>VXAX01003742.1:1178448-1390948 GCA_013399835.1 Leptocoma aspasia
TTATATAATATTATTTAAATTTATATACTTATATAAATTATATATATCCTATAAAATAAAAGTAAATTATTCAATTTAGAGGACCATTCCTTAAACATTATTCTCAGACTGAGTAGACATAATGGGGGAATCTTTCCTCTTAACAGTGTCATTTTATGTCATTAAAAAAAAAATCACAATTTTAATAATTTCAACTGGAAGCTTTTGGATGTACTACCGCCTCACTAAGCATGAACTGTAGTTTTCAGAACAATCTCAGAGATGTCCAGAAATCAAAACAGAAGAAAAGGAAACCATATTCTCCAGCCCCAGAGGCAATTTTGACAATACAATTCTAGTTATTATTGGATCTTATTATCTATACAAGGCTTCTGCCTTACCTTTGCTACCACAAGAAATACTTTCTATGAGAGTACTGTTTCTGAAGATGATATTTGTCCCTGATTGATTGCCTTTGCGATGGTGACACTTCTTATTTTATGGAAATACTACAGTGCTTTGAGCACTGAGCTTCAGAAAAGCCCCAGGGGTGAACAAAGAGCTGTCTAGGACCCCAAGACCAGTGCTACCAGTTAGGTGGTGTTTGAATGGGGGGAGGATGGCCTGCCCCAGTCTCTGCAAGTGCTCCCCACAAGGCTATTAGCTTTGTTTAGTTCTGACTAACAGATCAGCATTTACTAGCACCCCTGCAGCCATGGCAGAGACAGGCCTAGCAGTTTAACATTTAGATAGCACCAGCTTTGTTTTCTCTGTGAACCCTTGAGGCACTCTCACAGTAAGTGCAAACACTTCGGGTGAGTATTGTAGAGACAAACAGCCTGCTAGTTTCAGGGAAGTGCTTTTGGGATCAGAGTTCCTTGTAGTAATTTGTTGCCCCAAACTACCTGATAGTCAAGGTTTTAAATCAGTGTAGCTTTCCCCTGGTACCCAAATATAATTAGTTTTAAATAATAATTACTAGTAAAATCAGTATTCATTGCAGTATATATTTGTAGTTTCTGGTATCTTCTGTTATTTGTGTCTGAACAAATGGTGTATTTGGCCTTAAGAGTAGCACGATGCCCCTGTGAGTGCAGCTGCCTAAACAGGCACTACGAGCACCTGTATGTAGGGCATGCAGCTCTTCCACGAGTTGTAGGTGACACAAATGTGTATGTTCCTCAGGGCTTTGTCAAGGCATCATAATACAACATCTTCCTGATTTAATGGGCATTTTGCTACATTCCACGTGCCCAAAATAGGAAAGGAATAGAACAGACTCTGTGTTGTTTTGTTTGCAAGTCTTTATCTCTGCCAGGACACAGAAGTAGTCAGAGCTCAGTGGACTATTTGTGAGCACTGAGTAGTCTGAATGTTTAGTAACTCAGTGTGAAGTCAGAAGCAGCATTGCATAAGCATGGACAATATGGAGCAAAATGCACGTAAATTAAAAAATAAAACAGGCTCGGGCTGTTTCTTGCATATAGTAGGCCTAGCCATTTCAGAGATGAATGTAAGCAGATTTCTGAGGTTCTGAATGCAAATCTAGGTGGAACCATTTGAACTTATAAAATAAATAAAATATCCCCAAACGAAGCCCTGCTTGAAGGATTGAACAGGCCAGTAGCAAGTTCTGCTTCAGACTTCAAGAGATAAAGTATGTTAGCGTGTATCTGTTAGTCTAATTTATTCAGTGTCATTGCTGTATCACAACCTTCTGTTTGATTTTCTTATAAACTAATAATTTCCTGAATGAACTAATACTGCCATAGCCACTACTACCTCTGCCTTGTAGAAGTTTTTTATTGTTGTGTATGCAACTAAATTGAAATATCTTTCACTTGAAATATTGACTTTAATATCTCATTTGAAAAATTCATGAAGCCTTTGATGTTAAATCCATACTCAATTTAGCCAAATGCCATTAGAATATGCAATATGCCTGAATACAGAGAGCATTATTGTCTGTGTTTCTGCAGAAGAATTACATTTTATGACTGTAACGTCAGGATCTTTTTTGGATTTGTTCATGAAGAAAAGAAAGAGAAAGGCAGCACATTAGAAGCAAAATGAAAAGTGGTATTGATTAGGCTCTCATTTACCCTCTCTTTGCTTGAATCCCTAAATGCATGGAAATAAGGGTTGTGCCACAGCAAGTAACAATGCTCTGTAATGAATGGAAGAATCTTTAGAAAATTAGCGTAAACACGTATGATAGTGCACAGATGTTGCTCCTAGTAACTGTCATACATTTATTTTACATCTCCATTTACATACATCTCTTTATTTCCTAATAGTATCATAATAGAAACATGACAATAGTTAATGATTTCATAAAACATGGAATGTAAAGCTGACAGAGAGGTAGAACATTAATTGAAACCTATAGCTATAGCGCATTAGAATTACATCTCCTAAATGACTCCTGATAAAAATATCCCTCTTCTACAGAGAAAGACAAAGACAGGTAAAAAACTAGGCTTTCAACAAATTAATTTTTTTTTCCAGTAAAACAGACTGGCAAATGTTGCAAAATCTCCTGAGTGCTAATAGAATCGTATTTGCCTTTAGTAATTTATGGGCACTTTTCCTCCAGCTATCGATCACAGTTGAAAAAAGTAAACTGCATTAACATTTTAGGCAATAATGGCTCCAGAAAATGTTTGATTTTTATCACTACCAAAACTGATGTCACAAAACTTGGTTCTTCAGCAGAAGAGGGAGAGCTGAATGCATCCAGCCTGTTGTGTGTTTATGCAAGTGCCCAGATCTGACTGAACAAACTGGATGTGAACCAGTGTTTTGAGCTTGTTACGTTATCCTAATACATAAAAAGTAAGTTGATAGCACAGGTCAGGAGATTGCTGTGCAGCAGTAATGAGGTGTCCAAAGTACCCTGGGGTCTCTGAGGATCCCGGTGAGCGCTAAAGGGGCTGAGGGAGAGCTGCTCTCTGCCACCATCTCCTGGCCAGTGCCTGGGACACAAACTGCCTCTACTTCCTCTGCTGCTGGCTTTCGTGAACCTATTACCTCAACCGAGGGGACAATCACAGCCATTTGCAGCAAGCTCATACTGGAAAAATAGCACATTTTAAAATTTCCAAAGGGAAACCGGACCTTAACGGGCTTATGTAGATGTATAATAAAGTAGATGGTGCAAAATGCCAGTGTAAGGGAACTGAAAGCTCTGTGAATAAATCCAGACCATTAGGCCCTGGGATTTTATGCTTGGAATTAGGGGAAAGTGTTTTGGTCAGTGATGATGACTCATATTGTCAGATAGTCCTGAATGGTCTAGATATGTGTGTTCTACAGGATGGTGACTGGACTTGAATTTCTACAGAATATTTATATATTATGAGAGGAAACAGCCTAATTTCAATAGTTAATACTTTCAAAATGCCAATTTTTAGTGTTAACAGCGAAACATACCCCTCTTTATTATTGGGAAGCAGTGCTGTAACATAGATTGACTTTGCAAGTGAAACTAGATTTGAAGTTTAGGTTAGATTTCTGGTTTTACCATAGCCCTTTAACATTTGCAGAAATCTGTGATCTACAAAAGTGAGTTTAATGAAACTTCTTCCATTAGCGTTACTGTAGATGACAACATAGCATGATAGATTGATACTTTGTTTCTGTATAATTAACTTTGACAAAAAAGAACACGTGGAATTAGTGTACAAACTGAAACTGCAATCTTTCTGAATCTTTTCATTGCTCAGGTTATTCCATACTTTTTATTATGTCTTTGGAGCAATGAAATTATATTGCTGTTTGGTCATATGTTAAATTAATTGTGACAAGTTAAAATAGATGTTAAAGCGCACATCCTACAAATTAATTAACAATTGATTAGTACAGTTTATAATTTTTCATAAGAAGAAGAATCTTGTTATTCTGAGTACAAATGAAAGTTAAATATTTCCACATCCTGGAAGAATTTTTTGAGTTGAAGATCATGTAAATGATACAACCTTTTTTTTGTAGAAACAAATTAACATCCTTGCTTATGTTCTAAACAAATGTGCAAACATTTCTTGGAGATCTCATACCCTAGTGCTTTATCTTCAACTGAAAAAAAGAACATCAGAACCTCTGTGCCTCAAAAGATTATTTTTTACATTATGCAAAAAAAAAAAAAGCCTGAAGTATATATTAGGATGTAGTGTATAGTTTCTATGTGTACCACTTAATCTGATACAAGTGAATAAAAACTTATTAGAGAAATTCATTTGCCATGCCTGAAGGCTTTACAGTGAACAGTTTTACAGATCTCATTTTTCAGATCTGAATTTTATTTCAGAAGCTTTGCAGTATGCTGACTAATGAAAAATTGTGAGAAAGAACACAAAAGTTCTTTCAACACAAAAAGCAAGTAACTTTCAACTGCGTTTTAGAAATATCGCACAAATCAGCATGTGGCTATACACTTGTGTGTATCAAACATGAAAACAAATTGCATCCCTTCGTTGGGTCACCTAGTCAATGGTGTTGAATTTCTGACTTTTAGTTCCAACCAGGTAAGATAAGGTGGCCTGTTCAGCCCATGTTATTAAAGAAATTGGTTCACCTATTTGATTCATGTCATTGTAGTTCCAACCATTCATTTATTCAATAAACAGTTTGGTATGTTCTGAGAAATAATGAATATTGATTAAAAAATCAATCACTTATTAAGAAACAGGGAAATTGTTTATCCAATCAATTTTAATTTTTGATTTGTTATTTATATTTTCCAATTTAATCCACCCCTCCCTTAGGCTTCCGAACTACCAAGGAAATCAGGAGGAAGGGCAGAGTGATGCTGGCAGCAAGTGCACAAAGAACACAAAACCCTATGCATTCATTTCAGATTAGACTGGTGGAAAGAGGCCATAATAAGGGAGATTGTGATTGGGAGCTCTGGATACATTACCTCATACACCTTTGGCTATTGCACCGAAACTTTAACTTTTAATACAATTTATGAGGCTCTCTGCTTCCTACCTATTACATCACTTAACTCTGACACTGTCAAAACACAATAGTTACAAAAATATTGTGGGTTTCATCTAAGCTGGCAGAGATTCTGAGCATGGAGGCTGAATGCACAAGGCAGTGAGAGAGACCTGTACAAGTACTCTGGAGCATTTATCTACTCTCTTGATGAGGCCTAAGCCATGAACAGAGGTGCTGAATATCCCTTTTTGCAAGGGAACAGACTAACCAACTGATCCATTTCATCTGAATGTGTGCACTGATTCTAGTTTCATTGTTCATTACGCTAATGAAGAAACCTGCCTTAATACATACAGGCAATAGACAACTATTCCTCCATCCCTGATGAATAGTTTAGTCTCTTTGGGATATTTGTATAGAAGCTGGAAAAATTTTGTCTTAGTTCTGCTTTTGAATTTGCCTGAGTGAGGAATCTTCCCTCCCCACCATCATGTGTAACCAAATGTAGTTCTCCTTTTTAATAAAGCAGAGGGGTGCTAGTCTCTTCATATTTAAAGTTGGTATTATAATAAAAGTTTTAACTGATGTCATCTCTGAGTAATCTTTAAATGTTCAGGAACAGTAAGACAGTACTGAATTGACTCACACGTGAAAAATTAACTGCATTCAGTGTAATACATTGAAAGAGACCACGCAAGTGTTGCACAGCAACTTGACTTTCCAAAGAATAGGTACTTCTATAGGTAACCATAAAAATAAATATAGAGATGAAATTTCTTTAAGCTTTCTTTTAAGTTCATAGAAGATTTTGATGAACTCGGATCAGCAGTAAGCTTTATTTAAAGGTAAAGCCCAAACACTGTATATATTTGCCAGTTCATGGCTAGTTAAATTTAATTGCTTTACATTGCTGCAAAACAATTGTAACAGCCTGGAGTACTGTGTCCACTGTGTTTATGTTAAAGGAAGCCCTGAGTTTGAACTGAAAGTCTTGTAGAAAAGGAATGATGATTAATTTTCTAGGGCAATTGTTCTTTTGAAAAACTGCATGTACGTTCATACCTCTCTGTCATGACTCTGCCAATAGTTCTGGAAGGGTTTTTCCTGCAAGGGCTCCCATGTGCAGTGCAGAATAGTCCTGTTGGAGCCACTTCTGAGTGTAAGCAAAGGCCTGTTCTGTTTATAGCATCAGGTTAAGGTGTAGTGTAGTTAACTGATGTTGCAATGATTTTGAGTAATTTTAAGAAGTTTGTGTTAAATTCTTCATGAAAATGTGAAGAGCTGGTAAGAAAGTACATTTGTTATAAATGAACAACCTCGATTCATTAGGGCCCGCCCTGTGTGTCAGTCTCTATGTATTAAAGGAGTCCAGATCCCTCAACGTGTTGAGTACTTGTGAATTGTTCTGGTTTGTCATATTTTCTGCATTATTCTAATCTTCTCAGTATGAATGGAATTGCATCCTGTTTTGCTTGACAGCAAAGACAAACATCGAGCTGTCCAGAAGACAGAGTGCCATTTTATTCCTCTTTTGAAATTCTTGATGGGATGGGCACAACATCAGCAAACACTCAAGAAAAAACCTCCTGACCCTCCAATTATTCTTGCTGACATTTTTATAATAATTTCCTTTTCAAGAAATACTGAGTGCTTTGTGTCAGAACAAAAACAAAACCAAAAAAATACCCAAGAAACAACCTCAAACTTTATTCAATTATTATTTGGTCAGAACTTGAATTCTACAAATTCTACAGTCCTAATTTATATTAAATTAGTGCTCAGAATGTTATCTTTTCCCCACTAAAATTCTTAAAATTTAAGCAAAGCACATTATACTAGAATCATTATGTTAAAATGGCTGTTTATTTTTGTTTTAAACCAAATGGTTTGAACCAGCTTTATTCCCAGTCTAGCATTAAATATCATGCACACTGTTGCTGTGTAATTGTGGTTACACATTTTAGAATGTTCCTTATGTATACTGAATGGAGAAAAATCGTATTACCATGTTATTCAACATGGAAAGCTATAAAAGACTGCAATTCAAATATGCCTTTTTGAGACAACTGAATTAACAGTTAGATTAAAATATAAATGAACTTGTTAAGTAATATTTTATTTTCAAAACCCATTTCCTCTTTATATTATTTATACAGTTGGCGTGTTTGACCAAGAGAATTGATATATTGTCCTCAATAGGGTAAATATCCACTGTGATTACTCCTTTAATTGCCAGAGCCATCTTTCTCCTTTCACATAAAGCAGTATTTAAGAAAATAAGTCCATTATTTTTTCTCCAAGTACTGTGCTGTATCCATAAGATGAGCCTGTCCTTCTTGTTTCTGTGTGAAATCCTAAAGCTTATACTCTGTGCCTACAGAACTTTTTGCAAGTACAGTGTACTAAACCAGCCTCTCGCTCTGTGCCTGTGCCCTGTTAGACAGGAGGTTGCCAAGCTTTACTGACACCTGCTAACACCAAGCTGTGCACAATGGATCCTTTGGAGTTCATGGCTGAGTATTCTGATAACAAGATAAAAATAATGCATGGTGTTAAAAACATCAGAGACTCAATTTAAACGGATGGAAAGGATAGTGTTTATTCACATTCCGAGGCACAAAACTGCATATGTTCACTACACACTTTGGGTGCTTAATAACCTCAAGTCCCAATGAATTGGTTCTTGACAGTTATGAATGGTAGACTGGCTGCATTAAAGCAATGAGGGAGCTAACAGCAGGTTTGTAACTGGGTTTGAATAAATCATCAACCAAACATATAACGGCACTGTAACATTAGGCCAAAACCTCTCCAGCCATGTGATTGCTAGTTGCCAGGAGACCATGAATCTTGGGCATTCCAAAAATATTGAAATAATTTTAGCTGTCTCAAATTTATAGAATCTCTGGAAAAATATAATACATTTAAATATATTAAAATATAACTACTTTGTCAGGGTACATGTAAAGCTTTTAGACAAAATACAGCTTTTTAAGTAAAACAGGTTTTTTGCATATTGATTTGCTTTCTTTTGTATGATTTATAATGTATTTAGAAAGAATATTTGCAAAATGTGATGAGGTATTTAAAATCTTGACTGTAGTAACTCCGTACCTCTAATGAACACATGCAGAATTATTGTTGGCCTCTTAGGAGTCCATCCAGCCATCCCTTTTTCTTATATGGGTAACTTTACCCTTTATAGGGGTCCAGTGGAAGTCAAATGCACTGCTTTTGTGTTTAAATTTAATTGCATTAACAAGCCTTTAAAAGCTGAGATCTTATACTCTGTTTGCAGTTATGTTCCCTGCAAAAAACTATGTCAGCGGTAAAAGCATTGCATCAAATCCTGTCTTTTTTGTCCCCTTCCTCAGAAGGAATTTTGCCAGATGTGTATTTGTGCTATGCACAGATGCAATGTATACAGGATGGCCTCATTACAGTGGAATTTTCAGGCTGTCTTCTAGTTCTGTGGATTGAATGTTGACCTTGATTGGGTTGGGTTACATAGGTATTTAGTCTGATGTGGTAGAGAGGCGAGAGTCAGAGTGACTCTTCACAGGCTGCTCATCTGGTTCACAAGCCATCTCCTGCAAAAACAGCTGTTAGTGGTCACCACCAGAACTTGCTGCACAACTTAGGATAAGTGTGGGAGACCTCAGAGACTGTTCAGAGCAGCTGAAAGACGGGGTTTTTCTCTTTTCTCATTCTGCCACAAATTTTCTTTTTATGACTTCAGGCAGTTGCTTAGTTTTCCTGGTGGTAGGGAAGACTTCTCACAACAGTCAGGAGGAAGAGTTATTCCCTGGTTGTAAGGCTGTTGTATTTTGCGATTATAGGGCCACAATTAGTTGTTAACTTACACTAAAAGAAATAACAGGAAAAAATCTGATGATTTATGAAGTATAAATTCATAGTGTATTTAAATTCTGCCTTAAGTAGATGTAATGAATATACCAATGATATTCCTTTTGTAAACTGAAATATACAGACATAAGAATTTCTTTGAACACAACATGTTTTTGCAAGAGTTTAATCAACTGAGGTTTTTTTGGTTTTTATAAGAATTCCCTTTCCGTAAGACAGCAACATCATGAAATAGGCACTAGGCAAAGCTTGGGAGAGAGAAATGAAGTGAGTGAAAACTAAGGGCATGTGAAGAACAGTCACTATCCAGCAACAGCAGCAAAACAGTTTCAATTTTCTGGATTATTAATTCAAATTCACACGCACATGCCAGTTAAAATTAAAGGCCTTTTTTTACGGCTCTAGTTTAAATTAAAGATTATATTCTGCTCCACAAGTCTGAATTAAATAGCTTATTTTGCACACCAAGCTCTCATTTTAAAGCTAATAAAGAAAAGACATAGCATGTACGTGCAAGCTTAAGACAGGAAGGGTCTAAATTACTACACCTGTTTCACTTGGGAGCTACTTTATTAGTGTTACAAAACTTGGCTTTCAATTTGGCAGTCAGAAGCACATTTAGAACAAGCATTTCTTTGTTTTGACAGAAAGGCTATGGTAAATGAATGACGTTTGAGCAAGGTGTGAAATGTGAAGGTACAAAATTAACTGGTAAGATAATTACTGTTCTAATTCTGCATAAACAAGCATTTTGAAAATCATTAATAGTTCAGGGAAATAATGTTAGTGATTAAATAAGGTGGTTTGCATCACTGAGCACAACTAAGCTGCTTTAATTACATTTGAAAGCAAGGGAAAGTAGCTAATTAAAATTAGCACAGGGTTCCTGAATGACCAGCATTGCATTGTTGCCCTAACCTGTTTAATTGCTTGTTTATTAATAATATGTCTTTATTTTCCCCTCTTCTGCATTTAGCAAAATTATTAGAGAAGCTAAAACGTGTAAAGAGAATCTATATATACTTATCAGAATATGCAATGCAGATGTAACCCAGGGAATTACTTCCAAGGCAAGCCAACCTATTCAAAAGTTGCAACTTTTCTTCATATTAATAATATTTTCTTCCTGAGTCACATTCCTATGTCAATCACGTCCATGGAGAAGAAAAATGGTCTTTGGCACAATTGCTGAATTACAGCATTTTGTAGCTTTATTTGCTTTATTTTTAAAATTGCTTGAATCACCAGCTAAAATATAGGTAATAAATCTAAGAGAAATCAATAATAAATTATGGAAAACATGAGCAAAAATGTAATCTAAATTAGAAGAAAGCTTTGTATTGTCTCAGCCTTTTTTTTAACACAACTTGTGCTACATTTACCAGCTGCAATAGGTAGGTCTGTTTTGAAAAAAGACAAAACTCAGTATCCCAAGGTTTCCAGCATATTTGTCCTTCAGTTAAAGAACATCTGTATTAGACACCTGACTTTCTCTTGCCAGTCCCTCATGTGTTGTTTTAAGTTACACTTTATTAGCATAAACCTATAGGAAATAGTTGGGAGAGGTGTTAATCTACACACTTGAAGCAAATATATAGTATAATACAATGAAGACAACTAAAAATAGAGTAAAATGCTAATTTATTTTTTGTATTTAGCCATAATCAAGTCAAGTTAAAGCAGACATGATGTTTTCCATGTTGATTTAGTATTTATAGTGTACCTCTGATGTGAAAGGCTCAGATGCATAATAATTTACATACATATACATTTTAAACAGTAAAAATTCATAAAAATGTGAAGTTCTATATGGAAAGGTAGCAGATCCCCATGAAAGCAAGTTAAATCATGGGAATTATGCTTATGGAACTGATAAGCAATTAAAATAAGGAGTTAATTTTAACTTCATGAATAGCAGAGAATATTCAGCACACAGTACATACATTATTTTATAGGTGCATATTTTTATGAACAAAGAGGAGGATTCTGCTCTGTATTATGGGATGGTAAAGAAAAGATCCAAGTCACAGATTTCAGTGAGATTTTTCTGCCTCCACTCTACACAAACTATGTGATCAACATTTTGAGCCATAGCATATGGCACCAATAACTGAATGTTGTAGAGAGATAATATTGCTGGATAGTGGTATTCAAGTGATTGTTGTGTCAAAGGGGATACATGACAACTTTTTTAATAATCAATGTGGTGTATAATTAATGGTGGCATTTCTTTGTGTTCTGGCAGTGGATAAATAGAATTTTGGTATTCTTTTTTAATTGCAAGATTCCCTGCCTTTTGTTAGGCCATGGTCATCACAATTATGGTTAAAACCTTTCGTTAACCTTTCCATAACCTATTTCCTCAAATTAATAGCTGTAAAATTGTAAAAGCCACAACCTTCCCACTATATAAAGAAGAGACTAGCAACATTTATCAGACATTCTTCTCAGATATGATGGAAATTATTCCTCTTCTTATTTATCATAATACTATAACCACTTTTATTCACATAGGGTTCTGGTAGAAGTGCTCTTATAGATTTAAGTTGCAACCATTTAAGATTTTGCAGTCCCCCAAGGATCTGCTCTATCCCTCTTTAGTAAGCCCCTACTCCAGAGTTGGGATACATCCCCTCCCACCTGCCATAGTCCACAGCAGTATTTTCAGACACATAAGGAGTGTGGGCCTGGTTTCCTGTACAGAGCCTATTGCACCACATCTCTGCTGCAGGGAGGTGAGCTCACAGGGATGGCAGTGAGAACATGGGAAGCTTTGCTCCTACATCTACCAGAGCCTTACTGTAGTTCAGCAGTCCCCACCCAATACATGACTTACCCACCTGCTGCTAATGGGAACACATTTTCTGCTCCTTGACACAAGGTGCTTTTTTCTTAGTTTTCAGAATATTGATATGACATGTAAATAATATTGCTAACAGAAATTGTTATGATGAGTGCTGAATGAAATTGTGGAAGATGTTTTCTGTTTCCTTTGTATTTTTGCTAATTTTAGCAAAAAGAAGAAGTTCTCTGGTTTGGGGAGTTTGTGTTATTAAAGCATCTAAATAGGCCAAAATCCTTCAATTGTTTAACTCTGAAATATCCTGGAGTTGTAGTTGTAAGTGCTCTTAATCCTATTTATAGAAATAATCCCATTCACTTGCTCAAGGCACAGAGAAAACAGTGACTTGAACTAAGGTCTAGTACATCTGCACCTAATGCTGTTACTGCTGGGCAATACTGTCTTTCTTCCTCTGCAAGCCTGGCCTCCTTGATTTCCTTTTGTCCCCAGTGAGGACATAAGAGCATACTACAGCAAAAAGTGAGTCCCTTGTAGAATAATTCATTCCTCTGACATGTGCTAGCACTAGAAATACATTGCAATTGAATTTAATTGATATGGAGAAAGGAACCTTAAAATGTGATGAAACTCTGCAGGAGGTTTCAACCAATTAGATGTTTGCTTACAACCTAATAGAGGCAGAGAAAGAAATATTTGAAGCAAGAGGATGTTACTGCCTGATCTAGTGACAGACTTGCTTCTGGTATTTAGTGAGGTAAGCAAAACACTTCCAGCGTATACTGGAAGCCTTGTATGGCGCAGCATGGCTGCTAGGTGCTTGTAGCCTTCTGTTTTGTGGAAGCTGAGATTTACAGGGGAACAGGGATTTGAGTGTACTTTATGTATTTATAATGCCAATTTAAAATTAAAACAACTTCTATATTTATGCCCATAAACAATTAAGGATACTAATTTGTGTGGCATCTACCTTGACTTAGCATTAATGAAGAACATGATCATCTTGCTGAACATCCCAACAGGAGAGTCACAAGAACTTAGTCGAGAGCGTTGGCAGTAACTGTGATCTGATTAACTGTGGCATTTCGCTGTGTTATGGCAATAATGTTAAAGCAATGTGTTGAGAGGGTTTAACTGTTAAAACTGCCATTCTCATGCCCCTTTTCCTTCATTATGGTCACTGCAATCATGACTGAAACCTGTCATTAACCTTCCTCAATTTAATTCAATGCTTTGAGCTAATAGCATTAAAACATGAGATGTACAAAATGTGTGTGCCATTTTACACAGTGAAGTGCCCCACCTCCCGGCTCTCTGTAGTTCGGGAAAAAGGTACAATACTTACAGGCTTGTTGAAAGCATGTTTTAAAGGCATGATTTTAAGCACTCTGAAGAGGCAAGCTTGCAATCTAAGTCATCGGGTTTTGCCCCTTTTACAACACCGATAAGCACGGACAAACTGAGTTTTTTGCTGATGAAGGGTGTAAAACTGGCGAAACATTGTGCTGCATATATTAAAGCTAGGTGAGAGATGAAATAAAAATTAATTGGAGCACACAACATCATAAAGAGGTGGAAAACCCAATTCTGATGGGATAAGCAAGTAACTGTATTGTCCAAACACCAACAAATGACACAAAACACCTTAAAAAGGCAGGCTCTCTGCAGCCAGTGACCTGCAGAAAAGCAGAAATTTGGAGAGAGATTAGCAAAATCTTGAACAGCAGTTTTTATAGTAAATAGAGGTCAAATAAACGAACATGCTTCTTCTATCAACCAGTTTAGACTGGTCAAATATCAGTAGAGTTAGTGGCATCTCGTGGTCTTCATTGCACCTTGTGGTGAAAACTTTCTAGGTCATATAGCTGATAATCTGAGTGTACCTGTCAGCAAAGTGTGAGCATAAATGATCTACCACTGGCTAATTTTTGCCAGTATTCTTAACACCTTTAATCCAGACTTGAAGTCTTGCAAAGAAACAGTGATGATTATGTAGCTCCATTGCCAGCCAGGCAAGGGAGGTGATTGTACTTTTCTGCTCTGCACTGCTACATCCTCACCTCGAGTTCTAGGGGCTGTTTTGGGCATCGTGATATAAGGAGACAATAAAGCTATTAGAGAGCATCCAAAGGAGGGCAACAAAGGTGGTGAAGGGCCTTGAGGAGAAGCCACGTGAGGAGCCGCTGAGGGCACTGGGTCTGTTCTCCTGGAGGAGACTGAGGGCAGAGCTCACTGCAGTCACAACTTCCTCGTGAGGGGAAGAGGAGCGGCTGGCACTGACCAGTGATGAGACTCAAGGAAGCAGCATGAAGATGTGTTAGGGGAGGTTTAGGTTGGATATCAGGAAGAGGTTCTTCGCCCAGAGGGTGTTTGGGCACTGGAACAGCTCCCTGGGGCAGTGGTCACACCACCAGCCTGGCAGAGTTCAAGAAGCGTTTGGACAAAGCTCTCAGGTGCATGGTGTGATTCTTGGGGCTGCCCTGTGCAGAGCCAGTTGGACTTCAATGATCCTTATGGGTTCCTTCCAGCTCAGGATAATCTATGATTCTGTGATTCTATTTGTTTCCAGAAAATAGGAAGCAAAAATCCAGAGTTTTATATTTTTCAGTCTTTAGAAGTTTTGCAATATATTGCAGGCCCAAAGTACAGTGGTATATTATATATTCTGAAACAATGCTACAATCATATTTCAAATAAATATCATCTACTTCTGATCTAACTGTATTTCAAATAACTACAATCTGCTTCTGATCTAGAGGAAAAAAAGCACATAAATAAAATATCTCAATACAATCCTGTTTAAGTATGGTAAAGGTGACAGTGAAAGACAAGAATCTGTAAGTCTTTTGGACATGGCGGCTAATTAATATAAAGCATATGGTTATACACAACGTCAGGAGTGGATTGTGTATGAATGCCCAGGTTAAAACAACACTTTTTAACAGCCAGCTGTTAAACAGCCAGCAGCCTATAGCTGCCTCTCCTCACAGATACAGACAGGGCCATATCAACCTGTGATTTCAGAACTGCAGAAATAAGACGTAATATTGGGCATCCAGTACTAGAAAGAACGGCATGTATTCTAGGTAAGGTAAGTGAGTATGAATTACTTGTGGAATTTTGTTCCTTAGTTTGGCAACCAAGTCAATACTCACCTGAGTTCCCAAGCCGAGACTTAATGACATAATAAAATCTCATCCTCTGACTCATGATCCTAATTCCTTCCATTTGTAACCTGAGCAGAATTAGCTGAGGGTGAAAAAAAGTCATATCCTCGTTTCCAGGAGGACCTGTTAAACTGTTTGCAATATGTAAGCATAACAAGTTCATGGATTGCTATTTTCATAACATAAGGTTGTGAGATTCAAGTCAGACTGCATCATCTAACAAGTTTCCTTTCAGTGGAGATTTTCTAAGGAAACAAACATGAATGGATTTTGAGACTTTGATACTCATAACTTCCTTTCATATGAATGTGATGGGGCAAATGGAAAAACTATGACTTTATTGGGTCTGGATTTTATTCATAGAGAAAAGAATTAAAACCCCCAAACATTATGGAAACTGACACACTCATAACAACTGTGCCCTGTTTGTACCATAACTGTATTTTACAGGAATTATCTATGTAAGATAAGAAATCAGTGCATACATGTGATAGTATCACTTAACTCTCACTGGATTTGGAAAGCCAAATCAAAAAATGTCCAATCTAAACAAATTAAAGACAATTTGAGGATGGTGCTTAGAATGCCAGTCAGAAGAAAAGAACAAGTCATCATGAGTTATAAATCAATCAAAATTAAAAAGTTCATCATCTGGAAGGCACAACAATTGCCAAGGCAATCTGCATAAATGAGTGGAGAAAAGCTAGTGCTCTAGTAAGTAACATCAGTAGAACTGCTTTGATAGGGAATCAAAGAATGAGAGACATATCATCTGAGCAGAGTAACTGGTAGGCTCAAATGAGAAAAACCACATGAAACCCTGCCATTTTTGGTGACTTCTCCCTTAATGGATTGAGTACACAGTAAGCATAGAAACAGCAAGCACAAGTTGACTGATTTGCATACCAGAGCCTAGTAGATAATTTCTATATTAAAATTTGAGTTACCTTTTTTTTGTGATCTAGATGTTAACAGTTTGTGTCTGAGAGGTGCTTTTAATCACTGTTTTCTCTCTAGTCTGTTGCCTAGCACTTATGCCTAATCTTACACTTTTGGAGATTGTTGGTCGAGCTCCTGTAATATTAAGCAATTACTAGTGATTTCTCAGAGTACTAAGTTGTTTTAATTAGCATCATATATGTCATATCTATTTGTGACAGTCAATTTTTGTTGCCATCTGCCTACCAGTAGATGTTTTTGTACACAGCCTACCAGCCCATCTTAAAATCCAATGAAAAAGAAATTATTATTTAGCATTCAAGCCTATCAGCCCTTTTAGATTTTCTACTTGTTTCTGTAACAGTAGCAGGAACAGAAAACTTGTGGGTTTTTTTCCATAGAACTATAGTGGCATAAGTTGGACATGTCTGTTCTGAAATCACCTGGCTTTGGGGCATTAAGTAGGGCCTTTAACATTGTTATTTGTGTTTAATTTTACATAGCATTGGAATGTTACCTTGCCTTAAGCTGTGGAAGTCACTGCTATCCTTTCCAGTAGCACTTTTTAGCACCCTGTCCTTGACTTCATAATCCTCAAGTGCCAAGCTTGGAAATCTGCTTCTGGCAGAACAAGATCTCTTCATCTTTGTGGTCACGTTCCAGGCTTTTGTTCAGTCACAAGTTCGGTTTGGATTTATCTTCAGTATGTCTGCTTGAATATTCAAAAAATCATCAGCTAGTCTAATTTGTTTTTTTTAAAGTCATGTAAAAGACTGATTTGCTTTGACAGGTGGATCAGAAACAGAATTGTAGCTATTTTATCTGGACCTAATTAAACAACCTTCATTACTGGCAGGTATATGTTCATGATGACTAGAAATTAGCTTGATTGGAATTAAAACTCAAAATATAAGGCATTGAATTGACTTGTTTTTGAAAAATACATGGTTTAAAAATATATCTGTGAAGTACATTTTTAAATGTGGCAAGTGCGTGCCTAAATTTTAAATCATGCCCAATTCCACTTTGTATTTTATGTTAATGACACTTTCACAGGTATTCATGAGGATATTGCCAACACATATAAAATGGCACTACACTAGTTCAGAATTATGAGACTTTAATAAAACATTAGGAACAGTCCTTTTTTCTTCTTGCAGGCACAGAAATTCTGCAGTATTTTGTGTGGTGCGTTTGGGATGAATTTCAGTCATGCAAATGAGGCCAGCGTGAGACAGGTGAAGTGCTTATGCCGTCAGAAAGGGGTTTAGTGGATCTTAAAGTAGTCCATGTGTGTTGGTCCTGTTCGCCTTCAAAAGGATGCAACTACCCATTGCATCTCCAGCCTGTGGAATAGGTATCACACCTCCTCAGTGTCAGTGGAATGACATGCTAATGTCATTAGATCCCATGATAAATTCTCTTTGTCCAATTTGCCTTCTCCTGTGGTGAATCCAGGCATAAATGCTTAGTAAAGCCTCTCAGTAGCCCTGACTGTTCACCCAGTCCAATATGCTGCCTGAGGGCTTCAACATCTACCTTAAAATAACCTAAGTGTACAGATGCAGATGAAATATTGGATTGCATATTGCACTGTTAAGGACTTCTATATCACAATCTTCTATGGCTGCTCTGATTATGGAGAGTTTAGGGCTTGGCATCTTGGAAGAGATTTTTCAGAGTAATTGAAGGAACTACTCTGAGGAACTACTTAGCAGCTGGCTCAACAGCCTTTGGTGTAGATATTACATAGCTGTAAAGAAGAAAGTATCACAGAGAAAAAGCCAACTAAATAAATACAGCTTTCTTTCAAATAAAAATGATAGAGGAATAATATTATGTATTCCAAATGGAAAAAATATATGTTTATCTCAGTTTCTGAACCTAAAATGCTGTAAGGTATTTTAAAAAGTCCAAATGATATTTCTGTGAGTAATTTTCTCTTCTTCCTATAGATAACAGGTGTAAAAATCCTGTATTAGAAAGTCAGCTTCTTGGGACAGGATATCTGGTAAAGTTCAAGCTATTCTGGTTATTGTCAACACTGATACAAGAATAGAATATTCTGCCTTTCAGCGTCAGATGGTGGCATCTGTAAGACAAGTAAGGACTGCATTTTGCTAATTATACCCTTTAAACTGTGTCATGTAGGGGATGCAGCCCTCATGATAGTTACATGAACAGGAAATATAATTTGTCCTTCTGAAGGACAAAAATACATAGATGCAAATCCTTAGGCTCTCTTTAGTTAAAAACATGACCATGGAATCAAACACTAGCTCTTTGAATCCATAGTGCAGTTCTGCTGGATAAAATTAGGTCTATTTTACCAGTTTAGGATGTTACTGTTACCAATTTATCAATTGGTGATGTGTTTGGACTTTGGAATTTCCACAACATGTGTAATTTAATGTCCTAGGATGAGAATACTTAATAATGGAACAGATTACATTTTAAATCAAAGATGAAAACAACTAAAACATAGAAACTGCTTTCTCAGTCAATGGCTACGCTGTCAGAATAGCCCTCAATGAGCTGAAATTTCTGCTGTCGTTTCTGCCTCTTTCACAAGAAGAGCTTTTTACTTGTGTAAGGTGAGTGCACATATTAGTCCAAAACTGTCGAATAGGTCCTGTTAACACATCAATTTTTCTGTGTAGCTTCTTATGCTTGAAACTAGAAAAGATCTTGAAACAAAAGATCTTTGTAGGGCTATCTGTAGAGCAGTGTATAAACTGCAAACTATTTCTCCTCAGAGGACTTTTGGACTGGGAAAGTCCAGCAACTGCCATCAGTAAAAATTATCTGTGGATAAAATATCACTTTGGAACATATTTCTGTAAGGCACTATCAACAAATGCAAAATGAGAGTCAGCAATAATGTGCTGATCTAGGCAAGAGCCTTGGGTTTTGTTTTTGTCTCTGTTGCTGGATGAGTCAGGGAGTTTGTGCCATCTGTGTGGTTCTGTCTGCTGTTGATACAAATGGGAGTGCTACCTGCTTGCTTTTGTAATGTGCTTTGAGATCTCTGTGTGTGTTCTAAGGATCCTGACAGTAAGAAGCAATAACACCTACTCTGGAATGCACATTTTTCCCATAGTTTATTGGAAACTTAATATGTCTACACATCCTTGTGTCACTCTCATTTTTCAGCCTTCTGATGTTTTCATTCTTGTGATGGAGTTTTTCCCACTGTTTTTGTAAACATGCACATGTTTTTCTAACTGTCTTTTTGTTTTTCATTCTTTCTCCTGGGAGGAGAAAGGTTTGATGGACTTCGTCATTGACCAGTGTGGTTGGAGAGGTGGTAACTTCACCTTCCAATCGATGGTCGTTTCCAGAACCCTATATAATGTGAAAACCAAAATAAAGTTTCTCTCTTCCTTGCCTTCTCTCGAGTGTGACTGCGCTCTGTCTGTGTTTCGTGTTGCGCGATAGTGTGACATCCTTGCTGGGCTGTGAAGAAAGTTATTTCACATAACATTTTACTAGGTTAACTTACAAACCTGGTCTTTGTGCAATCACAGATACCTGTTTGCAAAACTCCAGTGTGTTAACTGTATTCTCTGTCACACTGGTCAGTGCCTGTGAACCTTATTCAGTAATGGCTTGTGCACTAGTTAATGGGGAATTAATTTAGGAAGGGAAGTGAAACAAACCAACAAAGAGTGTACGTATCATTAGGTTCATCTCTCAGATGTTTCTTTTCCCATATGCATTTGGCTAACTGTACTAGGCTATGATCAATGTGCAGACCATGGGAACAGACAAAACCAGCTGAAAAAGCAGGTTTCCGCTTTAAGAAAAAGGAAAAACTTTCCAATTGATTTAGTGCTTCATAAATTAGCCTAGGGACACCTTTAAATTGTGCTCTTATTATGCATACAGGATTCTACTCACCTAACAATTTTGCTATTCAATTAAAAAAAATGTTTTGAATAGCAACCAAACATGCCACAAAAATATACTATCCACATTCTGCAAAGAGTGAAAATGTAAATGAATGGATAGAAAATGTCCCCAGTATGATTTCTTTCTTGTTGACTTTCCAATTTAATTTTTCATTGGAAAAAAAAGATGTACTGGGAAATAGAATGCATGATCTACAAGTAGGAGTTTAGGAAGTCATTATATACCCATTAGTTATGTGCATTTATTAAATCTGTCTGGTAAAATTAAGGGAGCTAAAATTTTATGTATTTATTTCTATCTGGTGTTTCTTGTATATCTTGGTATGCCAGTCAGCATTTAAGATACGCAAATTAACTGATCGTATCAAAGAGCGGAAGCCTTGAACAGGGAAGGATATACCCACTGAAGAAACTCTCCTGAGATTCTATAGCTGCGGTCCCTGGGTGAATTTGGGATATTATCCATTTCCATTTAATGATCAAAGTCTTTTATGACTATCTTTGAAAAACTATAGGAAGTCTAAACAACTACTTTCTCAGTGTTTTTGTTCAAGCTCTAGGAAATCCTTCAGACTGCCCTGGAAAGGAGCACTGAATCTGTCAGTAGTTTCAGTGTTTGGCCAGTGCACAGTCCTAAGGGCCTTTACTATGGCTATAAGGCCAGATATTCATCCCCAAGGCACACAATGGTGAGAATATTTATTTACTTAGATACTATCTTAATCAAAGCAAAGCCACAAGAACTCCTTAGACTGCATATCTTGGCCTGAGTCTCTCCAGTAAGAGCCCTAGGGTTTTTAGTAAGTATCTAAAACCTTCTTACATAAACCAGTTCTCCCAGTTTAGACTTAAAAATATTCATGGCAGATGTCAGGATTTGCATCTTAAATTTTTACTGGTCAAACATAATACAAATAGATGGAGGGAGTAATTTATTTTATTCCTTTCCCATAGGAAAGGGATTTGGAGACTTCTGACAGTAATGTTTTTTGCTTTCAGTGTGTCTGCTTTTTATTATTGTAGCACCCAAATGAGCATAAGGAAATGGAAAGCAATGGACAAATAAGCATTTGTTTGTCACACCCCACTTTGTTCACTTTGACATGGTGAAATATACATTCATGAAGGCTAGAACTAAATTTTTTTTAAAAGAATGCTCCAAATATCCTATGTATGGATGCCTCAGTCTTGCCTTGGTCATCTGTCTAAACATTTGGTAAAAAGGGTATTCTGAACATAGATGAGAAAGTCTCAGTTTGGAAAAAAAGAGTGAGTTTCCAGAGAATGCAGCACAGGTTCTGCCATACTGCCACTTCCAGGTCCCTGTCCCTGTGGGCTAGAAAGAATCAAATGAAAGTGGCCATGATAATGAGGCTGATGTCATAACAGCATGGAGCTATTGCCAAAGCTGGAACCAGTCTCCAAATGTTTCACATATTCCAAGTGGGAATAGAATGATTGTATGCTTTCTGGTGTGTCTTATCAGCAGCAATAAAGACCTGGTTCAAAACCCAAAAGATTCCTCTGGAAATCAGCAAATCCTTCAGTCTGGGCCTCCTCTAAGTAAAGAGGGGAAAGAACACCACATTAATTAAAAGAACCTTTGAAAGGTTCTTTTAAGAAGTTTAAGAAAGAAAGAAGTTTTATTTCTGGCAGATACTGCCTTGGTTTATGTGAATAGTAGGTTGAAAAACTACTCTGTACTCCTAGAAGTGCATTCTTTGGACTTTTGCACATTTTTAAAGCTGCATCTGTAGAAGGAGAAGATGGCAAATGATCAACAAATTATTGTGGATACCTATTTCCTGTATACCCTTCCCTTCCTTTTATGTATTTCTTGTGCAGTTCATCTATGATTGATTAAGGCAGGAAGTTTACAAGTGAAATTTCAACCCTGGTTTGTAGGTTTTATGGCATCTAGAGGAAAGTGTTCCCTATCCTCTTCATTCCTTAAGTTTCCATGCATCTCTGGGGTGCCACTGCCTTTGGTTGTGTGGCCACTGTAGGTATGCAGCTGATAGCCTTGCTCTTATTATGCAGAGTGTGTCTGGCTGTCGTTGCTGCTCCTTCTGTGCCTCCCTCCTGATGCTTCTTCTGCTTTGCTCTTATGCCTTGTGGTCCCAGTAAAAGGCTGCTGTGTGGCATGATCAGAATGATGCAGGGGAAACTTGGTGTGAAATAATGAATAATTGGGTCTTAGGGGTTGTTCTGGCTGCCAGCCTGAACACATCCCTCCTCTTTCTTTGTCCCAAAGAACGTTTAAGCAATTTAAAGAAAATAGAACAGCCTCAATGAGCACTGCTGAGAATGTCTTGTCTCTGAGGATCTTATCTTATGAAGGTCCTGGGAGGAGGGAGACCTGAGTTCAGTAATTACTGCAAATCACACAGGGCAATCGACAGCGTGTCCTAAGTATTACAGCAATGTCTAGATTTACTAGGCTGAGTGGCAGCAACTCAGAGTCTCCAGCTTGCTGTGTGGGCTGGGCAGTGCTGTACAGACAGCTATCTGATGAACTCTTTTCAGGTGATGGACAGGTGTCTAATTTTTGAGGGCTGTCGGGTCCAGGTGTGGATCAATCACCAAACTGCTTCTTATGGTCATGTTTAAGCAGTTTCCAACCTTGCTACCAGCAGATATTTGGGGGCTTTTGTGAAGGTATTGCAACAGAACACTGATTTTCAAGAATGCTAGTGGTGCTTAGAGAATGTATTTAAGCATCTAAATCATTTTTATGCTCAGACTGTGATTCCAATAAGGAAGTAAGAGCTTCCTGGTTTTACCTGATGTCTACCTGGCAGTCTGAAAACACTGTAATGCTCAAGAGGTCTCATCACTAAGAGATGCAGAATTGAAAGGAATACAATTTTCCTGCTTCTACCTCTTTTTGTAAGGCTTAAGCTGGCCATGAGACACAGACCAAAGGATTTCTCTGAATTAATTCCTCCTTCAAGTCCTATAGCTGTGACAAAGCTAGAAGGATTTTAGGATGGCGTGCAAACCATTCTCCTTTGCTCTGAATGGTCAGCAATGTGATGCTGAGTTACCAGAGGGACAGAAAACAGGATTCCAATAATGTAAACTCTCTCTGAAAAGGAAGTACTCTGATGAAGGTACATCAGCTGTATCCATTAGGTTTGCGGTGATATTTTTAGGATGTGGAATAAAATTAAAAAAACAATTTGGGAGTGTTTTTCAAAGATAATTGACTATTTAGCAAACAAGGAATAAGAAGGTCTTCTGCCATCATACAGTCATGTGACTTATTGCTGGCACCCATTATTCCTGGGGTAAGAGGTATCAGGGAATTCAGAATGCTGGTTGGAGTCCTAAAATACTCCGTATCTAGTAACGTGACCTCCTGAAGCAGCAGTCTGAGCTGCAAAGTACCTTGTAGATCTTATTTTTTTCTGCCAGGGTATCAGAATTAACTTTTCTAAAATTCAATAAAAGGCAGGTAATGAAGAAAAAAAAAGAAAGAAAAAAAGGAGAAAGTATGAATTTCTGCAGTTGTAAGAATAAACTCCAGCACACAGCAGTGAATTTTACCTTTTTTTGCATGTGTAGAAAGTAATTTGGTCTTTTGATTGTACAAAGACAAGGGAGATTCTCTAGACAGGGGTCATATGAGGTAAATACATATGGTGTGAACCCTGTGGTTGGAGCCTCAGGGATGCTAGAGTAGCATTCAGACACTTGGAAGAGGCCAAACTTTTCCAGTATAGTATTTGATGTTATTCAGTCACTGACTAACACATAATGACTCCCAAGGCACAATGAGTATTAGCTCTGTTTGCTTCAGTTCATTGGACTAGTTCTGAGAGAAATTTTCATGTGGTGGTTTGAAAGTCGACATGATTAAACTAAAAAATAAAACTCTTTCTTTCCATTTAGTGCAACTATAGCCCTAAATTCCTTCTCCTGTAATACAACCAATCAAAATAATGGTGCTGAATATTGAACAAGGCTACGTCCAGAACCACATGTAACTAATTTGCATCCCAAATACCTGACTAAGTCTTTGCAGGTAATGGGTAGTTGGGTAATCTGCCTATTCATGTCTTCATTTCTAGCTATCTCTAGTTAATAATCAATAGTATTTTTTTCTAATGAAGAAATGGAATTGACATCCTGGCCTGTGTGCAGTGTTAAAATAACATTGATCGTTATCATTATCATATGTCCTTGATACACTGTGTAAGGGCAAGAATATCAGTCTTATAGTACAGGGACACTTAATAAACTGGGATAAATAATTGTGATTGGTCAAAGAGGTATTCACGGTTTTCTAAGCAAAGATGTGTGGGAGAGAATTAATAAAATGTTGTATATTAGTTCTATCTCCAAATCTAAATGGAAGACAGTCTCTCTAAAGATATATGAAAGATGCATGAAGACCCATGAAAGCTCTGTATATCACAGAGTCAAGCTGGAGATGGGGTTATGTTTCTCCTCATTGTATTGAACATCTCCAAAGTAAAGATCTTTCTTACTCTGTAGTTGGATACTCTCACTGGTCATTTCTCCTTTCTGTGAGGAAGGTGAACCCTAACCAGTTTCAGTGAGAGAGGAAGTCTGTGGCTAGCACATCAAATATAGTAACTCAGGGTTTTTTTTCAATTTTACTCTTTTTTGTTACTTTCCTCGTACTATCAGTAGAGCTTCAAAACTTTTATGTATTGCAGGAGCCCCCTTTTTTCTGAGAGAAATCAAAATATTAATTGTGTCTTCTTGGACTCTTTAAGTAGAATTTGAGAACCATTTTGCATCAATGGCATACTACAGGCCAGAGCACAGTCTATATTTGGATCTCTTGACTAAGGTACAATGTCTAATTTAAAAAAAGAATGGTACTGTAGACCTTATTTTACTATTCTTCTATAATAATAAGATTTTTTTTTTTGCTTCCAGAATTTATATTCTGCTATTAAATAAGGAAAATCTTTTGTACAGTAGGTGTAAAATTACATCCCTGTCAAACCATTATTTAAAAAGAAAAAAATCAGGGGTCCTATGTTAACATTAAAAATCAGAAATGAATTACATTTAAAATGTCTACTGCAAGATGGTGGTACCTGCTGGCAAGTCTTCTACACCAACCTACAGAAACCCAGAGTTTTTTTAGTGTTGCAGACTTCGTTATGGTTGACATTTCTGTGTTTTGACTGTCAATTTCAAAAGCAAGTTTGTGGAAATGGCATTAAAACGACAGCTTCTGAACTTTGTTGGAAGAGGTTATGGGAATTCATGCCTTTGCTCTGGAAAAGAAACACAATCTCCATGTACCGTTTGTTTTGTATCTATACATACACTCATTCATGGAGGGATTTATACATTTTTTTCTTGTGAATATAGACATGCTTGTAATTATATCCAGCTGCATTCTATCAGCACAGGTTGTGTCCCTCAAGAGTAAGCAGAGTGTGGGTCCAACATGGCCCATGGACTGCACCACGCACTGTGGGTGAGGGGCAGGCCATGGCAGCCTGGCCCAGGAGATGCTGCTTTTTGAGATCCCTAAACCACTGTATAATATTTTAAATTTATGTTCAGTCATTTCTATATGTGCATAAAATACAGCCTGCTCTTTAAAAATATTAAAGTGTTTTTCATTAAGCATGCACCAGAGCATTTTGTGTGTGAGATGAGTTAGCCTTACGATAGCCTGCATACGTGCCTGCATATATGTGTCTCCACATGCATGTGGTGCTCCCTTGCAGAAAAAAGCTACAGTAGCTGTCTGATTCGGTCCTTTATTGTTTGTTATAAGAGGGATAGATTCCTAAATAATTGTCACTAGATTATTTTAAGACTCCCAAATATTCCATTTGTAGCTTAAATACTTTATAAGAGTTTGTACACGGGGAAAGTGTTTTAAGTGTAAGACACTGGAGCCTTTCCTTCAGAAAACATTTTGGTTTTCAGAAGTGAATAAATAACAATACTCTTAGCACTTTGTTCTGAGTCTTCTCGGTGCTATTTGTAACTGGAGTGAGAGCAGCTATTATTATCCTTATAAATATTTGGCACTGCATGGCCTTGATACGCAATCGTGTCTGTTCAAAGAATGTCTAGTGAACAAAGGAACTGGTCTCAGGGCATGAATGTTATCCTGAAGCAACTAAAGGATACAAGCCTTGTCACTTCTTGTCTCATTTTCATTAAGAAAATCATGTGGTTTAGCTTTAGGGGGGTGGTGATGAATCAACCATGTGACTAAAGGCAGGTGGCCATCTTAAAGCTCTTATCCTTAGTAAAAATGAGAATTAAAAGGAGGGGATGGCAGAGTGAGGGAGTGGGGGAGGAGTTCAGCTCCATAAAATGTTCAGTCACTGGGCTGCCATGAAGTAAATATTTTTACAAATATATCATTTACTACAAGGGAAGGTTTTCCCAGAGAGCCAGATAAATGTGCTTGCTATGGGAGCTTTATGGCCACTACAGGCCCAACTGTCATTCCTTTGGTACTTCCTGTCAGTCCGACTAAACTCTGTCATCCTTCAACCCAGTTTAAATTAACAGGTAATTTGTAAATGTCACTTCAGGTTAGGCCGCTCATTTTGTTTCTACTCTACCAATGCAAAGTCTAGGACTAATTTTTCTTGTCTTCTTTTAATAGGATTTTCATTTATAAATAGAATTATGTTCTGAAAATAAATTACAGTAAGTGATGCACAGAACTGGTAGCAGCAGCACTTTCATAGAATTTCAAGCACCTACATCAGAAGAGATTAATAAAAACACTTCAAAGGCTAAATTCTATTTAAGCAGAAGACAGCTTTTGGTTAATATTTAATCTGAGTAACTGAGATCTTGGTTGAAAATATGATTTTTTAATATCTAAATTAATTTGCAAAACAAAACCATTAATTTTGCCTGAGAGCTTTCATAATGCAAAAGTTTCAGTAATTTATTTGAAAAAAAAAGTAATTCTTTAGTAAAAGTCCCTATTTTAATATGGAATTTATTTCTAATGCAATATATTATATTTGATCAGCAATACTGCTTTAAGTCTATACTTTTTAAATGATTGCTAATGTGCTATATTGAATAGGAAAAAGAATCAGACTTTCTGTGAGAGTTTTTAGTTTGTAAAGGAGATGGCTTTTAGGTTCAGTATAAACAAATAGACATCACTCATTTCTTAGAAGGTATATACAACTGAAATAAGTACAATTTCACTATAATATAGGCATACATGATAGGAGCCAGAGTAATATTTTTCATTGAATGGCTTTTGAAGCATTGTAGTAACAGCACATGCTTTTCTTGTTCACCTCCTGGCAATGTCATACCCAAGTGAGCGGGGGGAGCTGTTTGCAGGGTGAGAATCCTGCGCCTTCCTTCTGCTTTCTGGTTGTACAGGGCATTTCCTTTTCCTCCCACTCCTCAAGGAAACCTTGCATCTTTCCAGCAGAAAGAGAGACTCAGTTCATGTGTCTAAGGGAATCTCGACACCTTCTGTTCCTTGTAAAAGTTATCTAGGCTTGGCAGAGGCTTGACTGCCCCTCATGGCAAAAGGCATTGTCTAATCCTTTCCCTCTGTTGGCTTCAGTAGTAGCCAAACTCAACTGTGGGGAGTGCAGCCCCAAATCCAGCTCCTTTCTTTCACTAACCTCTCCCCATGTTCGTTTTATGCTCTTCTATTGTCATCCCATTCATGTCTATTCTGCACTCTCATTTTTCCTCTCACCATTTACATTAAAACATTTATCTGGATATTTTGTGACTCTTTTCTTTCTTGTTGATGATGTTTCTGATTTCTTCTAGCAAGTCCCTCTTGACAGTCTGTCAGCACCCAAAGTGTTCTGCAGTACTTGCACAGATGTTTTGTAGGAGTTACAAAATAGCCAAAATATCTGGAAGACAAAGGTATTCACTGTGCATAGTGAAGGAGTAGCAAGGATTCTTTTCAGCAACATAGTGTGAAGACATTCAAGAACCATAGCAAAAACCTTTGGCACTGAGCCACCACTGATGAGTGATTACATTGGCTGCTGCTCTGGTAATTAACATATAAGGGATATCAACAAGGAAGATTGCAATATAATGTGACACAAGTAAACTAACACTTCCTAAAGTGTTGGATCCTTTAAGTTGGCTGCACTGTGACTGTGCTTTAAGCCTCCATGCAGACAACATCTGTATTATTTAAAATCTCATGTCTGGATCCCAGCTAAACCTGGAACTCCATCACAATCTATTTAGACTGTTATTGTAAAGGTTACTTCGGGTGCTTTTAAAATTACATTTTTAGTGACATTAGCAGTATTACAGTCCAGCATCAAATACTGAAAAAGCAAATTTCATTGTGTATTACTACTGACCTATTATAAGAAACATAACTTTTCTATGTAAATATTAGTTGTTTTGTTTAAACATTAAAGATCTTACTTTATTCTGAATGTTAAATTAGCATCCGTGCAAGAAGTTCTAGGACTTGAAAAGAGAGCCATGATGTATTAAATACTAATACCTAATACCTCCACCCTGATTCCTGATAATTAGTAGAAATGCATGGTTCATTGGAATATCACTCTTTTTTTCTTGTGCTTTAGTGGATTTTAGCTGTAAAAGCAGCATCAGTCCAATTTTCCACATAAGTTACCTTAACATGTTTTCACATACTGATCAGTTCAGACTTGTTACATTTCCCCACTGTGTAACATCCAAAACATTTTGTGGTGAAGCAGAAGTAAGCTTGGATCTTCTCTGTATGGCTCAAGTGAATCAGTACAAAGGAGAATGATGAAACTTAGGACACTGACCTTTATGTGAACCAGCTGCTGGTGTTCATGAAACTTGACCTGACTCAGTTTTAGGAACACTGTGAAAGAGCTAATATTCTGAAATGCTGACAAAAAGGAATCCACTGTGAAATGAATGCCTGTCTCCTGTCTGACTATCAAAATTAAAGCAGAGAAGTAGAAATTTATTGCCACCTGTCCCAGAGACAAATATGCGAGATAGATGTGCCCTGCTTTCTCCAGGATGACATCTGGAGGAGTGTGGTGGGTTGACCTTGGCTAGAAGCCAGGTGCCCTCCAAGCCACTCTATCACTCCCCTCCTCAGTAGGACAGGGTGGAGGAAAATAAGAAAGGAGAAAATAAGATGGAAAAAAACCTCCCATGTCAAGATAAAGGCAGTTTAATAAAGGAAAAAAAAAAAAAAGGCCATGTGCAGAAGCAGAGGAAAACAAAAGATTTATTCTCTACTTTCAATCACCAGGTGATGTCCAGACACTTCCCAGGAAGCAGGGCTTCAGTACACACAGTGTTTGCTCCGGAAGAGAAATATCATAATAACGGGTGCCCTCCCCACTTTCTCTCTCTTAGCTTTCATTCTTTTATTGCTGAGCAGACTTCATATGGTATGGAATATCCCTTTGGTCAGTCTGGGTCAGCTGTCCTGCCTGTGTCTGCTCCCAAGATCTTGCCCACCTCCTGCCTGCTGCTGAGGTGGGAATGCTGGGGGGACAGCTGTGCTAGTGTTCCAGCAGAGCCCAGCAGCAGGCAAAACACTGGTGTGTTACCCTTCTAGCTATCAGTGCAAAGCTCAGCACTGGGAGGGCAGCTATGGGGAAAATTGTCTCTTTCTCAGCCAGACCTAATACAAGGAGCACTTACTAACTATCAAAATTATTGCAAAAAGAATTGCTCTGTCATTTGCCTTAATTCCACTTAAATACATGGAGATTCTTTCAGTAATTTACTGAGCAGAACGTTGGGTGATTCTTTGAGGTGTTTGTGTGCAGTGTACATCAAAAATTCACAGAAGTAAGATGAACATTTCTCTTTCAATCAGAATATTTTTTTCCCATTTTTGTCTCACTTTTACTTAACTTGAGAAGGTCAAATATGTATGTACTTAACATTCATTGCAGGGAGAAAGCTTTATGGAGGTCTGTCTGCGAGGACATTGCAACAGCCCTTGGATGTAGTTGGCAGTATTTCTAATTGTACACAAATATTGAATCTTTGTTAGCTGCAATCCTCCATTTTAAAGAGAGGAGATTAAGCAAAAATTTCAAACATTATCCTTGTAATTTAAGTCATTTAATATATTACATTTTTTGTGTCTAAATTTTTCTTTCTGTGATAAATTTTCTAGATTGATATGTCTCTTAATGCAGATTTGACTATTCCCAACAATCACATCATGCAACCTTAGCAGTGGTTTTTTACATGTGGTTCCCTTTTGCAAAATCAGATCTCATTTTGAGTTGCAACTTGTTGACTGGCCCTTAACTAAGAGCTAGAGTTGAAGGTGGTGTTTTTACCTAGAAAGTAATAAGAAATCCACTATCGCAGCATCAGTCCAGATGTATCTTGGGGCATATAGAGGGGCACATCACATACTAATGTCTTTGCAAATCAAAGGTTGTGATATCTGAATTTGGGATTTTTTAAGTACAGCATAGCATGTGTTGTAGTGAGTATTTTCTATATAAATAAACCTTATATATGATACATCAGTCTTTTAAATATAAATTACTTTAAATTTAATCTCATGCTCCAGAGTACATACCCACCTTTCCAACACTGATTTTTGGCACGTTAGTTTCTGGGATCCAAAGAGAATCCTTCTGGGCTGTTTTAAATCATGCTTGAAGGAAGCAGTTATTCCACGCTAAGTAAAACATAGGCTGAGATTCTCTCAGGTTTGCTCTCTAGTCTCAGGGAGATTTGAGGTGTTATGTTTAGCAAATAGCAAACAGTTGAGACAGATGAAGGCAATCTTCCTCAAAGCTGTTGCGTTAGACTGAGACAAGACTGCATCCATGTAGAAATGAAAAGTTTATCTTTGCAAGCAGCAATGCTATAGTTTGACTATTTTTCAATTAAAAGTTGGATTCCATAGTGCACTGAATCTGTCACAGTGAAAAATGTAGTCTGATTGTTAATAATACTGCTCTATAATTATTGCTATTATACAGTCCAGATACTTCATGAGGGCATGATCCCCTGATTCTATTTGGTTTTATACAGACCGCAGAAGAAGCAATTCCTGAGCTCTGAGGTTGGTAAGCTAAGTATAAGACTCATGCAAGTAGATGCAAGAAGCTTTTCTGTTGTGGCTCTTGATGTTGCTGAAACTAATCTGTCACAGTGAGAGCTGCCCCCTTTTAGCCTTAACATGGCATGCTCATTCTTGTGTTTTGACATGTCAGGTGTTGAATGACTAAGAATGAGCTTTTTTGTTAAAGAAGGTGGTTTTCAATATTAAAAAAAAAAAAACCTTTTAAAATATTTTCTTAAATTTATAGGGGGTTTAATAAAAATTTCAGCACATGATTATTAAAATATATTGCCTGCTTTAAAACAGAAAAATTAAAAAAACCTCCACAAAATACTTTTAATGTAATTTTACAGTGAAATAATTACTTGGAGGTGCCTGTGGTATGAAATTCAGAACCTTTTCCCAGGGATATATAATTATGGATTGAAGAGAGCAAAAAATTGATGTAGACAGGTGTTCTCCCACAGCATCATCCCCCCTAGTGGACTGATGACAAGTGAATACTTATAGTGGGAGACAAAATTCAAGTTTCAGTGGTTTTTTTCTGGCCAGATGGCTCGTAAGGGTGTAAAACATATATCTTTGTCTGGCCATCCATCTATTTGCCAGAAACACATGTTTGGCACTCTTACTGTCTTAGCCTTAACCTAGACCATAAAGACCCATTAGAAGACCCCTTTTGGATGCTAGTTGAAATGTTTAGATTGAAAAATTCTATTTCATTTCAGAATTCTGCTGAAATTTTTCTGCTGCTCAAGAGAGTAAAATGAGGGAAACACAGTGCTTTGTCTGTATTCATTACTTTAAGTTATTGTGTTACTGAGAATCACTGGAGCTCCCATGCAAGAGCAAGGACTCGCCATTTGGCAGCAGTGATAAGACTGTCAGGGCACGGCTTTCACTGTTATCAGGAAGGAAGTATGAAAGTTTGGCTAAGTAATCAGCTGCTATTTTGGCTAACTAAAGTTTGGCTAACTAATCAGGAAGTTTGGCTAGTTAATCAGCTGCTATTAAAAATTCAGTCAGTTTTTGCTTGTTTGCTCCAGGGAGAGTTGTTAGAGTTCAGCAGCTAAATTTGTCAATTTTGTGGATTTTTAAATTTCTTTTTTCTCTGGCAAGATTTAATCTCTCACTTCTGGATTGCATCACTGAGTGTGGGGGTTGCACCCCTAGAGTGCACCAATATTCCTTTCTTCCTTCCTTCCCCAGAGCTGCTGAAGCAGAGGAGACTTTTCCTCTGGTGATGGTGCCAGCACCATAATGTGCTGGCACACTTAGGCACTTAAACACCAAAACGTAGTGATAATTAACCTTCCAGTTATCTCAGTGACCTTCTTCTGTATCCTGAGACCTCACTTCCTTTCGATATGAAGATGATGGGAAATGTAATTTGGCAAATTGTGTGTGGGAACTGGGAGAAAATGGTAGGAAAAGGCTGGAATGATGAGATTGGGGTGAAGAACAGTAAATACAAGGAAGATTCCCATGAGACAAGGACAGAAAATGCGAATCAGTAAAGAAGGCTGGTGATCAATAGTTGTCCTGGAGAACTGGATCCTAATTTTATGTCTGTTCAGATGGAGAAATCTTTTATAAAAAAATCAGATTAAATGAGGTCTACAGTAAAAGCGAAACCCCCATATTTCCCTTTGGCTGGAGAAGCCTGGGGGCTGGGAAGGCCAGGAGGAAGAGCAAAGGGGAGACAGCTCTGCTGTGGGCTGTTTCCAGCCTGAGACATACTGGGTTTTACACATGGTAGTTGTTTTTTATGTTTGAATGTCATTTCTGCTAACAGGCACCTGTGTCCTCAAAGGACAACAGATCCTAGAAAGTGGAGGGCCATTCTTGACCCTAAGTAGAGAAGCTTAGGCCTGCTCCTTGTCTGTGTGGGCAGAGAGGGAAGGGTAGAAAATGGTCACCATCTTCTACAGCAAGAGCTCCCAGCCCTGGAGAGCTCATATGAATGAAAGTATCTCCAGGAAAGTGTGTTAGTTGTCAGTACGCTGTGCAGTGTTCCTGGAGATGGAATGCTGGAGCAGGACGTGCCATCAGCGAGGTAGAGCTCAGCACGGGCCGTGGCTGGGGCTCAGCACGGGCCGTGGCTGGGGCTCAGCACGGGCCATGGCTGGGGCTCAGCACGGGCCATGGCTGGGGCGTGCAGGGGCGTGTGCTGGGTGTTCCTGGCCTGTCCCACCTAAGCCAAGCCTTACCCAGCAGGAACAGCTCATTTCAAAGCAGGAGCTGGAGGGAAAGCAGCCTGCTGGCCCTGTAGTTTTGTAAATTAGTCATTCCCTGCTTGTATACATGGCCATGGTTTGCTGTTCTATCTTTAATGAAAATATGGGTTGTTAAACTGCTCTTTTGCAAGTGGGAGAATTAGGTTTCTTGTTTTAGCCCCAGAAAACTTAGTGTAATTACCTCTCGGTTCATTTTGATGACTTGAGTTTTGTTGTAATTCCCATGAATTTAAACCCAACCCTTGCTGCTGCCAATGGCAACAGGATTACACTTGTGTCAGCTGACCCAGAAGAAGTGTGTTTTCATTACCCCACAGAGGTATGCTCTGATTTAGTGAAGTACTTCATAACCACAATAGGTCAATAGGAAGTACACTTGAACAAATACAGTGTTGCATGATGCTGAATAGTAAGGAGAAACAGTGTTAGGCATCTCAGAAGAACCCAGGATGAACAGATATTTTTAACCTTATTAGCTCTGTGCCTCAGCTTCCCACTTGTAAAATGGTTTACAATTAAATGAACCAAAGGGTTGTTCTGAAAATAAATTCATTAATGTTTGAGAATTATTCAGATACTGTGCCATGGAGTGCAATAGACTATCCCACAAGTAAATGAAAATTCTCTGTTCTGTAAAATATATTTTGAAGCGAGTATGAACTCAGGAAGATGGAGGACCACTCTCTGAACAGTGAGAATAACAAAAATACTGAATAACTGCCCTGTTCCTTTGTTAAGCACCATCTACCTTGGCTGTGGACTGAAGTGATTATTTCCTGGGGGGAAAATTAGTAATGTAAGCACATAATTTAAATCCATATTGCAAATCCTGAATTTAAGGGAATGAACTAAGATTATGTGAGTGTTAAGTCCTGCCTCAGTTGCTGCCACGAGCCACCTTTTTTCCCACATTCTTTAACTTTGCTTGAGTTTGCAACAGCACTGTTCCTTTAAGCTAGTGGATTTTTTGTATAATAATATAAGTTTATCTATCTATCTATTTGTATATTCTTCAAATTCAAGTTACCAATTGAATTCATTCCATGAGGAGTCCTTACATCATGTCTGGGTATAGAAATAGCTTAAACAAATCTGAAGCAGCCTATGAAAAGTCAAGATAAAAAATTAAAAGTAAAATCAGTTAAATTTGATGGTAGCAGGTAATTGTCTGTGTCACACCTGGTAATTCAGAGGTGGAACAGCCATTACTGCTAGTGGTAGCTGTCTGTACCTCTACATTGCACTTTATATCTTTACAAATCTAAATATATAAAGTGCACTAAAAGACTTCTCAAAATCTTCTAGTACGAAAATTACTTTTTGGACTATGTTGTTGTGGAAAGCCTGGGCTCTATTAGCTGTGCACCCAGCATCCCTCAGAAAGGAATAAACAAGATAAAATGGTTGTAATTTTTTTCCTAACTGCTCTTAGTCTGCAGCAGGACCTTACATATTCTCTTGGCACAAATAAATGCTTCTACAGACACAAGCTTTGAGGCCACATGGTTGAATCCAAGAGTCATCCTCCATCCCTGGACCAAAGACATCCCCATGAATCTTCATCCTTTCCCTAGTAGCAGCTGTGGGGTGGAATGGGCAAGAGTACTTTTTAGGTAGCTGCACAGATGGTGTTTCCTAACCAAACCTCACATTCTCTCCAGGATAAATGCTGGGGGAAGGTGACCGCCACATCATGGCCACTTTTATGCCAACAAAGAGTATCCTGTTTAAGTGGCTCCCCTTGGGGTCTTGACCAGAAAAACCTACTCTTAAAGACCAACAGATTAATAAAGCAAGGGCATGAGTTGTTAGTAGGCAAATGATCTATCCATCTGACCCAGGTAGTTTCACATAAAGAGAGAAGAGAGACACCATCAGACAAAACAAGTCAATATTTCATTTCTATCCTGGTATTCCTGAGAGGGTTTTAAAGGAAATTAGAGACAAAAGTATTGGACTATATTTCTCTGGTTTAGTTATTTTAAGGCACAGCAATGCAGTAATATTTTGGACTTTTTATGTGACCTTACTGATTTGTGCCGTTTTATTGTTATTAAAAGTATTTTAGTTATATTGATAATTAAGTCAGATTAGGCTGTGAAGACTTCCTGACACATAATAAACCCTTTTACTATTTTTGATACTAGAACAGAAAATTAAAGAGATTCTATTTCTGAAATAGTAAAAGAGAGTCTTATCTTTCCAAAGTCTATGTTGATTCAAAAGAGCTCATGGAAATAGTAGAGCGCAGCACAACTGAAGAAATGCTGGAAATGGAACATGATATTAATTGGCTTATGTTCCTCAGCAGTGCCTGTGGAGTGGCCATAAGTGTGCTTTGGAGGAAGGCAAAGCTTGAACTCACTCAACTGCCCCTGTGTCTTTCTCAATAGGATTTAGCTAATCAATACACATGTAGATGTAAGAATTCTGGCAATTTCACCAAAACCATGATCTGCTTGATTTCACTGATCATTTGAAGTAAGCAGGCTTCAACATAATTTATGTTGAAAACTGTTTGTGCAGCAGCTACTTGTGGAAAATGTGCCATTTGCTTAGAAAACCACCACAGTTCAAGACTAAAAATACCGTACAGTATTAGTTGATTTGTTCAGGGAGCTTTTCTTTCAAATTTGTTGCTAGTTCATGCTCAGAAGATATATGCTAACTGGTCTGGTCTCCTGAAACACAAATGTCTAGCTGGGAAGAAAAAACTTGTATCAGCTGGGCAGAGATAATTAAAGTTTCAGGCTTACTTCATACCCAGGTGAAGACTTTGAAAGACTTAAGGGAATTTAGTGCTAATCCAAACCTAGTATCTCCCAACTGACAACATGATGGGCAGCATGGAACTGTAATTGGAAGGGCATTGGAGGGGGACTGGAGAGATTATAGAGGAGCAAGAAGAGAGGATTAGACAAGCACAGGAATAAGTACAGCAACTTCAGAAAATTACCTAATGCAATGCAGTCCTTGTGTCTTTGTGATATTCAGAATCCTAGGCTTGTCAGAGAATACAATACCACACACCTTGCAGTTCTGTTCTAGAAATCTGCATCTGAGAATGCCAACTGTCAAAGCCTTTACAAGCTAAAGGAAGCTGCTTAGGAAGATGTAGGCAGTTCAGCTGACAATGCCTCCTGTTAATCCTGCCATGAATTAGAATCATCTATCCTTATCTCGAGATCTGTCAAAACAGGCCAAGTGATCAAACTTCAGGATGCTCGTCCATGCATCATGTGGCACACGGCCTCAAAGACACAGGGCTCCATCACTAGCACCCACAGATCTTGCTTAATGTTCACACAGACTCTGAAAGGATTTTTGGGAAGGTTCCTTTTAATTGAAATGGCATCTTCCCCTGTCTTCTAATTCCTCTCTACCACGTCATATAATCATATATTCCAACAAGTGCTCAGGAGCTACTGCTAGGGATTAAGTCAAAGCTTGCAAGCATGTGAATCCTCCTTTTATGACTTTGCCTCCATCTCATTTTCCTTATGTTGCTTTCACATTATCTTCATCTCTTCCAATACTGCTTTACTTTTCTTTACTTTTACTCGCACTTTTCTCCTTGATCCTGTCCCCTCAAATAATTTATTTCCTGACTTTGATTTGGAATGGATCTGTATGCTCGTCTCTTACTTGCCAGTCTTCTTGCCTCTACCCAATGATTAGCAGTATTTTCTAGGCACGCTGTGAGTACAATTTGGCATGCAGCAGAGCACTAGTCTCAAGGAGCAGACACTGCCCAGAGGAACAGCATGGGACATGCAGTGAAACCAGATGAAATCCAGTATGACTGCCTGAGATCCAAGTCAGAAAAGGCAAATTTTTAAATTAAATATTGCATTGCAAGGTGAGGGAAGGAAGCCAATCAAGTCTGTTCTCTTAAAATAAGGAGTGTGACGTATTTTTTATTTTACTATTACTATAATCTTTTTAAGTAGTTGCAGATGAAAAAATGGTGTCACTCTAGTTGATCCAAGAAGACAGAGAGAAACTTAGGATCATCTGATAGCTCCAATTAGGGAACAAACTGAGATGGGTAATTCTGTGAGGTAATCTTTTTTGTTGATAAAAACCTACTGTGCTTGCACATAGGAAAGATCAGGCAGTCAGAAACAGTTCCTCTGTTGTTATCACCAAACTCCATGTAGCAGCATTGCCAGGACATTCTCTAGACTTCTCTGACCTTACACAAACTCAGGCTTGCTTTCTGCTCATTGCTTACATGCCTCCATCATGCTTTCAAGCAAGATTCAGCAAAAGCATTCTTTTAGATGAATTTATTTTCTGAATTCTTGTCTTTTTTTTTTCTTTGTTTGGTTTGTTTTAGATTTTTTGTTTACTTTTTTTTTCCTTTCTTCTTTTACAGCTATGCTATGAATCTTTCAGATGACTTAAGGAAGCATAAGCAGCTAACAATGTCCTACTTTTTTGCCTTTAAGTGCTGCCTACATTTTATGGATGTGTCTCTGTCTCAGCTACACCTTCAATACACTGATTTTTTAAGATCTTTTGTAGTGATAGGACTCAAAATTTATCAGGAAAGGCACAGTTTCCACCCCAATCCTGTTGAGTAGTCCTATGTTTAGGAAAGATTCCTGGGCCTGGAGTGATGGGGGTTTTTCATCAATGTTGTCACATTTTACTATTGGGAATGACGTAATAGCCTGGCTAATTAAATTCTAGTAATATGCACTTACGTGGCTGATCAGTACTAAAGCTATTCATTTTATAACATTTTAATCTTTAAAATGTTAGAAAAGCTATTTGAAATGAGTGGCTTACTGTAAATGAATGGACAGAGACCACAGTCAATAAGTAAAGTGCTCATTCACCAAAGTGCTTTAGCAAGGTTATATTTTGTTAAGGATTTTGAAGCTGGACATAGTGTTGAATTGAAGCCCATCAGCCATTTCTGTTATTTATTTGATTAACTTAATGATCTGAAAAGAGATTCAAATGCCAGCAAAAGGGGTTGGGTGGAAGGACTACCAGGCTAGGCCTCAGCTCTCCTAATGATGTGTTTTGGTGTCAGTGAAGGCAAAATGCATCACATTGTGTGACCTGCACCTGACATCAAAACCTTGCCTTTGTTTTCTGTTGCTTTGAATGTCAATTGATACAGTATATTACATGGGACTTGTGTTGCCCCATAAGAAGATGTAAGGTAACCCAAGTACACACTTAGATGATGCTTGTACTGCTTGGAAGAGCAATTTTTTGGCTTGAAATCCTTGTCAGCAAGTCTCCTGCAGAGGTAACAACCACTTGTTAGTGACTCTTGGGAGAGAAATACACAAGATAAAACATGAGTCAGCCCACAGCATGTAACTTCCAAGGTAATGTTTATTAAATATTATCTTTGTTTCAAAGCAGTGCACTGGAAGAACATCAAAATGACTTCAAAGCTTCAGTGATAATTTTTGTGTTGTATTTTAACAATGTGTTTTATCAGTATAGCTCGCTATAGATTTGCTTCAAATATTAAACAGACTCTGGCTATAGTAGTTAGCTGAATTGTTTATGGGATCAAAATCAAACTAAACGTTCAGAAAATTTTCAGCAAGAGATTCCAGTTAATGAAAGCACCATTTGTGATGTGCTAAAACATGTATACACATAGGTATTGCCCCATTTATCAGACATGAGAGCTAATTACCTCATCCACTGCTATATTTCTTCCATCCTCTGCATTTCAATTCCCAATATTAACACATAGGTGGTCAAGCTGACCATTGAATAGCCTACATGAGCATGAATGCATTAAATAACTTAATGTTAGAAGAGTTTATTAAACTGCCACATTCTAATCAGCATGCGTACCTGCCTTCATTAATCTTGCACTGGTCCATGGTGTGTCTCCACAGCCGACATAGAGTGTGCTAATGTTAATAGGAGCTCTTAACAAACAGGATCAGTTAATCAAGGAAAATTTACTATTAGCCACATGACCATGCATACCGAAATCTAATTACAATCAGATTTAACCTCTTCATTACTGTGTTCATCCAAATATTTTTTGTTATCACTTGTGATACTAAAGTATTCCAAACTGAGACATGATTATACTCATTTGAACAGGAAATACTTACATCAACTCACATTTATTAAGAAGGGAGATTTTCTTTTTGCCATGTTTTCAGCATATAATGTTGTATGGATTATATTTATTGCCAAAAGTAGGAAACCTAATACCACATTTTCTCACCCAAAACCCGGCTACAGAAATAATTGCTAGAGCAGAATGTTGAAAAATAATCTTCACTATTCTGGATTAACTCAGATAGAATTTAGCACTTGATAAATTGTCAGTTAACTCTGGATTTGGTAGATATAATTGAGAATATACAGGGCACTTAGCAGCCAAAGTGTTTTAAGTTCTTAAGCAATGCTCTTCTTTCTGGTATCAATTGAACCACGTTATTTTATACTTGGCTATTTCTATTAGATCTTAGACTGTGATAAGCAATTAAGCTCCATCAGAGGCCATGATTCTTTGAGTTAGTTCACAGAATGCAAAAGGTTAGAAGGGACTTCTAGAGACTTAGATCTTGATAAAAAAAGGGTAAATGGAGATAATTCTGTTTCAGAATTATTGATTTATTTTTATTTTATTTATTTTATTTTAATGTTCTTTTCCTGTATGCAGAGTAGACAGTATTAGTTCAGGGCAGAGGTCAAGTGTGTTTAATTAGGAACTTGCACAATATTTTGGGTGGAAAAGTAACATATTTTAAACCACAGCAGAGGTTAGAATTCTGAGCTATATTAAACTGATGAGAGGGTTGTTTGCAGGGAGAGTTCATTGGCTGAGAAACACCATATCACTGCACCTCTGGTGCATGGTAGGAAGTGGGAATTGGGTCTTAGCCTTGCTACTTTTGGCTATGGACGACCACCAGCCTTGGGGACACTACTGAGCCCTGCATTAATGTCTATCACCGTATGGTCTTTGCCATCACGCCTCTCTCTTCTGTTCTTCCTCACCCCTTCTCCATTCTTCCTCCTTTTCCTCCACTCTGTTGTTTAGCTGAGTCATTTCTTCAAAGGAGATAAAGTCCTGGAATGGTTTCGTCTGTGGAAAATCAGTTTGTTAAAAATCTGCTTTTTGGTGTACACTGCTTTATACCAGCGGTAAATATCGGGGTTTTTGTGAGCTAGGGTAAGCCAGCCCAAGACAGGAAGGTAGACCTGAGTCTAGGAAGGAAGAAGGACATGCTAAGGCAGATTTTTTTTCCATTTTTTCTCCCCCTCCTACTGTTCTAACACTCTCTTTTCTCTGCTTACTTGTGTTTGTTACATATGCATTTCTTCGTTTCAGTCCTATTGTTTCATCTTTTGTCCCCTTGCTTTCAGTTTCTTTTAGTATTTCTGTTTCTCATGTGTTACCTTACTCTTGGACTAGTCTTTTTACCTTACTAACACCCTTAATCCAAGGTATGCTAAAGCACTCCTTTGAGGGTGCAGGAGTGTTTGGGTTGTTTTGCACCTGTTCTCTGAAAGACTTCTCTATTGCAAAGAGGCTTTTTTATTTTTGCAACTGTAAGCTAACATTGCTTAATGTTCTTGATAGATGGCAATCACCATCATTATGCTATACATAAAGCTGGGACAATCAATTAGCAGCTAAGAACAAGGACTGTTTCTCCCTATCCTATCCTATCCTATCCTATCCTATCCTATCCTATCCTATCCTATCCTATCCTATCCTATCCTATCCTATCCTATCCTATCCTATCCTATCCTATCCTATCCTATCCTATCCTATCCTATCCTATCCTATCCTATCCTATCCTATCCTATCCTATCCTATCCTATCCTATCCTATCCTATCCTATCCTATCCTATCCTATCCTATCCTATCCTATCCTATCCTATCCTATCCTATCCTATCCTATCCTATCCTATCCTATCCTATCCTATCCTATCCTATCCTATCCTATCCTATCCTATCCTATCCTATCCTATCCTATCCTATCCTATCCTATCCTATCCTATCCTATCCTATCCTATCCTATCCTATCCTATCCTATCCTATCCTATCCTATCCTATCCTATCCTATCCTATCCTATCCTATCCTATCCTATCCTATCCTATCCTATCCTATCCTATCCTATCCTATCCTATCCTATCCTATCCTATCCTATCCTATCCTATCCTATCCTATCCTATCCTATCCTATCCTATCCTATCCTATCCTATCCTATCCTATCCTATCCTATCCTATCCTATCCTATCCTATCCTATCCTATCCTATCCTATCCTATCCTATCCTATCCTATCCTATCCTATCCTATCCTATCCTATCCTATCCTATCCTATCCTATCCTATCCTATCCTATCCTATCCTATCCTATCCTATCCTGCCCTGCCCCGCCCCGCCCCATCATCTTGTAGTATTATTCTCTGTACTGATGTTTCAGCTTTATTCCTGATACAAACTGAGGAACTCAATGAACTGAATTTTTTATGGGTGCCAAAGGCCAGACAAAAGCCTCTCACTGCTAAACTATGCACTTTTTGAGGTATGTGATTGCACTTGGAATGAAGGCGTGGCTGTCACCCAGTTGGCTGTAATTTGCTGCAATACATGTACTCTGAAGGCATCATTCACAGTATGTGAATTTTGGGGAAAGTGCTGCATTTTTAGGTCACTTGCAGAGAAACTGTAGGATAAAGAGAATTTGACTATTGTGAATGGCGTGTAGGGATGTGAGATAGAAGACATTTCTTGCAACTTAGCTGATATGTAGTTACACCACTGTTTTCTTCAGCATATTCAGCATTCTAAAATACAACATTTAGGGACTGTATTAGCATCTGGTGTACTGAACAAATCCAATAGCACTGTCAGAACTAAACAGCAGAATAGATAACACAACATAATGAAAACAAGATCTGATTCTTCATTAGTAGAATATCCTTCCTCTGCACTTCTTTCCTTTTGTACTTCTTCTGCTTTCGATTGCAATTGCTGTAAAAAAATCTGTCCACAAAGGAGAACGCTGATAACTTGCTAAATGTACAAATCCAGCATGATAGAGGAATTTAATGCAATAGTATATGACTCAAATATAATGTAGTTTGGAAATGTCATATGATAATCCTACATAAAACCCTATTCATCAAAAGGCTTCTGCTGTCATGTCATGATGATGCTTTGATTATTTTACACATTATTTACACTAGATAGAGTTAGAAGGCATATTCTATGCATGATTCAAAATGAAAACTAATCCTCTAAAAGAGAGGGTGTATTCTTTGTACAGATGTTAATTTTGATCATAGGAAAGGGGGGAGAAGTACTAATAAAATTGGTCAGGACGTAACAGTATTTTGAAATTACTCTTAAAAAGTGAATGGATGTATAACGTTGAAAGTATTTTTAAAAATTTAACATTACATTAAAGTAGCTGCCTGAGTTCTGTGACTGGGAAATTGTAAGCTAAAGGAGCTATGACATTTGCTATAATGAAATCAGGATGGCTAGAAAAAATGTCTGAAAAGCTCCTAGACTGAAGAAAAGAAGGACAATTCAGCAAGATTTATGGCATCATATATCATGTGATGGTACTGAGCTTATAGCAGCTGTCTAACATTGGAAATGTAAGTTTATCAGTACAACTGAATAAACAAAACCAAAAGAGGTAGAAACCACCCTGAGTCCTGGTACTGTGTGTGCTGACCACTGCTGGAAAGGACAGGTTGTCTGTGGCAAGCAGCGTAGGGAGAAATATCAGGTATTCATTGAGTGATCAATTAATGAGCCTGGAGATCTGAGAATTACAGGCAAAACCTATGAATATGATAGAGATGACACAACATCCCTTCCCTTCCCTTCCCTTCCCTTCCCTTCCCTTCCCTTCCCTTCCCTTCCCTTCCCTTCCCTTCCCTTCCCTCACTGCCTTGCTGTACTCTGCATTGCATTTTGAATAAGTTTTTCTTCTAACAGCTCCCTATAAGGGACAGGTGACACGTGTTGTCCTGTAGATTCACTATTCATTTGTTTGGATTCACCCAGGCTCTGTGGATTGTTGGTTTCCACAGGAAAACTAAAATAGCTGATGCAATTTCCCCTTATTTTCAAAGCATCTCTTGAGATTTGGTGTTTCCCTCTATCCCTGACTTAGCAAGCAGAATTCTACCTACCTAGGCTGATAAATATTGATGTATTGATGATTCTGAAATTGTATTTTGCCATAAGGATTTTAAGTAAACGTTCTTTATGTAAAACTTCGATTTATAATCTATATATCAGGAAAAAATGATTAATTAAAATCATAAGCTTTTTCTTAATTATGTATAGGAGTTCCAACAGTCTACTGTCATATTTTACTGAAGTAAAACACTAAAAAGCATTTTCCACTTAATATTGATATGTTTTTATTATCATGTTTGCTAAATTCCATCCCCACATTACATAGCAGAGAAAATAAAATGGGGCATAAACAGTTTTAGAAAATTAATGCTATAGGGAATTTGTTGAAGGAGCTGGAAGGCCAGATTAAAACATTTTCCAGACCTGCTGAGAGCTTATCTTAAAACATGGCCAAGATAATTGTTTTATTTTCCTCTCCTGAAACATCTGGAATAAGTTCCTAAAGAGATAAGAAGTCTATGCATAAAGTGCAACTGTAGCATAGTGTTACACTCCCACATAGCTTTTCATTTAATATGTTTCAACTACCACCTGGCCAAACAGAGAGGAAAATATAGTGAAACATGTTCAAGCTCGAAGAATTGTTCAATCTTTTGTTATTCCCTACCACTCCTCACATGATTTGTCTCCTGCTTCTTTTTCTCAAGGGCTAAATGTTGCAGGGAATCACAGTTCCTACTCAGCAGAGTAACCACAACAAAGCTCTTCTGGAAATGAAAGCTACATCCAGCCTCCTCTGCTTTTATCTGTAAATGAAACACACTCTAAACCTATATGTGTTGTTAGAGGCTGTAATATCTAGGGGAGTTAGGCACCCTTTTATAAATCTCATCTTGGAAATCCCATCTGAGGAGAATTATTTCCTTGTTCTTTATGATTATAAGGCATTAGCAGATAAAAGTGTTTTCACTGGGATAACTTATTTGTAGCTGAGCTTTCCCTTAATGAGAATATGCTCAGTTTTCTACACTGCCTGTGACTTACACGCTGAAGATATAAGAGTTTGAATACACAGCTTGATATACAGCTTGAATATACAGAAATACTTGTGTTCAAAATAAATTATAATAAATTTTAGATTAGACAATGGTAAACTGTGACATGCTAAGGAAGTGTTTTTCAAATGGAAAGCTGTGCTGTGCCTTTTTGCAACAGCACGATGATACAGCGCTGTCCATACTCAATACATCTGGAAGCAGCAGTGGGATACTGTGCTGGGTAGCTCATGAACAGCTGCAGGCATTCCTTCCAGGAAAAGTATACAAAAATGATGCAAGACTTGCATAACCACACTTGTTAGTTCTCAAAAAAAAGGAAAAAAGGGAATAATTATCCAATTGTAGTGAATATGTGTGTGACACAGAGAGATAACTCACAGCTTCTTGATGCTGCAAACCTACCTGCATAAATTCTGGTAGCAATGAATGTAAAAGGGTTGTGGAAACCCATGCCACTTTCTGAACAATTCTGTTAGAACTGGCCTTAGTCTGCTAAAATTTAAAATTAAAGCTGAACTATTCCTGATTGGGTGATCTAATTGCTTTGTGTGTCAGGAGTCTGACTTCTGCTCCTTCAAAGAGAAAGACATGCCAGCAGCAGTAAAATGTCTTGTGTACAGTTGGAAATCACCATCAGAATTGTTGTTCCAAAGATTTTTCTTGGAATAAATACAGTTTCTGTGACTGCCTCCTCATCTTCTAAAACACTGTGAAGAACTGGGTGACTGAGCCCAGAAAGTATACTTCAGCATCTTCTCCTTTAACCTTTTTATTCACAATTGAAAAGCTTCACAACTGAAAATTTCTTTATACCAACAAATTCTACAGGCTTACTTTTTCTTTTTTAAGATAGTTTGTCAAGAACTGCACAAGTTTTTAAGTCAGATCTCACTGCTATTTGAAGTAATGTTGTATTTTAGGAAAATCAGTTGCCTGAGACAAGATGAAGTATGCCTTTAGTGCTGAAATGCTATCTAAAATGTGGTCTAAACCAGACATTTGACTTTTTGCTTTGCCGAGATTTTTGTTTTTTGCTTGTTTTCAAGTAATTCCAACGTGAATCTCCTCTCATCTCTCCTTTCCCAAGAATTGCCAGTGAGTAAAAAAAAAAATCATATTTTAAACTATTAGTTAAATAGTTGCATTTAACTTAATAGTTAAACTATTTAATTAACCTGTTCCTTTTAGGTGACCAACTTGTCTATTAGAAAGAAACAAAGAGAAGGAAAATATGGAGATAAGCCACACAGGAGTTACCAAGAGTAACAAATGTTCATACTAATGTGTTTCAGAGAGCCAAAGACAGATATTTAAATCCCATTTCAGTTCATGTGTTCTACAGATCACAAAGGCAGGAAAGCTCTACCTTGACACTCAGGGTTTTCCTGAAAGCTAATTCCTGGATCCAAGTAGAGTTTTGACATGATTATAATTCAATCAGATGATAATGGTCCCATCTGGCAATAGAATAGCAAGTCAGCTGAGACTGATGATGACATTTTACCTTCTCCAAATTCCTCACTCAAGCGCTCAAAGGACCTATAAATTTGATATCCAGCTCTTTCTCCTCGCTTTCTCGCAGCACAGCAAATTTTCAGTCCTTTTCTCTATTTTTGCTGAGACTATTCCTACATTTCATCTCCTGATGTATTTTGTAAAATCTTACTAATTTCCTCACTCTTCATAGTCCAGTAACTTTTCCCACCTCAATTTGGCAATGTGATGGCTTCTTATATGTGTTTTGACTTTTAAAGTGTTGTCTTTGCTTAATTCTTAGTAGCCTTAAGTAGAGAAAGAGCTAAGTACAAGCTTGCCTGTGTCTATCCCATTTCTGCAGCCCTTTCCACAGGAATGAGGAAAGCAAGACAGAGGTAGCTATGCTTTTTAGATACTGATGCAGACTTTCCCAGAGGTAGCCTGAATGCCATTACTTGTGTTGTTTAGACTGGCATTTACTCTCTGAATACATTAGTACCATGCGCTTAATTAAAGTAAACAGTGATTAAAAGTCTGATGATGCTTCCTCATTCAATACCAAGGTCTGTACTCACAAGACAAGACCGAGACTGCAGTTTTCTGAGGAGTGAGGTTTGGATGTGAAGTTCCTTGTCTGTGCCATTTGCTTCTTTCTGCCCATTTGGTTATACCCATACCATTGCTGTAAGGGAGCTGTTAGCCTTGGGAGAAGAAGATATTAAGGGAGAGAGGGGTTTAATCCAAGCCACTTTGCTGTCTCCTTTCCTTCTAAACAACTACCAGTCTAAACAGAGAGAGTGCACCTATTGAAATGGGGGAAGGCAGAAGGAGCATGTTAAGGAAGGGTCAGGAACATCCTAAGCTGACTTCATCCTTGACAAAACTGATACCAGGAAAAGATAGCGTGTGGTAGAGAAGAATGCAGCATTTGTGATCTTGCATTGCTGGAGATACAAGCAGCTTATCTCCCTATAGGAACGTTCAGTGTAGGATTCTTGTGTTGTTGCTTGTTGCCCACCCAAATGATACACTTCTGAAGATAAAAACTTTATCAATCTGTAGTGCTCTTGCTCTGCAGATTTCCCTAACAGTTTTTCAACAAGCTCTCCTAGGCTTTATTTTTGGTGTTCTGGCAGCAACAAACATTGCAGCAGGTTTTTCTGTCTGACACCTCTCCTCGTCCTGATCACTATATTTATCGACACACAGATTTGTTTTTTCAAATCTCAACTTCAATCATGCTCATTCTCTCCTCCCTGAAGATTGCTTGGCACTAATCTGGGTTTGGTTTGGTTTGGGTTTTTGTTTTAATGACGCTTCAACAGAGATCGTTGAGTTTTGAAAACATAAACATCCCTTCCAGCCTATCCAGAAAAGCGCACTGGAACCTAACAGAATAATCCTCCGTCTTGCGGGGTCATTTGATGGATAAACAAAACATTCTCTGTTGATACTTTGCTGGAACATATCTTTACTTCTAACATCCTTCGACAGATTTTGTCATCCTCAGTTTACTGAATGATATTTTATTCCTCCAGTGATTCTGTACATCATAACAGAACTGTGAGAGCAGTGTGTGCATATGTATGAAAGAATCTGATCCACGCTGCTGTCGGTTTGTTGCTGCCAATATTGTTGGGGTCTTTTTCCTCTGATTATTGACTATTTAGTCAATACAAACTCATAGACTCTTAAATTTTTTAAGATGTTAATACTTCTAATCTAATACTTAGTTTATATGAACATTGTATTATGAAACTTGATTTTTTTCTAAGGAAAATATTATAAAGACATTTTTCATGTTGAGCCAGCAGCTCTGAATTACTGGAAAAAAAAATTAGCTGCATTTCTTCATTCAGTCTGTAGTCCTATATCACTATCTCTGAGAGTTTAGATGGGGAGGGGACATTTGAAATTGATTGGGAGATTCTTTCTTCTGTCCTTTCTAACGAGTTTTTGGGAAGGGGGAGGAGAAGTGCTTAGGCTGCAATGTTGCGAGTTCCGTATTCTTACTCCTTCAGCATTAGGAGATTGCTATAAAGATTGCCTTCCCTGTGCTCGGTCTTGTTCCCACACTCCTGCTGTTGACACCATCACCTGCCTACTCCCAGACTCTTTCTTATCTGCAGCAAAATGCAAATCTTGTTCAAATTATGATAGCAATCTCACACCAAGTAATAGCTATTTTGTTGCAAACCATCAGTCATGTATCCCTTGTGCCCACTGTTGTCACCAGGTACAAAGAATAGGCAGGTCAAATCAGCTCTCTTAAAACTAAGCCGTTGGGTCAAGCCTAACACTGAAAGCCTGGGTTCAGTAAACGTTGAAGCTAAGTTGAAGTTCTCCCACTTGGAAATCCTCATTCTGTGTGTGCAACAGAGAGGATTTGAGGGAAAATAGGGAATTGTAGAAATCCCTTAATGTGTGCTAGATCCATCCATAGAATCTTCTCAAAAGTATAAAGAGGCTCACTGGAGAGAACAGGTTTTAGGTTCATGTAACTTGTACTTGCCAAAGTCTATTTTCAGCCTTTTATTTTTTTTTCTTCCTCTTCTCTGTGTTTGTTTCCCTGTGCGGCCAGTTTAGAGTCTGTGCAATTTTCTGTCTGTTCTCAGCATTGCTGACAGGGAGGTGGACACAAAGGGTGTGCAAAGGAAGGTCTTCCTATAGCATCCACCCAAAGAGAACTTATGCTGTTCTGGGAAAACACTTTGTGCAAACAAGGAATATCTGTGTTTGCTTGACTCTGTTCAATGTGGAGCAAAGTGGAGGCCTTCAGAGCTTGAAGCCATAGGGCCTGTACTTTCCATCTATTGATGGTTTTATCCTGCTTCTTTATGTTGAGTATAGCCAATGTGGCTTCATTTCAGTACTCTGTAATGACAAAAGCACCATCTAAATTATTATTTTAAAATAATCAGATATAAATTTACACCCATAGGTGTAAGGGAAAAAACACTGCTTCCTGCAGATTGAAATCTATTGCTCATTTGTTAATGGCTCATTCAATGTCACTTGATCCATTTAGCTGCAATGTTGTTTCGTTCATAAGGTTTTTTGAAAGAATGCTGTTATCATGCGGTCTTTTAAAATGATGCCAATAATAATATGCCATTAGCTAAAGAAGGATGCCATGATTAGATCTATTCCTATCCAAAGGCAACCAGCCATGCTGATAAATTGGTGTGATCTCCTTGCTAAGTAGTTGTTCAGATTTGCCTTGACTCAGTAGTCTCAGTAGTAAGTGGATTGGTAATTTAGCTTCTCTCCATTTTCTGACTATCTTGACCTCTACACCTTTTTTTCACATTATCATGGTATTTTCCACACACTAAGTAATACAGACAATAACTGTATGTATTTGTCTAAAATTCGGAGATGTTAAGGATTTTTTTATATATATAATTTTATTACTTTCTTCCACTATGCGTCAAAGTTCCATGCAGAGTGCCTGTTTTTACTTAGCTTTTTTTTCCTTTTTATTACCCAGAACTTTTCAACCTTGTATGATCTCTTTAAAATTCCCTTTAGAATACATAATTGTACTCGATCAATTTGTTAAAGGCTTTTGAAGTGTTAAAAAAGCTACATTAAAATTATTTTCTTTCAGGTTTTATGTTAATGAACATAGGTGCTATTCAAAGCAAAGTCAGTGTGTCAAGGGAACTTTAACTAAAGTTATTCATACATAAACTAAAAAAGGAAACATCTTTAGTGAAGGAAAATACATTTAATGAGTAAGTGCAGCACACAATTCCTCCTTTCAAAACTGTCAGTTCATATTGAGCCTCCATTCTAGATATCTTACAATTACTTTGTCAACAGAAGGTAGAGTAGTGATGGATGATACATTGGTTCTTGAAACCAAACTTTCTGTGAGTTACTTAGGCTGAAACTAAGTGCTTTTACATTCCAGTCTTATTGATGATAGTGGTTTTATATTTATCACCCTGTCATTTCAGTTGACTGTATCAGCCTCTTCAGTGCAGGAATATGGACACTAATGGAGGTGTGTCCTTAGTGCTCTAAAGGGTCACAGACTCATTCCACTAACACGTTCACAGCCCTGTTATAAGCTCAGAAATCATTTTGCCATTTTAAACAGTAATCTGCAGCTGTAGGTGTATGAGGCCTGGGAAAAACATTTTCCTACTGGTCTTTTTAGACCATGCTACCTGTTTGACACTGAATAGGCTTCTTTCAGCTTTCACTAATAATAATGTTACTGTTTTGCAACCTGCCCTATAATAATCAGAATTCTACCAGGGCCTTGGGAGTCCAGGATCAGATTGCAGCATTTATTTATAAGAAATTCTGTCAAGAATCAATAATAGTCTTGGGTCTCAAGTTCCTTCTTTAATAATACTTTGATATGATTTGTCACAAGCTAGCCCACAGTATCCACCAGATTTTATTACTTAGCTTGCAGCACAGTCTCTCATCTTTGAGTCATGAGATCAGCCATGGGGAGACCTTTAAAAAGCTATATTCTTTACTGTTTGGTTATTACAGAAAGTCTATATTACTCAATAATATCTTTTATAAGGTGTGCTGTCACATCTTCACATAGATGTTTAACCTCGATGTAGATATACTGAATGCCTGGAGGCCATTTTAGTGACATGGACATTGTTTTTCATGATTGGATGCCAAATGTATCAACAAAAACAACAGAAGTTGGGCCTTATTTTCACAGCTTGGTAGTTCTGACTGAATCTCATACAAACTGTCGATAGCAACTAAGATTTTATTTAGAGTGTAGAGTGTAACATTTTTATTACTTGAAAGTAGCAGGAATTCTGTGAAACCAATTTAGATTACTTTCCACTGTAATATCAGTTCCTAAGGTTCTACTGTGTATCTCAATAAACAAGATCCTACTGTGTCACTCGCATATTGTGGTTCTAAATATATAAGATTTAACTCAGACCAGAAATTCAGATAGTTTCAGTTGGCATTTATTTATACAGATGGTCTACAAAATGAATTACATGTATTCTTGACTTAAGGCACAATATGCTTGATTCGATGAAATTTTCAGTAAAGTTTGTTTAAAAATGCTTTGAGTCAATACTGTCTAACCAACTTGTGAAATTCAGATGGTCATCTTCCATTTTTTGTGAAATTAGGAACTGAGAAATCCAGGAAGATGGAGGTTTGCTCCATGTATCTTGGGTGTCATCAGAGTCATGCACAACGAGTACCAGTGAAACAAGTTATAGATAAACATGTTTTCATAAATAATGAGATTTTTTTTCCAAATAGGAATTTAGGAAAAAAAAAAAAAGCCTTTAAATGCTTTAATTATTAAAGTTTTCTGTTAATAATAGGAATGAGCTATTGTATATGTATCTGAATTTGAAGGTTCTTTCAATTTGCTCTATAACCATATTGTTTAGAAGACAAGGAAGCTGTTAAATTAGGGCATGGGTAAAAATTGAGTTATGTTTTTTGGACCAGCCAGAGGTCAGAACAAGAATAGAAGCATGCACATTTTCAATACTGCTCATAGTGAGAATCTTAGAAATAACTAGGTGTGATCATTTAACTTTAAAATATTGTATCTCCCTGTTTTATAATTTTTAAGCCTGTCCCAGTAAAACTTGAAAAGCAGGTAGGTCTTTGGAAAAGTCAGTCCTCATGTATAATAAAGCTACATGGCCTGTTTTAGCTCAGAACTAAGAATACAAAACTATTAATAGATCCATAGAGGGTTGTAATACAGATATTAAAAACAAAAATAATCCTAAGTTATTTATTAAGAGTGCATAGTAAATGTTGAATTACAGAAAGGCAATCTTGAATTGAGTCTAGAAATTTCCAATGCTTTGTTTTGGAAATGTAACATTTTCATGGACTGAAGTAACTTCAACACAGAAAATGCACATTGGTTAAAAACTTTTACCCATGAAAAGCTATTAAGATTCTTCCCTTAACAAGACTTAAATTGATAAGTGGGGGTATTTTCTTCCTTTGCAAGTTAACTTAAAACAAAGAGTTTAGTTACAGATGGAATCTAAAATGTAGTAGTCCCATAATATCTGAAATACAGTATTAATTTTGCAAATTTTTCAAATTTTTGTCAGGATCCTTGAAAAGCAAGACCTTGGCAAATATAGCAATGTGTAATATTCATTTGTAGTGTTAATTTTTAGGCACTCTAGTTAGCTTTGAAGCATTTAAAAGATTGTTGTCTAATTATGTCTGTGATGTTTGATTTATATTGAATGGGTGAACTAGAAATATGAAAAAATATGTTTTCCTATAGATAGTTTGGAAAAGCTCATGTATCTGGTACCACAAGGGAGTTCATATATATGTATGCACACACACATGTATGCACATAAATATACCTAAATAATAAATAACTAGCAAAGCAACTGTATTTACCTTTTATAGTTTTAGAGCCATATGTACCATAATCTAACTTTCAGATAGCTGAATAATCTACCTGCAGGTAGCATTGAGTTAGAAAAGATATATAAAAAAAGACATCAAAAAAGAAGCCTGGAGCGGCCTATGGGAAAAAACAAAATGGTATAAATTAGATCTGGACTTGAACATTTCCTATGTAAAATAAAGGAGAAAAAGAGTTGGCAAAGCTGTGAAGCTTATAAAAGAAAAAAAAAAGGCTTAGAAGTGGGCATTTAAACATTAAAATTAGAAATAGAGAGGTAGTGAAAATGTGGCTTCCTGCCTGTATTTCATAGGCTAACCTCTAGTCTAAATTTATGAGAAAAAGAGACCATGTTAGCCCCAGACCTGCCTTTTCTAGCTTGACCTTAAGCCCACAAGCTGAATCTGTTTCACCAAAACAATTCATTCAGCCTGTACACTGCTCGTTTCCTTAAAGCTCTTACCACTCTCCCTGAGGAACCTAAGGAATTATGTCCATCACATCACCAAAATGCAGATGTGGCCTGTCATACAACCTGATTTATACTTGCCTCATCTCTTCCTAGCAGTTATTTGGTTTTTTTCAGTAGCCTCCTCTGTACATGTGTTGAGAGAAAGGCCATTTAGCTGGCCCTCGGTGCCTGCAGAAAAGGGTGTGTTATTGGATGCATCTACAAAACTTCCCCTTCCCAGCAGGAAAAGACTGTTCTTCTCTAACATGCTCTGCCAAACTCGTGGTTTTCATTTGCTCAGGTTTTCAGCAGTGTACTGACTATCCCTCTAACAAGAGCATGACATGCTTACTTTTTGCATCATTAGTAAGCAGGAAGGAAAAGAATAAAGAATACACCAGTTATAGCTTTTGAATTTTATGAATGCATAGTGGACACAAGCATACTTTTTACAACTAGTAGCAGAAGCAGTCTGTTCAAGATCCTTCATTGTTACTTGTTCTGGAGACCCTTACCAAGACACAAAACTAATCAGACTACCTCAGATCCTGCCTGAGTCTTTTTTCCTCGACTTCCTTGCTATTCTTCTTTTTTCCTTGCGATTTAGCAGTCAATCCTGAGAAGCCATTGGCTATTTTCATAGTCAGTTAGCTGTAACATAATAACAGCTTCTGTAAAATCCCTCAAAATTCAAAGCAAAACAACATGCATGGGTACTAATTGTATGAGCTTGATGATTCTGTGAAATGTATTGTTTACAGGCATCATTAATTTTATTGGTAGCAGGCCAACTGTGGCAGAGATCTATTTAGCGTGTGATAGGAAAGCAAAGGAAAGTGTTAACTTGGGTTTTGATCTTATCAGCTTCAATCACTTCCATAAATCTGTGTTCTAGAAATGCATCTAAGTTTGTCCTAACTTTCCTGGGAAGCCCATATTTCCCTCTAGTCCCATCAAAGTTCACTTTATTAACCCAGGAGTTATAGGTTTCAGCAGAAATAAATTCTTTTAGCAGCAACAAAATGTACTTGTCAGGCTTTCCACCAGATTCTCTGAAAATCTCATTCTTTTGTGTAGGAACCACATTTTGTATGCTTACCTCTGGCAGCTGCTCTTCTGCAGTACATTTGCCATCTCCTGCACCCACATCCACACCAGTAATATTCACGTATTCATTAGCTTGTGTTTGTATTCCCATCACCTCACTTAAGCATACAATTCACAGGGGCCAAAAGAAATGATTGACATTTTTTGGAACAGAATTAGGACAAAATAAAAACCAGCAGAGAAAAAGACAGGTTTTATACTCCTGAACATTTGCAAGAATATTGAAAGTTGAGGGAGAAAACAAAATTGGATTTACTATAGAGGAAAAATACTAAATCCTGCATACTCATCCTTGGCTTTCAGTTGAGCAGAATAAACAGTCTTGGTTCAGATAATGGCTTGTTTGCAGTTCTGTTGTGGTTATGCCTTGTGGAAGTATTCAAATTCTCTTGCTTAGAAGCATAAAAATGCCTTTGAAAGGAAGATCTTCCTGAGCAATCTTGTGATTTGCTTCTTAAGCAAATTTACCTGCTTTTGCCAGATCTGTTAACATCTTTTTGATGTTTTCTTAGGAGGTTGTCTATGTTATGTTTATAAATGTTGCACATATATCTCTGTAATCCTTGTATGGCTTCTAAAAGGCTATTTTGGAGTTAAATCAGCTGTTCTGGCCTTAGATCTGAGGAACAGCATCAGTTCACAGGTTTTGAAAATCTTGGTAACAGACAATGGCTCATAGCTTTTGAATATTTACCTTGTCTAACCTGACCCAGGAGCTTCTTGATGAGATGAGACTTTGGCCAGGATTGCAAGGAGACACTTTGAAATGAAGAAGGTGAAAGGAATTAGAAGGTAATCCTCTGCTGAGCATCTGAATCCCAACAGAACAAAGTGAGGGACACCAAAACAAGGAAACCTACTTTGAGCTATTCAGTCTCCTGAAACTAAGTGTAGTTGTATCTTGAGTATTATATTTCTAGAGCCTCTTTTTTTTCCCCTGCTGTATGTTCTTGTAGCTAATTCCATTTCTTCCACTGAACATCATGACATCGTCATGGTCAGAGGGAAAGGATGGGCACATCTACACTGCACTGTGCTGTAGAAAGCAATATAGCTACAGCAGCATGGGGCTGTATACTTCCAGGGCTGAATTCCCTCCAGAATGTAACTCATTTAAATTTAGCTCCAGGATCTATATATTGCTCTACACTGTTCTATGACAGAAGATAAAGCTGGTACACCCCGCTGGGATTAACATGGTTGATAATCAGGAATTTCAGTAACATTACCAGCTCAATCGCAAAGTTTCATTGTAGGAGCTAGAAGAATTGTGAGTTCAAGTTGGAAAGAAATGAGACTGGAAAGAAGTGAAAAGAAGAGCATCATCTCTGAGCTACAATTGTGAGTTCTTTGGAAGTAAATTCAATGCACTGACTTTGACCTGAAATGAAGATTATTCTTGTGCTTACTGTGACTCTGCTGCATGATGATCTTGCATTTGCTCACCATACAGAGAAACGTGGCAATTCCTAATTCCTCCTGAAGGGAAATCACTATATTAGAATGCTAGAAGTGCAGCACTGGAATGTGCATTTCCAGTAACTCATTCATTAGCACTGAATATCCAAAGAAGGAACATGCTTACTGCACGCTGACAAACTCAGACCATTTGGCAGGTTCTGAGGTTTTTCAGATGTTGGCATTGTGACATGGTCTGAGCTTTTAACCTTGCCCACAACATTAATAAACTTTAAACTGAAAGAATACATACTCCAAGCAGGACATGTTCCAAAGTTTGTGCCAAGGTCTAAGCCATGCTGTACCTCAGGACTCTGAGCTCTGAAGTGCTTATTAATTTTTCCCTGTAATCCTAATAAAATTGTATTGCCGCCTGAAAGCAACAAAGGCCTCTCTGATAATTTACCCTCTGCAAGTTCAAATCCATGTTAGTGAAACGAACTCTCTGCCCTATATTTCAAAAGTAATGAATTCAAATTCTGTTGAGATTGAAATTTTATTAGAAATTCTTCATGCCTTCTCTTCTTATTTATGGGTCAAATGGATCGATCAACACTTACTTTGTTATTATTCATAAGTACACACCATATAATGAAAATACCCAGACACTTTGTTAAAGAATCATCAAAAGTGATGGTAATAAGATACTTTTCTAATTAATTTTTTGCATACATGTAGATGAACCTTGTGTATCTCTGGAGCTTTGGCTGACCACTCAAACATCTGGTAGGAAAAGCTGAGTAGTAAAATAAGTCATATATATATATACACTAAAGCATGTGTTCCCTTTTAGCAGTGCTCACTGTAAAAATAAGCAACATACAGGACAGTAGGGTTTATGATAATGTTCTAAGTTAATAATCTTCTGCACAGCAACGAACTTTGGATGTTGTCATGCACATCTGTTCTAGGAACTAGGTGTGTATTTTCTAGCTGGAAAGAGGAGCGACTGGGAATTTAGTTGTATTTATTTATATTTATTGATTTTTTTTAAGTTATAGCTGATTCTCCTGGATTTGTTAGGCTCAGTTGCTCCTAACTTCCACTGACTGACAACCCATAAAATGTAGGGGTGAAACATAGCATTCAGTCCATGTAATGTATGTATACATATGTATTATACCATTAGTTACGAGTCTTGATGGAGAGATTATTGGGCCTTATTGTCAAACATTCTTAGTGCATAGAAATCCAATTGAAGCTTACAAAAGCTGTAAAAAATCATGTTTCTGAAAATTGGGACCACTTTTCCTAGTGAGAGTAACCAGCATCTGTCATTAAGAAAATCTATATATTAACTGTTCTGTGTCTCCACTGGCCTAAATATTGCTTAGAGTAAGAATACTCTTGTCATGATGCAAAGCAAAACTGAAGAGAAAAAGAAATCCTTTTTTTTTACCGTCACAGCCATCTTATGTGGATCAGAATTAATGCATTATAGATTAAAATTATTGGTTTATATATTTTATGGATAATGCAGAAAATCAGGCATCTCAATATATAAAATGTATTTTTTTTTCTACTGAGCTGATCTACAGGTGTGCTCATATTGTACCACAATGGGTTGTTCATGAACAGCAGCACCAATGCATGTGATGATTTTTGCATGCTGTATCCCAATTGCCTTTACCTCTGCACAAAACCAGCTCACTGTTCTTCTCTGAGTGTATTCCATGATGTACTTTCATGTGAGACTTGTAATTACTTCATGTGTCTCATAAATCCCTTCACAGTAACCTTGACTAATCACAAATGGGCAAGCTAACGTATTGTGGTTGGCACTGAACTCCTCACAGACTGGCCACCTGAGAGGCCAATAGTCCACAGAATTTTTAAATTCTCAGTTGAAACCTTTCTTCCATGGAAGCACCAATTTGTCTCTTTACTACCCAGCTGCCAGTTTTCATTAAACTTATGGCAGACTTTATGTCTTTCCAGTTTCTACAGTTTTGCCCCCTCCTTAAAGAAGGAGAACTTACAGATGGGTGAAAGAGCAAACAGTGCAATGTTGTGTATTTTATCCTTTGAAAACCAGGCTATAATGATACAGAAAACTTCATTCAAAAAGCTATGAAATATCAAACAACATTCACAAAGTTATGTGACAAACACCACTCACAAAGTTATGAAATACCTTATAAATATGAAACATCTTATAAATATAAAAGGTGAAACTCTGATTTATGCCAATAATCTCTTCAAGCACTAATGTTTGTCTAATGGATTCAGCTAACAAAAATTATTGCATATGCTACAGAAAGCATTATAATTTGAAATCCACCTGTGCCATTATATCAAAGCTAAAATTATTCCAAGAGACTTTGGAACATTCCATGTTGGTTGATACTACGTACTTTTAACTAAAAGCTTCTCCTTTCACTTTACATCAACAGAAGTGGAACAATTAATGCTTCAAAATACAAGAGAAGCTTTTGTTCTTGTTTAAATTTTTGTACCTTAGCTTGAAAGGTATCTTGAGCTCCTTTGAAGTTTCCCTTTAATATACTGCACCCAAACCACTTCTTCATAAGAGCCTCATTTAACTTTCACATTTTAAAGATCTTTCAATGCAAGACCAAATGTAACAAAAGAAAGTGATAATTGTTGAAACAGAGTTGATGAATAGTGTAGACATTGAATCTTATGGAAGTCACATGCTGGAAGTATCTTGTGCAGTTCTGGCTGTGGTGTATAGCTGGCAGGTAGGTCACATCGCATAGGATTTGCTTCATGCTCTAGACTAATGTTTTCTTGAATCATTAATCAAGTTTAATAATTCACAGAGACCCCAATTCCACAGAGCTTGTGTGGCCCCTTGCAGAGAGCCCCACCTACTGCCAGTGGCATTCCCTCAGAGGTCTGCTTGTGCAATTCTCAGGCACATGCTTAAATGCCAATTCTCTAAGTCAGGATTAGACTTCTGTAGCTTTCCCTGGGCATCAGATGAGACTGTGCATCCTTTGGTAGAGGACTGGGTTTTCTCCTGTCTGCATGTGAAAGCAGCTACCATCCAGCCGATAGTTACAAGAGCAACAACTGAAATGCTGATTTGAGATTTCACTGAAGCCCCTTAGGACTGCAGGCAGAAGGTCAAGACAATCAACACTGAAGAGTGCAGGATTGTTTGCAATTCATCCCGATTAACTGCCCTGGCACTCCCAGTGGCTATATAGCAGTGGTATTCCTGCCCAACAGCAGGGTATGTAATAGAGCCTGCAGAAGTTGTGATTGTTTTTGTAACCCTATTCAATTCCCTGAATTCCTTGAGAGTAATTCATGATAGTCAGTGTACAGTTTATTTAATTTACCCAGTTAGAAATGGGTCATTTCAGATTTCTGATGTCTGCCTGTCTTTGAGGCTCTGATGCTGTCATCAGACTCCATTGTGAGTGAGCAAATGTTGATGTCATACTGTGGTTTATGAGTCATATATCATGTCTATATTTCATCTTGGTTTTGTGCTGCTATACAAACCTAGTGTTGTGGGAACTCACACCATTTCAGACCTCTGAAAGTTTAATTCTCATGCACTATACTTATTTTCTTTCTTTCTGAACTGGGTCAGATGTCCCTTTCTGTAATAATTTGATTAACACTTTGGAATAATGATGCATTAATTAATGCCAGATTACAATGAGAATGCTACAGAATTACACTTTATATCAACATTAATGCAAAATGAGTTCCTCCTGGATAATATTTCTTACTGAGAATACAAAAAGAGATAATACTAATTAGGCCATCAATTTAAATTTACCATAATTTCAATCCATGTCACTTATCTGTTCTCTAGCACAAAACCTTCTGTTCTACCATACACTTTTTGCTGCATTGATATCGGTATGGCAGCCAGACCAGGAATAATTTCCTAATGTACATTCTTTTACATAATAATGCACTTCTGTACTGTAGTCCTGGGCTTGGTGTCTGCGCTGTGGAGGATTGAACTTTAAAATCATGTATGGGTTTAAGAATGTTCTGACACAGGTCTTCTTTGGGTAGAGAAACTTCACTGGCAAAATAACACCCTCACCAGAGGCGTAGGATTTTGTGTCATGTGTGGCACATTCTTACTCTGAAACACACAGTCCAGGTTACTCTAATCCTTCCTGGCATGGCCCAGATTTGCTGCTGCAAATGCAACATCTGCAAAGTCATTATTTTGTGCATTATTATTTTAACTGCTTCATACCAGAATGTTAGGCAAATAAGAAATCAAGCTTTCTGTTCCCAAAAAGTTTCAGTCCAGCTATGTATTTCCCAATCCAAGAAAAAAATGGTTTTTTAAAAGCATATCTGATCTCACTGTATTGTTGTGATTTGTGTGGTAAATTAGGATTTTTTGACAATAATATCAGGTTAAATATGATTTATTAATATGATTCTATAATTTAGAGAATTGGGTTATTATTTGTTCCTTTTGGAGAACAGAAGTTGTTGTTTTTTGTTTTGTATAAGGAATGTTAGAAATAGTTTCTAAAATTGGAGATAACAATTTTTTACTTTATAGGTTGAAAGGAAGAAAAACTCTCATTTCTCATTATCAGGATACAGGGCAGAGAAACCTCTGTCCTTGAAACACAGCTCAGAGATTTGTTTATAGAATCTTGTACAGAGTAAAAAACGCTTTCTTATGGGAATAATTTTTCTTCAGGCCTGCATGCCGGGAAGCGTATGTTTACACAACATTACTGCACTTTGGTGCTTTTTTCTTTATATGACCATCACCTAGATGCTGAAATGCAAAGCATGAAAAAAATATCAGCAAAGATAATTCAATTTGAATGACCAACCAAAGCAGCTTGCTTTCCTCCCCCCTCCTGACTCTCTGGCAGTCTGGTGGAAGCTGCTGCGTCACCAAAATTTCCAGGTCCTTGCTCCTCCATGACCTGTGCCTAGCACCAACAGCAAGTCAAGTACAGAGACCACTCAGGCTGGCTTGGAAGCACTGATGTTCATTTGGAATTCCCAAGGTGTGCAGGAATTTAGCTGCACTTCTGTCCAGACTATGTAATGAAAAGAAGTCAGGGATCTGAAGTCATGTCAGTACCAGCACATGAGGAGTTTTAGAGTTCTTCCCACACTGTAAAGACATTTAGAAATTATAAAAGGAAACTTTTTTGGTTTTACAGACTGCAAGTCTTTCAGAATTGCTGCATGATGGATTTTAATATATTTGGGGATTTTTATTCCAAAGACAAATAACACCAAATTCTGAAATTCCCTGTGAAATCAAGTCCTTGCACAGCTCTATTTGCTTTCTTCAAAAACTCAAATCTCCTTCTTTATAGAAGTATTTTGCTCAGTAGATTTTATTGGGATGTTTTTATACTAGACATTTTTACTAATTTTATTGTATGAAGCTGAGTGATTTATTTCAAAACAGGAAATGGTGGTGCCTTGTTAGAATGGGTTCACCAACGAGGAGATTTAAAGAAGCATTTGCCACTCAGCAGATCTGATCAGGAGCGTAGCTGTGAGGACCTACAAAGTAGTGGCAGAGTTCAAAGAAAACAAAACCCAACATAGTGGTTCTGCTTTATGGAAAAGTGTTCCAGCCTGCATAATAGCCCAAGAAACTATTTTGTTGGCATATTGTGTATTTTCAGAGGGAGCCATTCTTTTTTCATAGACATACTGACTGAAATGTATGTCATGTAAAGAACAAGCCAGTATCCAGTGAAATGACATAGCCCTAAATGACACAGCCCTAAATCAGGAGCTGTGTGGGATTCGACCATGACAAAACTACATGGCATTCTGCACCAGAATGAATTTCACATATTGTACTTTGGCTTTAGCATACTGCTTTCTCTGGAGAGCTCCATTCTGCTCTATCACATGGGCAACTTGAGTTAGTGCACTACCTCTTCTCCTTTGCAAAATTTATTTGGAATTTAGAACAGGTCAGATATGTAAATCTGTGTGATTTGTTTTATGAAACTACTTCTTTGTTTGGGACAGTTCACTATAACTGTCCCTCAGTGTGCAGGACTGTTAAAAGAATATGTATTTAGGAGTGATGATGTGAGCAGATTTTTGAAAAGATGAAGAAAATTAATTTTTCTAGGAGCAATCTCTTTAGGTAGAGGAACAGATATTTCAGAACTACAGTAAGCTCTCATCATTAGATGTTCTTATAACTCAGTGCAGAGTAGACAGTGTTCCAGACGGACAGACTGGAAAAACTATGATAACTACTACATGGACTGAATTGATGTTGATCCCAGTGCTCTGGAATTAAGAAATCTTACAAATCTTTTCTATCTGTGACTTCTGAGAACTGGCAAAGAATGTTTTTTGTAGCTCAGGACTCAAGCCAGTATAATAAAACAGCCCTGTATAGTAAACCAGCTTTGTGCTGAGGGAAGATATACTCTGTGCCAATCTACACTGCTTTCAAAAGCAATGAAGTGTATTCAGAAAAGCATAAAGAAAAGTGAAGATTTTTTTAGATTTCATATGTAAGATCAATTAGAAACTAACTGGGTTAAATACTGTAGTAAAAAATACCACACTGATCCAGACTTTTTGTTTAGATTGCTCATTTTCAATATGTTGGGGTTTTTTCTGTTTAAGTATTCACATGGTATTTTTTTCTCATTAACTTATATGGTCCCAAAATTAAGAACTTTTAATCTTAGTCTTTTAGATGATCTTAAATCTTCATTGCTAAGAACTGTATCATGGAGATCCAAATAAAGTACTTTAGCTGGACAGCTAGCTGATGGTGCTGTGTTTAGTTGAAACTACAAATGAGTGCCTACAAATGAGTATCTACAGGGAACAGAAATAGGGTTTGATGCCTCTCTTGAAGATGACATCTTTATGGAACATAAAAACCTAAATGTGCAGATGTCAGAGTTAAGTTCAAATGTTTTAGTACCCACATATTTAAGTACTAGGCTTTTTTTCTGGCACATTTCCAGCCTTAAATCAGATGTGGAATACTTCTAAGGTGGTGGCTGATAGAGGATTTCAACAGCTTGTCTATTTTAAGTTTACATTTAAGGCTTCTGCAGAAGCCTTCTTCTAGAAGAATCCTTCTTCTATGACAGCACTGATACACTGGTAACACCTACCTGCCTCTTTCCAGTTGAGCACACCTGTTGACACTTAAGTGCATTAACAAATCAACTAACAACCTTCTTCTGGTTCTTTTTCATCTGTGTTAGTACTGGTAGCTCTGTGCATAATAAATTATGACATACAAATGTATTCCTTATTTAAATGAATTTAATTGAGTACCAAACCTATTTCTGGTCATATTACTCAATGATCCCTCTAACTCAGGAAGGATAATTCTAAGAAAACTCTTTCACAGATATAGGTAACTTTTGTATAATACCATCCTCAGTCTTGTGAGTGATGTGTATTTAAATTTTGTCCAGAAGACTAAGAAAGTTCATGTTCATATTGACTTTTTTTCTTTAAGTCTATGAAGGAGAAAAGCTCTAAAAGAGCTGACTTGGAAGGTTTACACTGGTAGCCAGAAAACATGGGACCCTTACCACAGTGCTGGATGTAGGAGCACAACACAAATAACATCAAGCTAATTCCAGAAGGGATAATACACCCGCAGGAAGTGGGGCTGATCATAAAAGGTTTCTAGCATGGGTTCTGAAAGCAAGAGAGCCACCCTGATGCTACACCTGAGTTTATACATCCTCCATCTTGATGGTGGTAATTAATCAGGACAGCACTGCGCTGATGATGCCATGCTGCTTCCAGTTCTGCTGCTGCATTGATGCAAGTGTGGTTGTAACTAGATCAGAAGTCACTGCACAGATGTTTGTCAAAGCCAAGGCAAATATTAATATCACCAGAGTTATATACTCAAATTTTGCTAGTGAAAACTTTAAAAATCACCACTCACACACATTCATCAGAGCTATACTACATAGATTGGCTAGTGACTATTGAACATTTGAAATACCTAAGTTGAAAAGCAATGAATAAAAGCTGTAAGAATGTTGAATAAATTCAAAGAAATAATCAAATCATTATAAGAGATCCGCTTATGGATATTTAGTAAACAATAGTTTTCTAAGTTATTTACTATGCATTGTTCATTCATCTCTAATAAGTATCATACGGTATAAATGGTATTTTTATTTCAGCTCCTAGAACATAAAAAATCTATAGATGCTAGCTGAGAATTTTGCAAGCGTGTCTGAATGCCAAATCAACTGAAGTAAGTTGGAGTTTATGTCCCTGAACATATTGTACGATCAGTGGATAAGGCAGGGTTTAAATATAGATTGAAAACCACAGGCTATTAAGTATCTAGGAATATTTTACCTTATGGAGTTGAAGTCTACAACTAAACTTAACAAAGAGGTAATGTGAAATACAGTGAAAAAAAATTGCTGGGTGGTCTCTGCCACATAGTGTATTGTGTGGTGGAAAAAGCTGAGAGCTGTAAGAGAGAGATTGGGACCAAAACCTGACATACTGTATACTGTGTAAACGTCTTGCTATGTACCATCTGAGAAACGTTCTTTAAGGAACTTGTGGGCTGGTTAACAAAAACTTTATGGCATTATAGGAAGCCCAAAATCTGGGATAAAAATGCTAGTGTTAGCCAAACTTTTAGGTGGAGCAAATTTTCCAGAGTTACAAAAATATTGGGTTTTTCTGTAGCCAAGGAAAGGATGCCATGTAAGTGGATCTCAGCCCATTTGGATAGCCTCTGAAAATGCACAAACATACTTTTTCATTTGATGTCATTAAAAAGGGTGAACTGAAAAGAGCTGCATGCAGTGCTGAAAGCTATGGCTAAGTAGATTTTAAATCATAAAGAAAATGTAGGGGAAAATACACAGCAGAAAGACAGGAAGCCCTATGAAACAAAACTAGCGTAAGATTTGTTTGAGGTACTTTTATTTTTGTATTCTTTTTATGTGTCGAGGCCCTGAGGGCAGCAGCAGACACTAGCAGGCCTCAGTGGCCTCAGGGCTCCGAGGCCCTGGCCAGCCCCGCCCCAGCCCCGCCTGCCCGGCCCGGCCTGCCCGGCCCTGTGTCTCGGTGCCTGCCTGGGGCTGCCCTGGCAGGCGTGGGACAAGCCCCGGTAGCCAGGCCAGGCCCTGCCATCCCATGGGGCCACCGCGCTGCCGTCCTGCAGAGGCCTCGGCACGGTCGCCGTGTGTTGTAGCATTAGTGTGCGTCAGACCCATGGAACGGAGTCTGTTCCTTTCTCATCTCCTCGTGTAACCATGTTGGCTGTTATAGATACGTATTATAGTATTGGCTTTTCACAAATATTAAAATGAATTCTGTAAGTACAATGTTAAAATAACTTCGCTTTTATTTCTGCTATTAACAAAAATTTAGGCATAGTAGTAGTGGTAGCTGGTGCGCTACCACTGTTTGGTGGGATGCCTGTTTGGTTGGGATAATATCCAAGGAACATATGATGCGGACCCTGCTACTGATGTGTCAACTATCAGCACTCACCATCTGAAAACAATGTGGACCAAGACCCGAGACCTGGAGGTGATGATAAAATGGACTAAAATCACAACCAAGAAACACGCATGCTCTAAAAATGCGGACCCAAGGAGGAGCCATGTAAAATAGTTCCTGGAATATGTAAACTAATTTATGGAGATGCATAAGGGTCTATGAATATACAACAGGCTGATGCATGTTTTTCTATATACCATAGAAATACCATATGATCTATATTTCTATATACCATAGAAATGGTATAAAAATGGTGTTTCCCAAACTAGCAGGTGTGCTCTTGGCTGAGTGCCAAGATGCACCCAGCCATAATCTTTGCTTTTCTGTCTCCTATGGTCCTTTATTAAACTTTTCAATTTTAACAGGAAAGTGAACCATGTTTTTCACATTGGCTGAGACCAGAGCTACAAGCACTTGCAGTCACAGCCTCTCTTTAGACAAGGAGAGACGTACTGTGAAAACAGCTCTGCTTCTCCACTAGGACTGACACAGAGGCCTTATAAGTAAAACCTAGACTTCAGCTATTTTCTAAGGTGTTTGAATGAAGCCCCCCAACTATATATGTTATGTCTTCCCATTCTCTCTGCTCACTTCAGTCTTCTCAGAATGCCACTCATAAGCACCGTAAGCACCACAGCCTTAAATGCTGAAGGGAGGAAGTGGAGGAGAGCTACACAGTGAATGCAAGGAAGGAGTTGTAGTGTGCTGCCTCATTCCTGCTCCATTGTCTTTGATTAATGGGACAATAAACACCCATGAGTACTGCTAGGGAGACCTCAAAAGACGTGGACAGATGCTTGTCTTATGGCTCTTCAAAGGGCTCTTCAATACTTTGCTACCTTAAGTATTCAATGATTGTAATTTTCATTGAGGTTTGGTGGGTCTATTCCATTTGGATGGGTATCCAATTACAACTCAAATATTTGCACTTGACAGCAGTTTTAGACTACATAGTTAAATGAAAAATGAACCAAATGCAGTACATACTTTAATAACAATCAGTCTTAAGAGAATTTTTTGAGGAACAACTTCTGACCCACCAGGATTATTAAACATCCTGTAGCATTTTTTGTAAGATTAGTCACAGTGTCTTTCTGAAACGCAATTTATATTATTACATTCTGCCTTCATAAATCACCCTACGGTATCAACTGAGTATAGTATTCCTCTGTCACATATTGTTGTAGAACGTTAAAAAGCTGTCATGTTCCACCTCAGAAATGGATCCACTTTGCTAGAATGTAATGCAGTTCTATTACAAGATTTGGAACTTTTTGTTATTTTACAATCCAGTACATTTGCAAGAGAATCCATTATTTTTTTTCAGGGCTTCTTGGTGTCCTCACCTATATCAATGAATGTAGAAATAATAAGTATCAGTATTTTGCAAAGACACTAATTTCCAAAGATTTTTCCCTAGGACTGAACACACAAGAAAGAAAACCATACATTTCAATTTGCACCAGCAAAGAACCAAATTTCTACTTTTTCAAATGTGATTGTTTACTTAATACATTTTGTTTCTTGGCAAGTCTTGCAGATGATGCAGTAAATGTCACTTCTTCCTTTTACTCAGCATCAAGTGAACAGATCATTCTCCTCCTTTATTCTTTTCTTTTGACTGAGAGGAAAGCCAGCAGCCCTGCTCCTCTTGGTTATTATATATCTCATATGTTTGCCAGAATGGGGATATAAACCTAGTGCTCTATCCAGATTCCAGTGTGAATAATCACATTCTGCCTACCTAAATTCCCACAATGATTTCATTTGGGTACAGTATATTTCTTCATTTCCTGCTCTTGGGCCTGTTTTGGCTATTGAAGTTAATGGAAAGCTCTCAAAGACTCTGGTGAAGGAAAATGTCCATAAACTATGGAGTAATTCTGTTGTGGTATTAAACAGCTTGAGTAGATGTAAGTAGAGATGTATCTTCTTATAGATTGCTTTTACTGCCTGTCTTTATCAGTTTGGAAAACTCTTCCCATTTCATCAATGTTATGTGCACATTCAAGATACAACAAATGGCAGTTAACGTATTTTTTAGGTATTCTGTTGTAAACAACTTATATATGTTAAATTTACAGATATATATGGTTGATCCTGGTACCACTGACTTTTATGAATATCTTTCTTTGGACTTTAGTGAGGATATCTAGGTAATATCTTAAGAGTAGTAGAGTATAGTAGCCTTCTGATGCATAGAAATTCTGTTTTTTCAGACATCTGTGGATGTCTGAAAAAAATGAAATAGAAAAGCTGATCAAAAATTGAATTCAAGTTGAAAAAAATGGAAATTCTTTTGAAAAATCAAATTCTTTTGAACCCCAGGTTAAACTACAATACAATACTCTGTGGTACTTCACCAAGACTTGCACGCAGCTGCAAGTAATTGCTGCTTTCTTAGCAAAACTTGGAATTTTTCCAAAATATATTTTTGCTTTTTCTAGAGATAAAAAGTACAGGTATTTAACCCTTCTCAGTTGTCTCTAGGAAGTTCTTAAGAGGATAAAAAGACAGCAACTCAAAATAGAGGCAGACCAAATTGTAAAGTTAATTCAGACCTGCGCTTTCCTAATTCTTTACCAGGCCCATCTTTGACCAGAATTAATTTTATATAGAATTCTAATAAAGTAAGGGTCACATCTATTGAAACTGGATCACTCTAGGTTGGAGTATATTTGATATGGTTGTTCCCACCTTCTTTTCTCTCAACGATTGTAAGTTATTCCATTCACTCTCATTTTTGGGAATTTTGGTCATATTCTCATGAGCCAGACCCAGGCTGGGGCAGGACACAGTCCATCTCTTTTTTCCTCCAAAGTCTGTGTCCTGTACTTTTAACCTTGGCCTGGGCTATTGGCATGAAAATTGCCTGTATTCTAAATATACAACATTCCTTTCCTTTGGCTTTAGACAAAACTGGGAGTAGGGCTGGTGTACGTGGTGACAGCATCACACCATTTCTCAGAAACCAGCAGAGGAATTCTATGATGAAGAGCATTTGAAGATAATCTCAACAATTTAATGTTGTGATTGTTACTGTGGAGTGGGAGGTCATCTTAATTCAAGAGCAAAGCCAACAGTCTTGCAGTGTTACATTGTCACATACAGCATTTCTAATAATTCCAAAATCCTCTAAGTCAGAAGTATGGTACAGCTAAGCAAAAACCCTTCAGACAAGAAAGATGCTTTTACTTTATTTAATTTTCAAATGTTTCTGCAGCTTGCTAGCTTCATAACCCAGGGCAAGTTTAATTAAAGTCAATGAAGCAGTTTAAAATGAAGAAGAAATCAGCATTAGAAAAAGTGTTGATTGTTTTCTAATTATGCCATGAACTTTCTCTGTAAAGGATTCTTGCCTCTTTAACTCTAGATAAAGCCTGATATCCAATCAGGCTGTAGACAGGAGACCTGGGAAACTTCTTACTAAAATTTCCTTATTAGTTGCTTATCTAGTTATCTTAGCACCCTTGTGACAAGGTTGATTTCATTGCTTTTTGTCAGCTGTTGGACGAGGTGGATATTATCTTCTGAAGATTGTCACAACAGAATAGCGTACCATGCAGGAAAGCTTTGCATGGACAGTTTGAAAATCTCTTAGTTTACTAATCCTTTATTCAGAAAGTTAACCTGTATGATATAGTGTAAGTGTCCAGTTTCAGCCTGAATTGAGAAACTCCAGTGAATATGGAGAATAATAGTAATTTTGAGTGCTGCCTTGAACCTACACATGGTCTCAGTAGGATTTGGTTTTGACGTGGCTGGACAATTTGTCTACAATACAAGTGGCACCCCTCTTATCCTCAGTGGGTAAGGATCTGCCAGTTGCGTATTTCCTCCACTTGCCCAAGGGAGCTGTGGATGCCCCATCCCTGGAAGTGTTCAAGGCCAGGTTGGATGGGTCTCTGAGCAGCCTGGTCTAGTGAAAGGTGTCCCTGCCCATGGCAGGAGGTTGGAACTACATGATCTTTTAAGATCTCTTCCAACCCAAACCATTTGATGATTCTGTGATTCCTTCCCAACATTTACTGACCTGAACCAGTCAATGCACAGTCTGCATTCCCGACAGCTGATCATCAGGAAGAGTGACTTGCTCTGGAAGACACACATGTCTCTCTAGGAACAGTGGACTGAAGTTCATCCAGAGGTACGCGTGAAGCTCAGAAGGGATGATTAAAGGGCTGCTTGACTGTCCTAAGGTAACAAAATCCCAGGACAATGTAGAGTCATAGAATCATTTGGGTTGGAAAAGACCCTTAAGGTCTTTAAGTCCAACCATAAAGCTCACCCTGCCGAGTCCCCCACTGAACCATGTCCCTCAGCACCACATCTGCACATCTGATGCTGAGCAAATGCCCCCACTGTGTTCTTCTCCAAGGAGTCCTCCTGTTTCTGTAAGGCTGTGTCTGCTGGCATTTGCAAGGTGTCTCCCAAGACAATGCTACATGTAAAACACTCAGCCTCCAGCTGGTGTATCTTTGACCTGGATGTGACAGAGTGAACACATTGTGCAACTCATCAATCCACATAAAGTAAAGGACATCAGTATTTGCCTTATCCAGCCCCTTTAGTCTCTGTTCATGCAAAATGTTACAAAGAACCCCAAACATTCTTACACGGAAAAATATAAACACAGGCTGGTATTTATCCTACAGATTTGCAAAATGGACTAGAGAGAAACTTATTCTGTGGCATGCCAGTTTTCTTCTTGGTAAATCTGTCACACAATGTATAGAATCACAGAATAATTTGGGTTAGAAAAGACCCTTAAAATAATTGAATCAAACAGTAAACCCAACATTGCCAAGGCCCCCACTAAACCATGTCCCTAAGTATCACATTTACATGTCTTTTAAATACCTCCAGGGATGGTGACTCAACACTTCCCTGGACGCACTGATGGTTGACAATGGCTGGAATAAAGAAATTTTTCCTGATACCTTATCTTCCCTTCTGTTAGATGCAGCATCTCATGCTTTGACCTTTCTGACACATCTGAGCTCATCTCATCCAGCCTACCAGAGGAACTTGTAGCCATGTCATCCAGAATCTTACCATGAGTTTTTATATTTCCAAATCCATCTACATATCCACAAATATTCCTACTGTGCTGTTACAAAAAAGCATGTGCTGTGTTATATCAGCTATGCTCTAAAAAAAAAATCAGCTTTAATAGCCTGCTGTAAGTCCCCTTTGTTCAGGACTATACATTAAATAAAGTATGTGTTATAACTTTTGATATATTTACTCCTTTATTTTATCGTGAGACAGTTTATTCAGTCTGCAAAATAATTCCATCAACATTTTGGCTTGACTGTCCAGAGGCCTCCTTAAATGAAACGGATACCTTAGGTTCTGCACTTAGGAAATTCTGAATCGTCCAGTTGTTCTTCATCACCATTTTGGTGGGTATATTTCTGGTCTTGATGAAGAAAGAGTGTGTTTGGAAAGATGCGGAAGTCTAAGCATGAGCTTTGAGCAGGTTTCTTGCTAACGTTCAGTAGAAGAGTGTAACATTTAGAGGGGAATTGAAATGCTCCTTAGCAATGCAGTATTCGTATGAGAAACTCACTAAATGCTCACAGAATCAAAGACTACAAATGAAATCTTTTGCATCTCTCTAGAGTAGCAATTCAAACATTTAATACTTATTTTGCAAACAGTCAACTTAACAATCTGGTTATTTTTGTAGAAATGATAACTTGTTTGTAACTTTTGCATTAAAAGACACAAGTAAATTAGATTGCAAGATCAAGCACTCAGAATTTCAAGGATGGCTCTAGAATCCTAAGTCAGCTTCTCTGAACTATGTGTTAGGGTAGCACCCTTATTTACAAATCACTAATTAGTTTTGCCTCATTTTGCACAAGAGGGTGATGATTTGCAGGGAACAAGGAAGGTGTTGAATATTTCTTTTTAACTTCACTGCCTAGTCTATAGTCTTAGGCCTTATTTATTGTCCACTGTGCCACCTAATGCAAACCAGACCTCCACTGAACTTGAAATTACTAATTTCTTTTTACTATTTTCAATGGCATTCTTCATTATAGAATTCTATGAATATTTCCTCAACAAGTTTTTCTGTGTTTGGGAAGAGAAATTACTATCCCCATTTTATAGTGGGGAAAGTGTAAATTTGCTGAACAGTGATAAGAAGTCAGCATGACTAAAACTCTTTTTTAAATTTATGTTCTCTCAGTGAGATTGCATGTCCTTATGTCCCTGTATTATGTGTGAGGGTAAATAGGAATTTTAACTTCTTGTTTTTCTGTCATTCATCATGTGGGCTCTGTCTATTACACCATTCTTTTTTGGGCAGTCTTGGTCTCTTCCATCTTTGCACATTGGGATTTTCCTTTAGGCTCCCATCATTTTCACTGCTCCTATCTAGACATTTCTACTCTAGAGAGAATGAGATCAAAATTCTGTTTGATTGTCAACTCTTTGTCTCTCTTCTTCTCAATATTTTAATCTGGAAGATGTCTAAAGCAGAATAGATTCTCCAAAATTACTACAATGGGGAGAGTATCACTGCTGACTTACTTGGTGCTAGTACTGAATAATCCCTTTCAGAGACAATGAATGTGTGTGCCATCAGCCAACTGTGACAGAGGATGCTGGTTAGCATTAATTTTGTTGCTGGTGGTTTTATGAAGCAAAATTCTGACTGCGGAGAATTCAACTAAGCTAAACGAGTTTAGTTTGGACAGACCACTGCAGGGGCTGGAATGGTCCTTTGCAATGATTGGAGCTTGACTCAAAAAGCAGAATACAGGATGCATATTCCATATCTAAACCTCTCAGTGACTTGTATTTACTATTCAGACTGGCATTCACTTACATGAAAACTATGTCTTTAAATTGGAAAAAATATTAAGTAATTAACATAAATATATCCACTCCAGCAACGAGCTGTTATGAAAGTAACACAAGATGTAAATTTGGGAGAGCTATTAATGAGGTGGATCAGTGTGCTCTTGAAGCCTGGGCCAAGGATGCTGTTGATGGCAGTTAGAAAATCGTATTCACAACTGTGAAACTTAAAGGCAAGGCCTTACCATTCCAGGTTCTCCAGGGAAGCCAAGTCCTTGAGGAACTGTAGAATTTCAATTTTGTTCCATGTTACAATTTTTCTTTGGTTGCTTGCAGTGACTATTCGTTTTTTGCAAACCAGTACAAATGTGGGCACTGAATCATGTTTTGGTGTCCTGTCACCATGGGTCACTGTGACCACACAGCAGTTCATGGTGCATGGGCTGAGAACATCACTGTTCCAAAACAGCCCAACTACTAAACAAGAGGGGCAGTAAAATGAGAAACTCCTGCTGATAGCAGGAACTTCTCTTTTATCTGAGAATAATTTACTGAGAAGGTAATGGGTGAATTCCCAATGGGAAAAAACTTGATTCTCTCTGAGCATAGGTTACCAAATGTACCATCATAAAGTAGTTGATTTTGTGGTATATCAGGTAGGGACATAGTTGAGACTATTGAACTTTTCACTTTGGGCCTCAGGGTGAACTTGAACCAAGCTTCCAAAGGTGAAGAACCAGTGCTTGACATGTGCAGGGTTTTGCATTCTTAACAGCCTCTTTAACTTTCATTTTTCCCTTTTACCAAGATCTAGATTTGCACAGAGTCTCATTAAGATGGTTGAGTTGTCATTGGAGATAATCACCAAAGGAATGTGTTATAAAAGGAGAAAAAAAGTATGTCTAGAAAGTCTGAATAATTTTTTTATGCTGTTGTTTTAGTGAAGAGGCTTTGGATGCTGATAGAAAAGTTACTATAGCTATAGGGCACATTTAATTGCATTTTAGAAACTTCTTTTAATCCAGTAATAACAAAAAATTAAATCAGTGCTGACATTTTTTTGTTGCCAGAAGAAGGTAGTAAAAGGGTAAAGAAATAATTGTTAGTTCTGAGAATATAATTAGCAACTTTAATGCTTTAATCTAAAAAATGCATATTTTGAGCCTGGGTGAATGATTAAAGAAAAGATATTGAAAGCCTTTGAAATTTCTAACTGTTTGTTTTTAATTGTAAATTATGATCACTATAATTAGCTCATTTAGTACATTTATAATGTAAACAAATATGAATATACAGAACTTCAGTGATATATTTCAGGGCAAATAAGAGCAACATTGTGACCCTGGGCTCTATTTATTAAGCCTTTCTTGTAGTGTTTGGCACCGCTTCATTCTTTCATACTGTTTTCCCCCCCTTTTTTTCCAGAAGATAAAAGAAAGCTGTACATAATATTTGCAGGTCTCTGCTGAGGTCTTAATGCATCTGGAACTACACTGAAGAAAACACAGATAGAAATCTGGTCCTTTTTGGGCTCCATTTAACTCTAACTCTGAAGCTTTCTTAAAGCTAGAGTTTTTATCATGTTAGAAAATAAATACTGCATATTTTCTTAAACACTAGGCTGTTAATACTGAGCAATTAGAAGAACTGAAAATAATGTTGTTTTTCAGGTAGACTTACTATTTCCATAGCTAGCTGTCTGCAGGAGTGCAGTGTGTCTGACACTGCCTGTCCTGTTTCCTGGTGATGCCCTTTTGTAGCATCCTGGGACCAGGTTTCAGAAATCTGCTCCTTTCCCCGTACACGTGCTGCCCTCCACATCATAGTAACACAAACAGGAGCTGCCTGCCTAAGATTCCCTGCATGCTAATGGAAACACTTAATGAGTAACAGGATGTTATTCCTCCACCAAGTTCAAAGATTAAAATTTGGGGTTTAGTCTCACCATTATTTTTGTAAAAAGACATCTTTTGTTACATTTCCAGAGCTCAGTTATCATGCTGTGACACACTGCATCCAGTTCTGATAAGTCATGAAAAGTTATGAGTAGTTAAGCTCCTTATGAATAGAGAAGGCTTCCCTGAAGGTTGAAACTGGCCTCTAACTTGAGATTTTAAATCATTGTTGAAGTGTTTTGACTAGGCTGCCTTTGTGTACACTAAACAGTTTAAGGTTACTTTCTAATCCAGTGGTGCCTGTTTTGTGATGTTCACTTGCTGCGATTGAATGCTTCTGTTCATCACTGCCAGCTGTCTCCTTGGGATCCTCTAGTAACTAAGTTGTTTTATCTCAGAGGAATTAATTGTCAATAACAAGCAAATAATAACTTTTCTGCTGAAGTTTCAAGACTAAAAAAAACCCCTCTTTTGTCATATCTCCCTTTACAATGTCTTGCAAGGGTTAGTTGCTCTGTTCTTGCACTCTGAGCCTTCAGGAGTTAAATGTTTATAGCATGATACAAAGGTAGAAGAGGTACATATTGCAGCAGTGTATTCACCATATTCTGGGGATATTTTTTAGCTGAAGGAAGTAAGCCCTGGTTATTACAGCTGTCACTGTGACATCTGATCCTTCAGTATCAGTGACTTCCTCACCCACCATATGACCCTGATCACTGCCATGATTCTCTGTCTACTATTAAAGTGGGAAAGGCCTTGGCCCTCCAGGTGCTGTTTCAAGTCTGAAATAGCAACTTGTCTGTCACACTCTCTCTGCCTAACTTATTGTTTAAGGACCAAACAAAAATGTTTAACGTAGGAAGGGTCTCATGCAGCAACAAAGTAAAGAATGTGTCTTATGTCTGTTTCAGGGCTGATGTAGAGCTAGGGCACTGAGAGTGCATCAGTTCTTAAAAATGAGCAAATGTTAAAGCAAATTTGAGGCTTAATCTCAACATTTATATCTTTGCATTTTCTTTCTTCTTTTGGGGAACACACTGCTTGAAAGTCATGAGAGGTACCTTTAAATTTCACACAAGAACGGGGGCGTATAATAGCTTGATAATTTCCATGAGTCAAAATTGAAAACTTTAAAAATATTGTTATACCAAAATTCATATCCAAAGTAGATCTTAGCTGAATTTGGGGGGAAAAATGAGCTAACAAGCAAAAATGTTGCATGAAAATATATTTAAAAACCCTAAAGCTCTAAAACAATCTCCAAAATGTGTAGCTGAAAAGAATAGGGCTTCCCATGATGTGCATTTTTCCCACCTTAGTAAGTACCTTGTTTGTGGTATTAATTTAAAACTTGCTTAACCTAGGCAACATGAACGGCATAGACAGGATACTTTTCTATGCAAATAGATAGGGCTTATCAGGCCACCCAATTTTTAAGAATGAGGCATTGGAAAAGATTCTGTACTCAAGATAACAGAGCTGGCCTAACTGGCTATTGCTCTGTACATTGTGCAAGCTTTGACACAGCAGTTGTCACATGTTTCCAGTCCTGAATGCTTATCTTTTTAAGCCCTGTAGTGTTGTTAAATTCATATAAACTGATATGTGGGACTTCACAACCAAGAACCAGTGTTTGTATATTGAAATTCAGCTGCATCTGGACTGAACCAGAAATTACGTAGATATAATGCCAGGGTAATAAAGAGGTTGGGTAACCAGCTTCTGTAAGTTTTGGAGTGATTTTAGGTTTTTAAATATAATATTACAAAATTATTTTTTTGGCTTTGATGGAGAGCATTTGATCTACAATTCCTCCTCTAATGCAGAGAGGGGCACTTCTGAGCAGAGTGCTTCTGGTCACCTTTGTCAAGGTAGTGCTGAGTTTCTTATGGTGACCCCCATGATCAAGAAATCTTAACAAACACAGCTGCAGCATGTTATGTTGAAAAATGGTTTTCTTTGAAATAGAACTATACACATTTTAATACCCTTTGCAATATATTTTGGAGTGCAGATTGCAGTTGCAAATACCATTTTTTATAGCATGAAAAGTCCTCTCTTCATGTTTTGTCAGAAGCATATGTCCATGTGTAATGATATACATGTTTAATATGTATATATGCTCACATAGTGTGTGTATATATATATCAAGTGACTTCATAGCTTATGTTAAGATAACACCATCCTTTAAAAATAAAACCTTACAAAATTTTATATAGTTGTAAACTAAAGTTATGAAGTTATATGTGAAGTTAAAAGGTTATAAATGCAGTTCTGCTTATCTTGGTGGAAAACCAGATCAGGAATTGTCAGCAGAGTACTTTTCGAAGAGTTTTGTCATGACTCTGAAGATGAAAAGCAAGATAGACAAGGATTTAGAGCTGATGCAAAAGGAGAAGGGAGGGTATGTGTTCCTGAGAGAAAACCATAAAAAGAAATGTAAAAAGTGGGAAAATTAGGGTGTGTCCACTGTGAGCATATGTTAGATATTAACTCATAGTAGGCAGGGCTTTGCTGTCTGTTAAAGGAAAACTAGAATTCTGTCAAATAAGGGACACAGAACAAGCCAACTGGATTGGACAAAAACTTGTTGCCCTTCTATGGAATATCCATAATGGCTGAATGTTCTCTATGTGTCCTTGATCCACTTGGAGTCTGGATCTGCGCTGCTCTTTAAAACAGTATTCACTGTAAACAGAAATGTCTCACAACCAGAATATTTTGTGGCTAGAGATGGGAGTATGTGGTTCCACCAGTCCTCCTGCTTTCACTTTGTTTTCTTTCAAAAGTAAAAATAAGTTGTTAAAAATTGTCAGTCATTTGTCTGTGGACAAGTGCTGGGTTTGATGCTGCCACTGGCCGTTTAGGGGTGAAAGGCTTTGAGTGTTATGCTCTCTGGAGTGTAACTCTGTGTTTGTTCATTTTCAGGCATGTGCAAAGCCTTGGTCTTCACTATGCTCATAGGTCTTCCACAGTGATTATGACTAGGGTCCTTAAATTATATTGTAATTACAATTATTCATAGTAATAGCTTACTACTAATAATTACTAGTAATCTTGATAATCCCCTAAGGAAAAATACTATAGGTGGAAAGCTAGAGATGGAGTCATTAAAACAGGGACACTTGTTTCTTTGTCCCCTCTTGTAATAAAGTAATTAATTCCCAGCTTTTTTTGAGGGTGATGAAGAGATTTCTGAAGAGACTTCTCTCATAACAACCCTCTCTGCCCACCTGCCCCAAAACCAAGAATGGAAGAGCGAGCAAGCCTTTGTACTGATTCCTATGAAAAATTCAAGCAGCAAATATAGCTTATTTCCATCCAGCCTTCTATCTCTCCTTCACTAATTCTTATCCTACTATATCCTAATTTTCATGGTCTTCTGTGTTTTCATAAGCCTGTATTGTGTGGGAGACAAAAAGTAAAGTATTTATTGCTTGGTAAACAACACCTTCCCAGAAAATTTTCATAAAACCTCCTTCTCACAGGATATGTTGCCAAATATGCATTGTTTTTATATACTTAAATTCACTTTTAAAAAATATGCACAAAGATCTGGCTGTGTTTATTTATGGCTTTAAAAGAGCAACAATCAAAGGAACTGTGTACCATGATCATTTAACCTTCAGACTCAATAAAAAAATTCTTATTCACTTCTACAAGTGCATCTCTGCCCAGTGATTTGTCCCATATACAGAATGTACCTGCAGCTCTTGGCGTCACGGAGGGCAAAAGAGGCAAATATTTCTCTTTGGCAGGTGAAGTAACGTAAATCTGAACGGTGTGCTCAGATTTTTTCAATAAATGTTTTTCGTCACTACAGAGCTTTATACAACAGCAGTAAAGGAAAGAAAGGAAATTAGAAACACAGCTGAGACTGCATCTCATACTTAATAATGGCCTAAAATTCGTACTGTTTATTAAAACTAACACCCCTTGTCAAGGCGTTGATCAAAAATTCTCTCCAGTCTTTTCTTTGATCTTTTCATTTTAGAAACCACAGATATTTGTTGCCATTTCTTTATTTAGATTTATGTCTAAAACACTGAAACTCAAAACTGCTTTCCAATAATGTTCTATGGTAAGGAGTAATCCTGAATTCATAGAACCAGCAAACTCATCACTAAACAAATTTGCCCACTCACAAAGAAAGGAGAGTTCTGGCATAACACAAACATAAATGGTCAAAGATGGCACTAGAAAGGATGCTTTTAAAAAAACCTATAATCTCTGAGCCTCATGCATCTACTGCTGTCCAGGCTGAGTATGGGCATAACCTATTCTAATATCCACATTTACCTTTTGTTTCAGCAGCTCCCTGGCTCCTGCACATGCAAAACATTTGAATTTCCTGTTGGCTCAGAGGTGAGATTTATAACATTTATTAAAGCTGCTTTTCACTGTGAGTTTACTGGGCAGAAAGCCTAAGAGGGCCTTTTTCTAAGGGGGTTTAATTGCTTGAATTTACCAGAGGGGTGAACATTGTGCTTTCTTTGCAGCACCACTATCCACTAAGATTGCCAGGTGTTGAATTTCCCTAGAGGTTCCCTATTTATTGAAGGAATTAATGAAATATCCATCTATCCAGAGCTAGAGCTCTTACCATCCCTTTCCCATTCATCGTCTTGATTTTGTTTCCTTCATGGCTGCATTTGAATTTCTTGGTTGAGCCTGTTCATTTCTGTCCATCCCTGTCTGTAAGTGTCCTCCCTCCTCTCTACTTGCACACCTTGGGCATTAAAAATGGGCCAGACTTCCTTGGAACTGAATGTGCCTGAAAGGCTTTTGCTGGGATGTGGCTGCTGGTGCAGAGGGACAGTTCAGTGCTGGGAGTACACTGGTGCTCTTAGCGGGGTGGGACGGGAGATGAACAGAGGACAGGAAAGACAGGACAAGTAGAGGGAAGGCTGAAGAGCAAAGAAGTATTTTTCAATGTTTAAAGTAAAAGCCTAGAAATAGCTCTTTAAATCCATGAATGGACTCCTCAACAGATGGCAAACCTATTGTCAAGTGAGCCCAAGGCAGGCAGACCATAATTGTTAGCAAGTGTACTGTTAAAGGAATTTACTAATTTAGTGATGCAGCAGCCGCTTCAGTCGAAGAATAAATTGGAATATTTTGGTGCATTTCCTTTAAAAAGTCATCCACTTTTAAGTCTATGTATTAAAATTACATAGTCTTAAATGGGGGTCTCCTTTGCTAAACAAAAGATATGCAAATTGCATTTCAAGATTTATATTATGATAAAAACTGAAACACAAAAGAGACATTATCTTGCAAAAATGTAAAAGTACATTGCTTCATGAGTCTATAATGATATAATGTGATGTTGATGTAGTTAAAAATGTCAGAAGGGAGACAATGACCTTAAAAGTTTAAGGCAGACACATTAATATTGATTGATTTTTAAGAGATTAAACAGCAAGAATATATCTATACATAGACTGGATATTGGATTGTTTGAAAATTTGAGATGAGATACAGAACATTTCGGTCTTGTAATGCTTTAGACTTAATAGCAAGAACATGCATTATATGCAGCCATTTGTACTGCAGGAAACTGGATGATGATTTGCCTTGAATTTTTCAGACTATTTCTTGTAAAAACCAGTGGTGTTCAACAAAGCTAGATGATAATTTCTGGTTTAAGCACAAATGCTGATCTGTCATAGATGTCAAAGAAATCTTAATGTTGGTTTGTTTGTTTGTTTTTAACCCTGTTCAGTATCTGTGTATGTCTGTATGGTGTATTACACTTTTTTTATATACACACACATACACACATTCCTAAAATATATTGAGCACTGTAAAACCTCAACACCTTCTGGCCTTGAACCAAATAACGTGACTGCACATCAAATGTCGTGTCATTTTTTTCCCCTATTTTTTGTCAAACTGGAAGATGGTAGTCAGTAACACTTCTTGTTTAAGTAAGTTAAGGCTCATACTTATATCCATACTTTTGCCAGCAAAGTCATAAAGAAATGTGCTTCTCATTGACAAGGAAGGTGCTAAATATTGTGATATTTATTACTCCCCTGGGGCAGTTCACTTTTTCATCTCAGGTTGATGGAGGTTTCATCTCACTCACAGATAAGCTGTGCTCTTAATGAGACTTCCATTGGCCAGAGAAATCAGGATGCTGGTCATGGTTGGCCCTTTAGAATTTTAGGAACCAGACCACAGATATCTTGGACTTGGAATTCAACTTGCAAGAGAGAACAAGTCTGACCAGTAAGAGGTGGACCATCTTGCTGAGAAGACAATCCTGAAACGTTGTACAAGCTGGAGGTTTTCATTCAGAATCAGACCCCACGTGAGGCAGATAAACATAAGGTGTAGACCACATTTTTATAAAGATTTTTTAAAATATCACTTTTGAACAAATCATTAGGCTTTTACTTTTTTTCTCTGCACATATGAAGTGACAGAAAATCAATATCTGAAGGAAAAAGAACAGCTAGGAACCTGGAGTTCAGCATATACATTTTGCATAATAGAGAAGTCTTGTTTTCCAAGAAGCAAAGACAAGAAAAATTATCGTGTGGCCACTTTGCCTCCAGATTTAATTTTTTTAATAGAAAAAGGTGGATTCTTTTCAGTAGAACTATCAAACAGCAAGGTGTCTGGACGTCATAGCTGCATCCTGTAAATGTCTCTTTAGTTTCACCAATGGTAAAACCTGTTTTGACCTTCTAGTAAAAGAAAATAGCCCAAATGGCCTGTTTAATATACCAGAGAAAGCACAGTGTCTCCAAAGGACCTGGCCTAAGTGAGCACCCAGAATCCCAGAAAGCCAAGAAATTTGAAGGCAGTCAGACTTGATTTAATTATTTTTTACTACAAGTCTCATTTCAGAGAATGATTAACGGGAGAAGAGACATAAATGGCAAAGTCTTGATCAAAGAAGCTGCTGTCAGGGTACCATCTAGATAAATTAGGAAAAGAATGCTCAGGTTTCTGTGAAAGAAGACTAATGACATCAAGTCAAGATGAAATAGAAAGGAGCAGCATTGCAGGCTGGAAATCATAAAAGACTAGCATGCCCTGACAAGAAGCCCTGAGAAATTTCCCGAACTGGAAAGTAATTGGAATTGGAAAGGAATTACTTTCTGTGAGTGCCGAGTCTTGAAGTTACGCAGGACTGAAGATGACCCAGGCACCAAACTTGCTTCTTGGAACCTGTCAAGACAGATGAAGGAATCTTATGGAAGCATCTGAAACAGCAGCTGTTTCAGCTCTACATACTGCAGGTGTTCTGCATCTTATGTGCTCACTCTACTCAACTAGGATCAGTCCCTTCACTTGTAGTAAATTAATCCCTTCATAAAAGTAAATTAAAAAAAACCCCAAACGTCTTTCAGTGGCCAGAGGTGTACTCCTGGAAATCTAGTGTTTAAATAAAAATAAGGTGACCCATTTCTCAGAAAACATTGAATTGTTATTTAAGTACTGACTTAATTTTCTAAGAATCACTAGTATTCCTGCCTAGAGGAGCAGATCTTCCATTAGAAGCCTCCTTGCCTCAGATTTAGATTATAATATAGAGTAGCATTTCTGCAGACAAGCACTTAGTGTGATCAGTACTAAAACTGTGTGAGATTAGCTAATGTACTTTTCTGTGATGTGCAAAGTGAATGCCAGGACGCACCATTGTACCTGACTGCAGCAGCATGAAGTTACGCTTCAACAGCGCTCCACCCTAACGTGGGATTTTGAAGGCAGGGAAGCAGTCTCTGGGGTGCTGCCCGTCAGCAAGAAATGGTTTTTAGAAGTAGGAAATAAAGGAAGAGTCTGAACTTTTTTATTTAGAACAAATAAATGGGAGCGGCAAAACTTTCAGTGGTAGTATTACATGCCATCATAGAACAATAGCTAAATGAAGCATGTATTTAAAATTTGGTGAGAAGCTTTTGTACATTTTTGTTCTGTTTGGCTCAGCGGGTGTGCTGCACTTTAGACTTCAGTCTCCAGGGCTGTCAATCCAACAACTTTCACAAGCACTATATTCACTTAAAAGCTGAAAGAGAAAAATAGAAGGGGATGATGCTAATAGCACTTAGCACTTATATAGCTTTCCTTCCTGAAAGTACAGTGCAAACATGAGGTAATTAACACGTACTTTGTCTTGGAGATGCAAATGTATCTCTAAACAACCTTTAAGCAAAGAGAATACAGACATATAAAACCAACCTATGCCTAGTTGCACATTTTCAAGCTTAAATATTGCGAAGTGCTATTTATGGTATAATTTCTTCCCATTATTGATCAGTAAATCCAGCTTGTGGAAACCAACACAGTATATTTCTGCATGCAGTGCTCCTTTTTCATTGTGTGAAGAACTTAATGTAAAAATTTCAGATTTTATTTGATGAAGTGCCTGATACAGGTAACCATTAGCAAGTTATACAAGGGGGGTCTGTTGAGTAGTCAAAATATGGGATTAGGTTGCACAGATGCACCAGTTATTCAAACTGCCAGGAGACTCTGGAGCAATCCTGCTGTTCCTGCTCCAGTATCTACCCACCTGGTGTTAGCTACTCTGAATATGTCCCACAAAGTCTTGAACAGAGAGTTACCCACCTAATCCACTTAGAAAATTCTAAGTCTTAAAAGAAAAGAACCAGGAAAGAGAGGTTCAGCTGGCACTGAGAGAAGTGAAATGCTTTTGAGGAGAAAAAGAGACAAGTAAAACTGCAAGTCTCAGACTTAGTTTTTCTCTAAATGAGAAAGAAAAATGTCTGCAGCTGTGGTGTGTTTTCAGTGCACTTTTTTCTGGTTAAAATAAAAATTCAGTGGTGTTTGCAAAGCTGTGAATCAACTTATAAGTCAAATTGGTAATTAAAGAGTTCTTTTGAGCCCATGAGCTACTACCAAAGGCTATCAGCACAGATCAGCCAGGATGTGGAGCAAATCAGGGAATTATCTGTTTCACTCTCCTCTTCATTCTTAGGCCATTATGACTTTAGGACGGCAAATCTGTTAAATTTGCAATTTCCTCCAGTAACAGAGTTTTGGCAGAAGCTGATGCCAGTGCTGTACTGTACTCATGCACAGTTAGGTAACCAATGCATGCTTCATTTGAGAGAGGCACAGAAAGGTTCTCAAAGTTACTGCACTATAGTTTCTCTTTCAGTGCTGACCTCAGCTGCTGAGAGCAGAGGAGGTGTGAAAAGACTTGTTAATAAAAGTCTGTTTAGATTTCATTACTCTGAATAGCCAGATCAAGACAATACCTTGCCAACCTTCTGAGAATTTCAGTCCTCTCTGGAAAAACTTTTTTTCCTGCACTGAGTATCCTTCCCAGTTGAATGTTTATGCAATGCAAGCAGAACTCTCTTCTGCTGCCTTTGATTAACAGAGAGAATGGAGACTGCCTTCCACTTGTAGAAGCTGCAGCAGGAAAGATGAACAAAAGAGCCAGGGAGGTCTTGTTTCTCCTACTCAGACACATCAAAGGAGCTCCAGCACAGCCTTCCATTTTTCAGCATTTTATTTCCCTCCTGTTTCAGGAAGGGGAGCTCCTTTGAGTTACAGGAGGAGCAAAGGTGACTGGTGTGGAGGATAGACTAGATGTGGCAGTTTGGCAGACTGGTGTTGCAGAAATGCCAAAAGCATTGGGGAAGGTATAACTTGCTGTTTGGCCCATGAGATGGCAATGATAGGTTGGTTATGTTCAGCTCAGAGCTGGGGCTTGGGGAAGCCGTGCCTCAGCAAGCTCCAGCATGACTTTCTGCAGCGTGCCAAAAGCATTTTATTGGCTAGATCTGGAGAAGTCTCCTACCAAGGCTGACTGGAAGAGAGGTGCAGTGAACCACAAAGAGCTCAACCAAAATATTGATTTCTTCCTCTTCACAATGTCTCTGGCCTCTGAGAGTGAAATAAAAGTGAGCATTTCTGAATGAAAGCTGTAGCTGTGAAAATATCTTTGGCTATGTGACGAGCCCTAATCTTTAACCAATCTGAGGACTTCAGTGATGTTTTTCAGTTTAGTGTAAAAGAAAAATACCAACCTGTGGTAGACTTGGCATGTGGCATGGGCAGGCTTTTTCTCCCCCAGAAAATTAAACCTCCATTTTAATCACTGTGATTTTCTTTGTTGTGGTTCTTTTAATGTTCTACAAGTTTTGCTTAGATATTTATTAAAGTTTTTAAAGACTTAGCTCTTGATGAAAGCAGATATAGCCTTGTAAGCATAAGTGCTACTGTTCATTTCTCTGTCAGCATACGCACTCGCCTGAATACCTGAAAAAAAAAATATATAAAATACCCTGGGAAAAAAAAAATATATATACAGATTTCAAAACCCAACTAGTAATAAATTACAGGAAATGGGTGCTGGAAAGCTGAGTCAGTCTAGTTCACCATATATTCCACTGTGTTACACTTTCACTATAAATTCGAAATAAAATACAAAAGTTAGTAAAATCTTATTTCACTTCTTTTTTTACCTGTCCCCTTGTATTTTCTAAATAAATCTCAAATTTAAATGATTAATGACCTAACTTAATTGAAAGGAAAATTAATCAGAGAACAACACATTTTAAATAGCACATTTCCATACACATATTTTACATTGTTACTGAGTGATAACCTAATATAGTTAATTAGTACCTTTCTCCCTAGTATAACTTATTTGTCATCAGGAGTAGGATTTAGCCCTTTTCATCTTGTCATGGCTTTTGGTGTTAAGTGCTTGCAGTACCTTGCCCCATCAGGAGATCCAGAAGGGTGATGTTTCATTTATCCCAGCATTGCAATTTTTTTCTGTAGAGTTACTTAACAAAAACATTTTGTTATGTGGAGTGGTTAGTGATGTAGTCATTGAAGTCAATGTGACTTTCACAATTGATGTCAATGAGAAGAGGACTGTGTTGACTGTGACTGCATCACCCCAGTAAAAGATGAACACTGTGCCCTTTTAAGTAATATATCACACCCATATTTTAGAGACATCACTTGTAAAAATGCTCTGGAAAAGAAGGGAAGAGAGATGTGCCTGTTATTGCAAAGCTTACCTTCTGAATTCTGTTTCTAGTTGCAAGAGAAAATATAAAATGTAAGGCATGTGCTTTATTAATATTTATTTAAACTGTCTTCTGATACATTGCCTTTCTGATGCTACGTGGTGTTCTCCTGCACTATTTCCCAGCATGATAGCTAATGTCCTGCTCTGAAAATTATCCATTAAAATTTTATCAATTTTGCGTTTTGGTGAGACAGTATGAGGAAATGCCATTGGAAAATTAGATTCCTCTTTGACATCGGGCGCCCAGTCAGCAATCCAATCCCATGTGTTTCTACTGAGACATTAGGATTTGATATAATTTTGGGCAGAAAACATTTTAAAATGAAAAAATTGAATTTTCTGGATGGTCTTGGGGACCACTTAGCTTAAGAGAATACACTTCCAAATCAAAAGCCTTTCAATCATTCTAAATATTATTTGGATGATATTTGCTTTATGTGTAGTAGCAGTTTGAATTTGTATTGAATGTTTGACTGGCTCGTGCTCACATAGATGATGTATGAAATTATTATTTCATATTTTTCTACTGTTTGCATTGCAAGTGACATCTGGCTGACAGGAACTTGGAGAAATGGGATACAAAGTGAATGCTGCAGTTACCACGGTATCGTATTTATCAAAAGGCTTAAGGTTGGTCTGTCTTTATTTCACATGTGAAACTAACAGCAATGAAAAAGAAACAGCAATTCTTTCTTTTATTTAACTGAGCTGCTTAGAAAATGAAGATAGATGAAGAAAAAATTGTTAATTTTATTCTGTATTCTATTCATTTAATTAATTTATGTAGACAATCATGTATACTGGCTGAAAGACAGTTCTCAGCTTGTATGGAGGAGTTGGTTTTGTTGCTATTATACCTTTACATTTTGGCTAATGTTATATATAATTCATACACCCTGTATCACAGAGATAGGGAAGTCTGGAACAAGCTACTGTTGCAGACTGGCACAGTTCTTTTTAAAATTTGTGTTCAGCTGCACAAATCTAAAGGTAGGTTAATTATAATTGCATTATATCTTTGAAATGTACTTGTTGAAATCCTGTCTTTAACCAAACTCTTACCCCAACACTTTTTCATTAAGCTCTTGACGTGTCACTTGCCTAATGGTAAATTTGAATTAGTAAATTCTTGACTAGAATACAGGTTTTAAAAATTATTTTACAGTTTGAAATGTGGTATGAAAATTTATGATGCTTTAGAAATACGAGTCCCAAATCCAGCCTTAAAAAAAAGGCTTTTTCCTAGTGCATGCACTTTGTGAGGAAGCTCTGCTGATGTGTTACAGGACAAAACCAAAAGTGATACAGTGAAGTGTCCAGTTTCTGGCCACACCCTGGCTTCTACACTGGCTAGAAGTGTTTCTTGGACACTCTTAGTCACTACCTTGCTATCTTTCATGCTTGTTGGTTATAAACACTGTGGAATCTGTGTGAAGAAAATGGGGGACTTTGTAATGGTTGGGTAAATTCCCAGCCGTCCTGAGAAGGAAGAAATCTGGGGGCTGTTCCATACATGCACGTGTAGCTCAGAAGAGAAAAGCAAGCAGAGGTTGTACAGACATAGTGAGGTGGGTAGAACAGCCTAGGAGGGGAAAAGTCTGCCTGAGAGAGACAGTGAGATGGCAGACCAAGTAATCAAAAAATAATTGCATCTGTACCGCTGTCAAGTGATTTTCTGATCTATGAATTTAACAAGCTGAGAGCACTCAGCATCTTCCAGAACTTATTGCTATTAAACAAATAGAAAATCCAGCTGTGTGGTCCAATTCACAGGAAGCAAGAACTAACAGTAGTTTTTCTTTAGGTCTGCAATTGCAAGGTCAAGTTGGGAAACTTTAAAAAACCCCAACAAAAACAAGTGACCCAAAATATGAAAAACTGGGGTCAAGAAATACAAAGCAAAACATTTCCAAATTGTTCACAGAGGAAAATTTTGTTCCTGTAAGTGACCCTTAAGAAGAGCCTGTCTATTTACTGATGACATAGGGCATTTGCCTGTCCTCCTTTGTTAGACATTGGCAGTGTGAATACCTTCACTCTATTCTCTCTGCTTTTGCAAGTATCTCCAGTCAATAAAGACTGGGCTTATCCATTGCCATACTTGTCTTTCCTGGTTTTTTTTTTTCTTGTCAGACAACTGAGCAAAGATCACTGAGTTGCTGATCACTTCAGACCAGCAGAGTATCAAATTAGAGCATCCAGAGCAGTAAGTGTTCTGAGCTTAGCAGTGAGACAGAACTGAGCACACAAAGAGCTGATCCTGCAGCACAGTCTAAGCCTGGTTTCCTAAGCGTTGCATAGGAGCTCTTTTCAGCAACTCATGAACCATGCAAATGCTATATATGATTCACTGAAATATGCTTTGCATTTTTAGGTGAAGATCACTAATTATTTACCTTGTACTAGTTTAGGATATTGTGACAAAGAACTTGTCATGAGGAAACACTAGGTACCTTGCCACTCTAAGAAAAAAAAAAAAAGCCAAACAAAAAGAGCAGGTACTCTTGGAGCCTTTCTGAATTGGTGCTATTCACTGTGGTGATTCATATGTGCTTGGATGGTTTGTTGTAGATGGATTATTATAAAACACAGTCTGCTTACCTGTTTTCCATATTGTCATTGACTCTTTTTGAACATGATGTCTTTTCTTGGGTTCCTTTAGAGCTCAAAAGACTTGGCATCAGTCATTCCTAAAGGAATGGATGTATCCAGGTCTGTCCTTGAGAGCTGGACTGGCTGAGCCAGACCCCATACCTGAAATTTTTATGCAGGGCATCTTTACTTTCTAACAGAATGATTCATATATGGAGATATATAAGGTACCTTGAACTTCATTTAAATAGGTTTGCAGGTGCTACTGCCTCCTATTGAGCTAAAGTCACAGAAATCTTCAGTTTATTTTTTTCACTTTTATTCAGCTGTGTTGTATTGTTACATAGTACTTCTGTCTCTACTTTGTGACGTATGAAACAAAGCTGTTCTAGTTCCTTAGCCAGTGTTATTTATGCTCTGTGCTGATATATATTACACTTTTACTCCTCAACTTCCCTGTCTACCCAGCCACACTCGGATTTTATCAGCTTCTGGTTAAGATTGCTGGACTTCCTGTATGCCAACACAAACAAAGAGCAAGGAAATAAGTGGTTAAGTCATTCAACACCCCATTTACACTACTCTCCTCAACATCTTTCTCAATCCCAACTACCTCACTTCCAAAGACCACAGTCCACAGGCTTCCAACTTCACCCTGATTACATTGTTTTTCTTCTGTTTACTAGTCAAGACGTTTCTTTTTTCCGATCCATGATTTTACATTTTCTATCTTGAACATTTGTACCCCAAACTAAGACATCATTATTAATTTAAAATTGAGAAAAGAATGTAGATCATCATTATTTGGAATGTTGCAGGATTAAGAGTTGAGGGTCTGGGAAACCCTTCATTCATTGCATTCTTTACTATTGTCCTTTGTGTGCTGAGTAGTAAAGCCATGCTTCTTCTTAATAGTTTGCATTTCCAGTCTGTTTCACAGAACAAGAGTAGGTCAGACTTTCTCTATTGCTTTTTCGAACCTTTCTCAGCCTGTGGGGTAAACCAGATTGGTCAAAGGTCTGATCCTTTTGAAAGTGGGATCTTGGCACTTTCTTCTGTGGGGGTGAAGATGAAAGTGAATGAATTACACTCAATATAAACAATCTTTACTTTTCAAGAGAAGAGTAGTAGCACCTAAATATACTACAGGAACTGAGTTCTCTAGATCATGATAATGTCAGTTGAAGTACTTGCAAGTGAATTTTGAGGCAATTTTAAGGAGTGATTTGTATATATAAAAAGAGCCAGAGGAAAAGTATTCACTTTTTTTTAATGACTAAAACTAGTATTAGCTGTGATAGACTGATGAACTGCCTGAAACATTTCAATACAATAGAAGACTCTGAATATATTTTTATTTGGCAGAAGGCAGTAGGAAGGGGGAAAAAAGGCATATGGACATAAGTCATGAACCTGAGATTTTTCCCTCTTCCCTTTTCTTCCCCACTTTATTCCCAGTTCTTACATCTGGAAGAATCTTTGGATAAACAGCAGTTCTGAGGTAATATACAATAATGGCAAAAGCATGCTGAAGAGGGTGGAGTGGAAAAGAAAGTGGAGATTCTGTGTTGATAAATAAAGTACTTTTCCTTCAGCTTACCTTCACAAAGTTTCTGGGTAGTTTGGAAATGTGTTGTAGAAAAGAATGTTGCCTGCTTGAAACATTGCTTTCCCTAAAGGCTACACAGTAGTGTATTGGAAGATACTTGTCCTTCTAGATGAGAAGAATTTCAATTCTTGACCATGGGTTTCTTTGGCTGGACTAAACAAAGTGTGGAAGGACTTCAGAGAGCCATTTTTACCCTCTGTTATAGCTAAATGCTGTTATGACACATCTGAAGATCTTACTGGTGACTCATTTTGGCCTTTATTTATAGATTTTTGTATAGAATAAACAAACCCTGCCTACTCCTCAGATGATTAAATGGCACTCAAAACAGAAAAACAATGTGGAAAGTTCTCATAATGACAGTAATAGCTGTGAATTCCAGTGATACTCTTAGTGATGGAGAAAGTACTGAGTGCATGATCCCCCAGTAGGGACGTTGGTGTCTGTTCCCTGCATGTGGACTAATCCTTTTGGAAGCCTTCTGTACAGACGAAATTTTACTCTAAACTCATCTGAACAGCCCTTTATAACAGTTATTCTGAAGTCTAAAATCCTTTAAAAAAATTGTTTCACCATCTATGATGTTGAGTTTGGCTCAGATAGTAGAAACCTCAACACCTCAGAAACACGGTGATCCCATTTCATACCTAAAATATAATGGGATTTAGATTGTTATACCCTAGCCATATCCATGTCGTTGGAGACTGCTAAATTCACATGAGAATGTTGTCTGCTTTCCCTCTGACAAATAACACTCTCCTTCGACCAGCAAAGATTTCAATATAATATATTTTCAAAGTAATCTTTCCTTGATCAGCAGACCTACACTATTGTATCATTTTGTAGGCTTTCTTTCCTTTATGGGTGAATACTTCACCAAATTGCATTTAATATCTAGAAACGTGGATTTTTAAAAGATCAAATGGCTTCCACATCTCATGATGCTATTCTTCATAATTTGTCATTTCTTCCAAATTGATACAACTGCATACTTAGAACTTGATTTCTGTTCTCTCATCCTATCTGAAAACATGACACCGACAGAGGTCCTGCCTCATGAACGCAAAAACTTCGTGGGAGTAACTATTATGCCCTTCTTTTCTTGAAGGAGGCATTTCTATTACATTTCTACTCTTCCAGGAGCTCTTTCCAGATATCCAATCTTTTGTTGTTTACTTTCAGTATCTCAGTTCTCAGAACTGCTCTGATTAGATGATGTGTTGGTTTTTTCACCTGGTTGAGCTTTTACTTTTGCGTCTGTTAGCACATTCTTTCACTGTCCCACCTGCTCTTTGGCTCCCGTGGCTCTTTGTCAGAGTGAATGTCAATGTTGAAATTTCAAAACACCAAAGTAAATAACACAACCCATACTTCTGCTACTTTTTTCAAAGGGTCAGCTTCCCAAAGAAAAAAAAGATTACATTTTTGCAAAGTTATGGAAACAACAGTGAGCAAATCATAAGAGGTGTTGCTCATACTCTTATTCTGTTTTGTTTCTTACACTATGAAGTTAACTCTGTTGTGTGAGACTTCAGTCTAGAGATGTTGCTGTTTTATTTTTGAAGAATGCCCAGAGTACTCAAGCTACAACTACTCTAAAAAGAAATATTCTATGCATTAGCATTTGAATATTCCTGTCCAAAATTATTTTCTGTATTGATACAGGCATTTTCTCATCTATATTATACATAGCTACTATAAAATAGAAAATAACATATGAAAAATCACCTAGATGGGAAAAGCAGATTTTTTTTCAAACTGTACTAAATAAAAGTCTGAGACACCATTGCTTGTTGTGTAACTGTTGTAGGTAGATATGTTTCCAGTCAGGGGTGGCTGGTGCATATACTTTTTTTCCACCTCAGCAGCTTCAGTTTTATAACTGTTTGCATAGACGTTTTTAGAGCAGTTAGTAGACTATGTGCAAATGCATGGTATAGGTGTTTTGGCAGAATTAAACAAACTTGAGTTTGCAGTAGCATTAGGCATCAGATCCCAATATGCATGTGTCCAGTCACAGTTAATACAAGTTGCAAAATTTTGTTGTGAACAAACTTCATCAGTAGTTACAACACTCAGACACAAATGCTCCTGTGGGGGCACCTCTGCTCTATTAGCTATTTGCAAAAGTTTCTCACTTGAAACTCTATGCATAAACAAGAGCCCTCTCTAGATATTTATTTAGTTAATTTTCTTCAGACTTTAGAACTGATCTGTTCTATTCAGATGCACTTTTTGTTTGTTGCTGTTATGTTGTTGGTTAACTATCATGTTGTTATTAGATTGGCACTTCTGAACAGCAATTTGCATTATGATGCTTCAGCCCATAAAGAGTTCAGATGAACATTTTTCTTACATGTAATTTTTTAGTTTTAATATTTTGTTTCCCTTTCACTTTGCAGTCTATTTTTTAGTACTACACAATAAAACAATAACGCAAATTTTGTGTTTCTACATGCACACATATGTACATGTATCTATAGATATACTCTAGGTTGGGTTTAGGGGTGATGTGCTTTTGAAAGAAAATCTGAAGCCCTCTATTTGCCTGTACAATAGAACTAAGGAAGTTCCAGTATACTTCTTCTCTTGCTATCTTTCAATGAGTGTCTAGCCCTCATTTTGGTATGGATATAAATATGTATATATCTCTAAGATGTCCATGCCACAACAATTTCCCCAAAACTTTACATTCACTTGTAAATAAAGCTGAGTTTCTGAATTCTAACTGCTGCCATTTTATCTGAGAAGTAATGAAGTTTCTGCCTAGACTGGAGGCACTAACCTAGAAAGATAAACAGAGAGCACATGTTTTGTGCTTGTGAATTATTGTTTGTGGTTTGCTTTGATAATTTTGGCCTTCATATAGAACTAGTTACTTGTAGACAACTGGCAATTACTAATGAAGCTGTGGGTATAATCCATTAATATCCCCTAATTTAATGTAACCATCCAAATCAAACATTCTTCTGTTTTTAAAAAAGCCTGCAGGTAATGAAAGCTTCAGAGCATTCATATGTCTAGTGTTACAGTAGAAAAGTCTAAAGTCTGCATTCAAAGACCTGGTAAAGTCCCAAGCTCATATTAATGCAACTTCAAGCTTCTAAGAGAATATTTTGACTGTTTGCCATTAGCCCTTTTGCTTATGGAAAAGCAAGGAACTAGACCGGTGCCTGCTGGCTTTGAATACCTCTTTTTAGGGGAGGTCAAAACTTGGGCCAAAGAAAATGGGGGGACCCACCCCAGTGACCGTGCCTGATGACATTACCAGATGTATCAGAGAACAGGAAACTACATCTGTGATGTTCTACAAATATTCAGCCTGTGGAAAATGGTGGTACGGGTGGGAAGAGTTTCTTATGTCCAGGCACTTCTGATTAATCTGAAATTAAATGCTAGGTTTTCCAAATGTGGAAACAGCTCTCTTCATACCCAATTTGGAAGATTTTATCCTGTCAGACCTGGAGAATATTGAGTATGGATTTCTTGTGTAATATCAAAAAATAGGAGAATATTTCAGTAAAAATGTAAAACACTGTTCTTTCATTAGTTCATATTAATTTCATTAATCCATAAAACAGAATGCAAGAAAACTCATCAGCAAATTACCTCAAAATTGGCAAATAGATATAAAGGGATCCTCAAATGCATTTTTCTTGCCTGGATGTCAGAGTCCTACAAAACTAGCCTGTAAGGTGTCTTCCAGTGTCACCAAATCTCTCTTGATGTCTCACACAGAGAGATCAAACCATAAATGACTTTGAAAAGTCAGGTGAAGGAAAACAGTTTAATATGGACTGAGGAGTCTTTAAACGGTTTCATTCTTCTCTCTGCTTTTAATTGCTTCTTTTTGCAGTCAGTCTGTTAGTAATCAGATTGTGTTGTTTATTATTTCTGAATCTTAGTTGACTTAGCCTGTATATAAACTCTGTCTCCTTTTGGTATTGCTGAAGAAGGAGATCATATTGCTATGTGCAGTAGCAATGTGGAGGATGTCACTTTTGTATTTTCCCAGTCTTAATGTTGTCTTCAATGAGATGGAAAAATCACTAATAAGTATAAATTTGATAACCTTCAGAAAACCTTTTGCTGAAGAGTCTTGATTTCTGATTTGTACTAGTTTAAGTCATTCCATTTGCATATGAAAACAATCTCTCTTTTCCCCCATCTGTTATATTATTGATTTACATCTTTCAGGTAGTTATCTGCAATGATGCACACAAACATTCATAGTTTAATACTGTCATTTTGAGCTGATTTCCTATACTCCATTGAACATAAACCATGAAAAATTTAGGATACGTTTCACCTTCTTTTAAAAGTTTATTACAAACTTTGGAAGCCAATTGTAAGTGTTTTACAATAATGGATATCTTTGGTGCTCCATGTTTTTGTGACACTTGATAAATACCACTCCATAGACCAATAAATAGTAATTTTGAACTAGCCGAGACCTTGATTGCTTTGTTTAGGTAACTCTGTGTGTGTAATCATGCACACAGACTTTGAGTCATAACCTGCCAACTCAGATGACAGTAACTAAAAATACTTCTTCCCAGTGGCTGGCTACAAGGGAAATCAGTAGGTAGTTCTAGCACACTCCTCCTGGTTGGGAGGTACCATCATAGGAGGTGATAAACATACCTTCATGGTATCCTTAGCAGGTGAACCAAGTATTGACCTGTAGAATTTGGATGGCCTTTGGAAGCCAATGATGCATTGAAAACAGACTGAGAGTATCACCTGTGCTTTTAGATGCCTCCTAAGTCATTTCACTGATAGGGCGACTTCAAATTAGTAAGTATTAGGTCCTCCTTCAAAACTTGGGTACTATGTGCAGATGGAACTGAAGTTATATGCAGAAGTGGAGTTACAGCTCCAGCTGATACAACAAAGATAAAGCCCAGTGTGAGTTTGAATAGATATTTTTCTCTAGTAAAAGGTATATACTCTGAAAAACATGTTTCCTGGCAATGATCAGTATCAGATAACCAAGTCAATATAGCTGAAGTCTAGCTTGCTTGTCTGTTCATCTGTGAAAATAGCCCCTTCTCTCTGTTGGTGGGTGAAATAGTGAATGCTTCGCCTTAAATACAGTACAGGACAATGAAATGCATCATCCTCACTTCCTAGATACACAGTTCCTCTCACAGCTCTGAGGAGCTTCATCTTAACAATGCTTCTGGACACCATTACATCCAAAGCTACTCAGCCAATAATTTGGAGAGACTTAAAACTTCAGGAAAAAAATCTCTAAAAGACTCGTCTTTAAAGGATTAAACCCATTCAGTGGTAAGGAAGGACATCTTCAGCTGGAGACTGTAAATTAACATCCCAGTATTAAAAAACTGAAGGATTACTGTTCCCATACAGACCTAATAGCATATTTTTATCTTTTTATTCCTCCAGAAGGGGAAGAATTGATCAGTTTCTTCATCAGAAACTCTTAAGTGTTTTAATAACAAGGGAAACTGAGGCTTGGAACTATAACAATTTTCCCTATGCTGTAGCAAAGCAGGATGGAGGTTAGATCTGAAAAAGAGAAGGCCACACTTGGTGCTGGAGGGTAAGAATATTTTACACTTTCTCATTGGGAATGGTGGAAGCCCTATTAAAATGAGTTGTTTCAAATTTAGACTGAATGAAGCACTTCAGAATTTACTATGGGGAGCAATCCAGCATTGGCAAGAGAATGAACATAATGACCTAATACTGTAAAGACTGTCTATCTCTGTTTCCTGTAGATCTGTGAAATGTCTGACTTTCTTAGTATTTAATTCCAATGTGACCACCAAGAAAACAGAATAAGGAAAGCTTTCTTGTTCTTGGTGTAAGTGTAATATTCCCACATTTCTTTATGGCAGTCCTAATCGAAATGATCTGCAATCCTTGAGCACAAAGACTTTGGGTTTAGCTGGGGCAGGTTACAAACTGCTAAGCCCTGCTAAACATCTTCATAGCTGAAAAAGACACAGGGTTCTTAAGCTTTTATTTGAATAGGCTGTAGCTATTATTAAAATAACCTTCAAGTATTGACTCAAAATCCCTTCACACTTTGCTAAAATTGTCCTGAAATTTCTGTCATTCTCACTAATATGTTTCATTTTCTTTTCCACATGCTATACTTACCATTGTGAGTATTTCTCCCTCTTCCACCTTCTGTATATTAAAAAAATGTTGGTGCCATTTTCCTAAAACAAATAAGTAAAATGAAATTTTCCCTTTGATTGTTTTCTCTGTGCTTATTAAAAAGCACATTGCATTTAAAGCTGCCTCTTGTCTATTGTAGCTCAAATGACAAGTTTGAATTAGGTGCTTTAAAAGTTTGCAGTTACAAATGGAAATGTCTTTAACTATTTATAATCGTCTTTGTTTAAATTGTCCTTACACATAGAAGCAAGGTAAGTGAAGTACTGAAATGCACAGAAAACAGGATCTTTTTAAAAAGTCAGTGGTTTTGTGAAATGGACACCTTATCAAGGACTGAGGAAGTTTTATTTTTGTCTGGTTTTGGTTTTTCCATCAGTGTATGAAATATTTACTTGTTAGGCAGTATCAGGAATACCCATTTTCCATGATGTTGTACCAGCCCAACCCATCAATGTGCTGGTTAATTAAGTGTGACCTAAACCAACTTGACTTGAGCTCCGCATTAAATGCACAAAACCCATTTGAGCTGACCAGCAGCAGAAGTGGTACTCAGAGAAATTGAAAAGGATTTCTCCCAAATGCTTTCTACTTACTTACAGCACTCAAGTAATGGCTGAAGATTAGCATATGACATGACAGATTACATTAAGTCATGTCTTTCCAGTGCTTTATGACAGCACTATCACATTAGCTTCTTAGCACTGGCACATCGAGGCATGCAAATGTTTTCAGACCCTCTTATTCAAATCTACAAGCTGACATGGCAGCCTTGATATGATTATTAGTCATTTGAGAGACTTTAATTCACGTCATCAGATAACAGGTTCTGCTAAAAGGTTAGAGAAACTGTCTGCTTTTAATGAAGCCCTCAAAAAAGACCCTCAAAAACCTCCCTGCTCGCAGAGAGCCTGATTTGACTTTATTGACAAGATCCCCCTAAGAGTGAACTTGAGTTGAATAAGTAAGCAGGCATCTAGAGTAAAAAAACCACTGACTTCAATTAAAAATTAGACTGAACTAGGTTGAATTCCTATATTTCTGCTTCCCATTTTCTTTCTGGTTGTATTGTAGTTTTAAAGACAAGGTGCTCTGTCTGGAAAATGTTTTCAGCATATGATGTTGAATGAGGAAAAGTGGGGCAAAGACTGGTCCAATACTGTAGCGGCAGACTCTCATTATACTTAATGGGAGGTCACTGCTGCTTCTTTCAAAGGGTTAACTGATGATATCTTGTCACAAGGGTCTGTCCAGCACAGTTAGGAATTCTGTTTGCACTCTTTTAGTCTGCATCTATTAACATGACTTCATATTCAGATATGGTTTTATGTAAAACAATACATGAAAAATGTATTGCCTTCTAATGAAAATACCTCATAAATTAGTCACCTCTGGTCAGTGGCAGTTGGCACAGGGTGAGTGAGGTGAGAAATGATGTTCTTCCTGAGCAAGTAAAAAGGAAAGGAGGCCTTTACCATTAAAAATGATATTTGGTGCTAGAGCAGGGATTTCGCTTTGCAGGAGGTGTGAGGAAAATGGTGCTGATCACAGCCAGCATTGTCCCCAGACCAAAGATACATGTCACAAAATTAAAAAAAAGAATCTGAGTTCTTAAAATCCTTTGTCATTAGTGTCACAATGGCCTCTGTATCAGTAGAGCTTATGTCAATACAGTACTGTCCAGACTACAACTGACTTCCAGAAAGCTGCTGGTGCTTCTATACCTGGAACTCACTGCAAGCTTTTGCTATCTTATTCCTTATTGTTGACTAAGGAGGAAGCTGAAAGTTTCTTGTGGACTTTGTGAAGCACCTAGTTTAGGGATCACTTTGCTTATGCCTCAGACTTTCTCGAGAGCCTTGCTTGGTTTGCCTGTTAACAATATGCTAATTGGGAAGACAGTAAAGAACTCTATTTAGGTTCAGACACTGTGTATTTAATTGTAATTGTTGCAGTTGACTTTAATTTTTTCTTTTTGAAAAGCCAATTCAGAATCCCTAATGTAGGACTCACACTAGTTATCATGACATGCATAGACTGAGTTTGAGACAAGTGATTGACTGCAGCTAATTCACCTTGGTGTAGAGGACCTGGTTTGTATCACCTTTCACATTGCCTCCAAATGTCACCTCTACAGCACACATCCTCCAGGAGCTCTGATTCTGCTCCTGCTGGATAGAAATGTGCCAGGTACAAACCAGCTTGCTGCTCTATACCAGCTCACTAAATCCTCTCATCTTCATTTGCCTTTGCCACTCCTGCAGCTGTGGCCACGGTCCTCTCAGATCCAATCAACCTGCTTCTATTTCCATGTCTTCAAGCTCTTTTTCTACCTGAGCAAAATCAATTGCTCTAAGTACTACCAGTCTAATCTGACTGTACTTCATCCCATTCCCGAGGGGTAAATTGACAGGATGAGCAGCAAGGCAGTGGAACACCAGCTTCTTTGTTATTCTTCTTACTCTTTTTACCAAGAGCTTTTCTGTCCTTAACCACAGCTCTTCTCACAAGGCTCCACTTCTGTGTTCACCAGCACCAACCAAACTTTTTTCTGTGTTTGCTTCACTAATTCTCCATCTCCTCTCACATCCGTCTTAAAATCTTTCAGCCTTGCTAACCCTTGTTAGTTTCTCTCTCGTTGGATTTATGATCAAGTACTTTAACTTATTAATCATACAATGTCTTTATAACTGCATTATGTAACTTCAACCGTTATTTTATGTGACTGTGTACAGTGGTTTTTGTTTGTATGAAGGCTACTTACCATATAACACAGTTACAATTTTTTGAATGTTTTTCTCTGAAACAGTAACAAAAAAAATCTTATATTACATTGTTATGTCATTGCTCATAAATTAATTTGCAAGACTAAAATGAAGTATTTAGACTTCAGTCTTGCAAACTCTTCCACTTGAGTTCTCCCACTAAGCTTGAAGAAGATTGAAAAGATTTAGGCATGTTTGTGGGCACTTCAGCAACTGGCAAAACAGGTAAATGAAAACAGAAGGTTTTAGGGCTGCACTCTCAGGTGCACCTGTGAATCTACCAACCTATGGCAAGAGTAAAGGGATGCAAAATTATGATAAAAGATGGAACATAACTGTACCAATAGGTTTTCCTCATCACAGAATAAGTGTATGGGCTCCCTTAACACAGGTTATCCTTGAAGTTGTAAACCACATCAGGTAAAACAAATGAAGGAAAATGGTTAATATCCATATATATATATATGTCAATAATATGTATTAGGAAGGATAAAAATATATAACAACTGGGAGTCCTCAGAGGACAAACAAAATCAATCCCACAATTATTCTTATGGGATGTGGCATGAACTAGCCTGGCTGAAGATGTTTCTTTTGAGTCATCCATCATTTCACTGGGCTGGGTACTTGCCCTGAAAAGGAAATTCTGTACAACTTCTTCCTGCAGCTCTACTGGCAACAGACACCTTAAGCAAACTTTTACTGCACCATGTGGCACTGGGTGTTGAGATCCAGGACCACCATCCCCTCTGTTGCTGGATGTGTTGGTGCTGGCAAAAGCCTTGAGTCCTCAGCCTGGCACATTCCCAAACCCAGAATGGCTCCGTCCTCCTTGATGGGTTGATTTCAGCAGCAGAGGGAAGTAACAGGAAATTATTTCTAAACTGGAGGTTCCAGTTGTCCTCCTTCAGCTCCCGTTCTATGAAGATTTAGCATAGCTGCTGACCTTATTAGGACATCTCACCTGTTTGCATCTCCTCTGTAGATCTATTCCTGGTCCTCATTTGTGTTTTCTGAAACACTTGAAATAAAAGATTGGAATTAGAGAAATACAAATTATTTTAAAAGCCCTGCTGAGTCTCTGATTTTTTGCAGACGGTCCTGTACTTGCAGTTATTTCCATCTTGTACTTTAATACAAGCTCAAAAATCCATACTGCTTTGCTCCCTTCTGCCTATTTCTTCTGCAAGGTGTACATGTTGATCAATAAAAAACCTATCTCCCCCTTTTCATTACTTCTAGCCTCCCTGCCATACTCATAGTCTCTTACACACAGGTTATGAACAATTCCACTGTCTCAAAATTATTTTAAATGTAATTTAGGCTAGAATGCAATAGAGTGACAAATGCCAGTGAATTGAGAGAGTTTGTTCACCAGAGGCTGCAATCTCTTGCAACAGCTAACTACAGCTCTAATCTTCATTTGCACTTCCCCAGTCCTGTAACAGATTGCATTGCTCTCACCCTTTCTCTCTCTCTCGCTGTTATTAATTCTTCACCTTTAAAAAGATTAATACCTTTCAAGAAATGGACTGGTGTGCTGATTCAACTATTCTGACTGCTAATATATGGAGCCCACAATACTGAGAACAGCAGTTTGATATCTACCACCTGATGTACCTTGATGTACAGGCACTGTTATCTTAAGTTTTCATGGTTTGTGAGGCTTAACACTTACTGTACTTGGGTAAAAAGGTGCTATTAGTAGGAATGAAGGAATTGCTCTAAGAGTTAAGAGAACTATGGGATAGTTTTAGATTAATCTTGCCTGCCAGCTGTACATTTCAATGTTGCAGGGCTGACCCCAGTACCTGGTTTTCTTGTCAGCAAAAAAGCTTTCAGTGGCCTACTTGGGAATCAACACAAATATAAGGTGTGATTAAAGGGAAGGGCTGAGGTAAATGGCAGAAATAATAGGAATCACTTAAATTTCTCCTGTACCAGAACAGACTATGATGTTGACTTCATAAGGTATCAGCTCCTTCTCATTACATTGTACTGTTGCTGATATAGAAGTATATCAAGTTGTCTGCCACTGAAATCTTCTAAGTATGAATTTAATAAAAATCCTCATCTTTAAAATCTGGCATTCAAATATCCATTAGCAATCTTCGCAGTCATTAATGTAATATTATTCCTTATGCCTATATTTGCGTAAAATAAGGTTTTTGTTAAAAACAATTGTGTGCTGTTGTTATACTAATTTTCATTTTATTTTCTAATTATTTAATAATTCTAGAAGTTTAAAAAAAATGCATCTAAAGTATGAGATGGGCAGCTGGCATTTCAGGAAGCAGCTTACTGGCACAGGGCAGTTCCAGGTGCATTTTAAGGGAATGTACAATCCAGACTAATACAATTTCTGACCAATTATCTTCTCTCCTTTGGCATTTTCCATCTCTTCACCATCCTGGACTAGCTTTCTCTCAGTCTAGCTGTCCTTCATATATCAGTTCTAAGGCCTTGTGTGATTTAGGTCTTCCAACTCCATCCCAGCAGTTATGAACTGATGTATTTTAACTAGCTTAATACTATATGTATTTCTATACCAACCAGTCCCACGCTCTAAAATTGAGCTTTAAAAAAGCTTCTCTGAGCAAGTGGACTCACCAAGTGCTGAACAGTTGTGAGTTATATGTTTCTGACACTGAACTGCCTCAGATATTCCAACAAACATTTCATTCTGAAGTATAAACATACTACATATTTCAGATTGCATCAGACTTACTTTAAACATGAATTAGCTGGTAAATGTGGTGCCTAAACTGCTATTTAACTGTCCCTTTAAAATACATATTTAAATCCTAGGCTGTGTATGACTGAGTTTGATTCAGCACTTTGTCTTAAACCACAATTCAGTTTAAGGGAGCCAGTAATTGGGTTTTCCTCACAGTGACAGAGGATCTCAGAATGAGGTTGCTTTGACAAATATTGTGAGCATTATATTCTTGTGGCATGAAACTTTACTCTGTTGTCACTGAAGTCAAGGGTGTCCATTGATTTTACTGAAAAGTGGAAGTAGCCGCACAGCCAAGAGGGCTTTAAGACACATCTTAGCAGAAATAATTCCTTGGACAGGTGGCATTGTCCAAAATACTCTTGGCAAATACAGCTGATTTAGAAAGGAGCTCACACTTTTTCTTGGTGGTGTAGTACAACATATTTGATAAATGAGTGTGCTATTAGATGAAGCTGGTATGACCCACGGTTGAAACCAGCTGTAGACTTTAAAAATAAACCAATATTGATACACTTCTAGAGAGAAAATATTGCCATATTACAGCTTGGCATTCATCTTCTGCATTTCTGTGAATACATCAGTGTATGCATATGTGCCCTCTGGAGTGTGTAATTGCACGCATGTGCAGGTTCTACTCCTAGTCTGGTGGGCAGATATCATCTTAAGGCCAGTGGAGGGGGTGCTTACCTGTCCGAGGCACTTGTGTAAGATTATACTCTGTATCTTCTAGTATCTCTTGGAAGCTCTTGTCTTCAGCAGTGCCTTGCCCTGCTGCCTGGGTGGTAGAGATTTCACAGGAAGTTACTGTGTGGTGGTAGGGGCTCTGAACTGCTCTACATGAGTCCCCATGCAGAAACACAGTAGGAAGTTTGTCTGATGCAGTCACATGTATTTTATAGGACATACCATCCTTTGCTTCAGCTTTCTGTACCTCTGAAGCCAGCAGGCACCAAAGGGCTCTTGATGATGCCTCCCTGCAGTGGTAAAGGACCCTGAGCAGTAGTGCTGGCAATGAGGATACCTGGGCATGACCACGGCAGCCTGTGCTGTGGCTGAACATGTTTAATGGCACCTCATGGCCTATATTCTATCAGATAAACTGAAAATATTTTTTAAGAAAGCAACACAGAAATCTCTTTCCTGGATTGTTTGGGGTTTTTGTTGTTTCTGTAACAAACACCACTTAGTTTCTCTGACATCTCTTATTTACTATATTAGGCCTTATTTGGATGTTTTTATGTAACAGGCACAAATGTAGTGTTTTAAAGGGAGAAGTGTTTGATAAAGAGAAAAAAAAATCTTTTTTATTCTGAAAAATATGTAAAAGTTGTATGATTTAAATGAAGCTGGAATTCTGAGTGATGCCTGAAAGGCATGTGACTTTCAGAACAATATGTATTCAGGCCCTAATAAAGAAGGTATTGCTGGTATGGATGGGCACATTGCTTTATTTCAGTAGTAACTATAAGTCAGAGATCTGTTAGACCTCTGTTGTTAGGTGGCGGATAGTATTTTCTGCTAAAATTAAGCAGAAGGTAGTCAGTGTGATCATCTAATGACAGGCCCATTCAGTCACATCTAGGGAACTTCTGGTTTAACTCCACCCCATTCTCTTCTGGGCATGATGTGTTGGTGGGGACAGCCACTGTAACCCCTGGGCAGGGGAAGAAGGAATAAGAGTTAATCCCTTACTGCTCAGAGGAAGTCCCAAACACAGCTGTACAACAGACCAAAAGGGCATCCTGTCAGTTAGGTGCAGCTCTTGATTAGATGGAATTGTCCAAAGGAGACATGGATTCCTGTTCCCCTGCTTATGAGAGAAGATACCTCCCATGACCTTCAGCTATAGATTCTCATCATGTTTGTTGGCCCAGGGAACAACAGATTTTAGAGATCAAAACTCACAAGGAACTACCATGTGGCTGAATTTTTGGGCTTCTGAGCTGAGGTGCTGTAGGAGAGAGAGGACTTGTTCTTTGGAAAGGCTGAAATAACTCAAATATACCACTAAATATGACTTAGAGGCCGCAGCAGAAGGGAACTCCTTTTTTCCCATTTTAGCAATTCCCAAGTGTTTAGTAGTAGTTCATTCACCTCATGATAAAAATGAGGAGATTTGAGGTAACACATTTTACAAGGCTTGTTAAACCTTGACAGAAAAAACCAAAAGTTGGCCTCTAGCACAGCATATTGTGAGCTGAAAGAAACAAGAGTGAGAGGAAGATGGGAATTAGAGCTCCTTGGAGAGCAGAATCTCAAGGGTTTTACAGCTACTAGGTCTTAGTCAAGAAAGACCACGGAGGGACAAAAAGAGATATTCTGTGGTAGCTACAAATGAGGTGTACTGGAAGGATGAACGTCTGAAGGACAAGCTGATGCCTGCAAGGACTGCCTAGAGGGCACAGTCAGTCAGCAGAGCTGATAGTAGATGCCTGCTGAGATAAAAAAATATGGAGAAAATCAGATAAAAGGCATAAAATCTGCTATGTAACAGTTAGCAGGTGTTATGCCTGCTTTTTTAACCACAGGCAGATTTTAAACTGAGCTGGTTCTTACTGGGTTTTGTCATTTTTTGTATGATTGTTAGAAGTCTGCATTTGCACCTGCTAAATTGTAGCTGCATTCTAACTTCATAAATATTAGCATTCATCTTGCTGCTTCTCGTTTGGCTCCCGCTAGCCTGCATTTCCCTACGTGTAACCACCACACACTCACCAAAATGTAGTACCTCAAAAAGGGATTCAGACCAATAATTGTGCCCTGAGGCATATAGCTGAACATTCACCTCAGAAAAATGAGCAATTCTAGTAAGTGAGCTCGTGTGTATCATATACAATCAATCCTTTTCAGAAGACTTAACGCACTTAGAACAAAATGTAACCCTGCTTTCTTCAAACTCACTGTATGTTTATAAAAATATCTGGCTAATGGTTCTGAGACCTCCTTTAGTATATTGGGGAAACAATGACAAAATTTTGGACAAAAAGTAGTTGAATTCAATTCAATATATGCAAAGAAAAATAATTTGGAAAATTTAAAAAATTTAGTCAACCCATTCCAATCATAAGTATTGCAATTAGGTGAGTGATGTATGATATATCAGAGAAACTTAACTGTAGCAATGCTGGTGGGTTTTCATAAGTACATTTCTTTAGAGTGATTTGAGACTGAAGACAACCTCTGTGTTAAGCCTTTAATGAATGGTTCTGTAGAAATTCTGTCTATTCAAAATACAGGGTTTATAGCATAATGCTCAAGCTAGACTTCAGATTTAGAAAACAAAGTTTGACCGTAAATATTATGATAGTTTTATTCTATTTTTGTAGGAACATTAACTTGCCAATCCATTCTATACATGGATCTGTACTCATAGCTTTAATTCACTTATAGAGTTGATAGCAATTATATGTACACACATTATATCTATATCTATATCTATATCTATATCTATATCTATATCTATATCTATATCTATATCTATGTATGTATGTATGTATGTATCTGCCAGTTCCTTAGGTGGTTTTATTCAATAGATATGAAGGGGTTTTATGAAGGAAGTTAAGTATGATGATTGTCTCAACTTTGCAGGTGGAGAACTTAAAGTAAGGAGGGCTTTGTATACTTGCTGAAGGCCTAAAAGTAATTCTCAGAACAGAGTGGTAGTTTTCCAAAAAGTTTTTGACAGCATAAGACAAACCATATTGTGCTGAGCATTTGTGCTTTGGTATTTCCAAGACTTTCTTAAGAGTGTGCTATTACTCCAGAAAACATAGGAACAGATTTGTAAGTGTTAGCTTTTTGAAATTCAGCTGAAGGTTTTGCACCTGAAATTAGGGTGGAAGGCAAAATCCTGCTTTTCATGTGAAGGTGTTTATGTCAATCCATAGCAAAGAAGAGGCAACTGGCAATGAGAAAATAATAAAAACTGTAAATATTTTTAGATTCTTTACTTATTGTAAGTCTTACACAAAATTGAAATCCTGCACTGGGTTCTCTTACTTGCTGAAAAATGTCTCTAATGCCCAAGATGTGGTGAGGAAATTTCCCTTTCCCACTGTTGTAGTTTCCTAGCTACTCTGATTGCTCAGGCCAGCTAAAAAGCAGTGTGGAAATATTGTATGTTAGAGTCCATAATGCTCTTGAGAAAATTGTCTTCTAGCTAAAATCCAAAACAAAGGAACATGCTAAAATGTAGTCATGAGATTGTGTACTAATTTGTGGACAAATCTTCATAACAGCAAATGAGGAAATTAGCCATAAAAATCCAGTCAACCAATAACAGACTTTGCGCCTGTAAATTCTTAACCACCACTTTGAAAATGGCCACTGCAATGAAAAGAAAGCAATCTTGGTTTGATGGAAGCAATGGTAATCAGTTTTGTCTAGTAAGCTTTGGTAAGGAATGTTTGTGCCCATGTTCAGTGTATAATAGGACATTGTGGTATTGGTACAATCCTGTTTCTATCAAAGAGTTACTCTTAGCTGGGTCTGGTTCCTCTATGTCTTCATTCAAAAAAATGTAGAAAGCAGAGCAAGAACACTGCAGTGAAGCATGAGGACTCTTCAAAATTCTGTCTGGTCATCTTTAGTAATTGCTTGCAATTATAGCCCTTTTTGCTTGATTTCTTGTAAGCTTCTGGCTGACTTGCTACCCTTTAATGAGCTGCATGGATGAAGAATGTGTTATAAGCAAGCTGGATACAGGTAAACAGAAAAGACAGGGTGTTCTCCATGGATTTGTGGAAATGTTTATTTTACTTGATGTTACTTATTTTAGTTTTGAGGATTTGTTAATGTGGGTCTGAGGATAATCAGTTTGGGCAGAAGTTTGTGGAGGGGAAAAAAGTATATTTTAAATGTCAAATTATATTTATAGAAAGTGCAGCTTATATTACATGTAATTGACAGTGCCCTTTAGATTATCAAGTGAGATAGGATCATCTTATTTTCAATAATCTTTTATGTTTAAGGTGTTTCTTTAATGGTTTGGATTTCAGCTTAAAAATAGAAAGCCTGTGCATATGCTTCTGCTTGCTAGGGTACTGCAGACTTGATTTCTGAGGTTGCTGACAGGTTCTGAAAGATTTAGGAACTGTCAGCAGGAAACATTCCCATAGAATCTGTACTGTGAACTTTTTCTGGAAAAACAGCATCATTTAGCAGGTAATATATCTGCAATAAAAATACAGTTATGCAATAATGACTCATTAATATGGTCAATCATAACATGGTCTTTTCAATTCAATTTAAAAAGGAACTTGTGGAAAGAAATAAGTTCCTACTCAGCTAGTTAGTGAACTTGGTTATTTCTTTTATATTGTTGGGTTTTAAGCTTTGAAATAGCTATTTGATTTGTATGGGAGATAACATTTAGTCATGACATTTGATTTCTGCATAAACAGATTTCCATTTATGTTTAGATTAGTACAATAAGGTTTTTTCCTTTTTTTCCCTCCTTTTTACCTTTTTGAATATGCTAGAAACTGCTGGAGTACTTTGGTATGTAACTGCTAATTTATCCTTTATGTCTTTATGATCTTGTCAGTGCTTCATGTCTACCATAGTTTTTCTAATCTAAAATAATCCCAGTGAAATCCTTTGATTGTCTGTTTGGACCTGATCCATTTCTAAAGCAGGAATGTAATGGGCTTTATGGCACTTACTTGGAAGTAATTTATCCAACAGAGTGAATATAGATACTTGTTTTAATAAGAATATGCTTTATGGTAAGTGGAGACGGCTATTTAATTAGCCAAAGGGAAAGTAGTTCATGATACAATCTGTTCCAATCATCTTGGACATTAAACAAAAAGTCAGACAAAGTTATTTATGTACATGCACTTTATTTGCCGTTGTTTTGAGTAACCTCTTGGTAGAACTTTACAGCATTATCTGGGGAAAAAAAATGTGGATGTGCATTTCTTTAAAAAAAACTGTAAACAGGAGTTTCTCTTATTGCTGTCAGTGCTTCAAGTGCACATCTCTTAAAGCAGTTGACAGTGGCAGCAGTGCTCAGTTTATCCTGGATAATACGCTCGTTCGACATTTGGTGGTTTACATCTTTCTGGTGTGAAGGCTGATATAGGATGCTATAAAAGCATTACACTCTGCTTCTTTCTAATGTGGATTTTTCTATTGCCTTGAGCTGCCTATTGCATAGATAAATAAGATGTATTTCTGAAGCAGAAGGATTCCTGTGCAGTGCTGTAGAAGCTGCCAGGACTTTAGGAGGGATTAGAACAGCATTTAGAAAGTAAATGGGAACATGCTTCCTTCAGTTCTTCTGACTATATTGAGTACTGGACTTCTACTTAATTTTTTGTGTTAAAAGCTGCTATTAGTAGTAATTGTAGTTACAAACCTAAAAACAGCAAAGCAAAGGAGGAGCAGTGTGCAAGTGTTAAAGCATTCTGTTATTTATGAGTATGATATACTTTCTTGTTTGAGTGTACTAACTACAATGCTTCATTTTCCTGCAAAATTGTCTTTCTTTAAGGGACTAATACATAACCTGTTGGATTTAATTTAATAACTTCTGTGGACTCCAGTGGTCTTTGGATGATGTGTCAAGGAAGGAAGAAAGGAAGTCTCATTTACCCAAATGAAGTTGGAGCTATTGCAAATACGGGGCACTTTTGGGGGAAAAGTGGTTGCATTTCCATATATGAGAGGTGCTTGCCTTACCATTGGTTAAAATGGTTATTAGTAATTATTAATGTCTCTGCCCACCATTTTGTCTGTAGAAAATTTTCTGAGGTTTTTACACTTAAGCAGATCACCAGGATGCTCCTGAACAACTGATTTCATATGCAATTTGTCAGTTCACAGGAGCCTAACCAGCATTTTGTGTAGTAAAGCCTTCATTGTGCTGAACAGACAGAGTATTTTCTCAGCATTATGATAAGAGACACAGATATCAGGCATACTCATTCAAGAGGAATGCCTGTGGCAAGAGAAGTGAAGTTCTAGGGCTAAAGTGGAAAGAAAAATATAAAAATTAAGGAAGCACTTTTCTTACAGCTCCAGCTTTGAACCCTTTGTACAGTGAGTTGGAAGAGTTTTTGATATAAGACAGTGGGTAGTGTGTGCTGACACTTTCCCTCCTCCCACAAATGTGTATCACCAGCTGGTTTATGTGACCCTGCTTGTTCCCATGAAGTCAGTGGTAACACTGGAATACTAAGCAAATGTGGCCTGCTTACAAGCACAAGTCGTGACATAGCCTGGAGTCTAAAAGCCAACAAACTCATGGCTTTCTTCTCTGCAACAAGTCAGGGATGAGCAACTACTGTGAATTGTAGGGATATCTCAAACAGACCATTTTATTCAGCTACATAATGCAATAAAAGCATCACACTAAAGGGGAGAAATGTTTGGTTTGGGTCATATTATGACAAAATTCCATATTAAATCAATTTAGCAGCTCAGTTCTGGCAAATCACCAGTAGGTTACTCACAAGTATCAGAGCCTTGCTGTGTCCAGTTCTAACATGATACCAAATGTTAATAGGCAGCTCAAGCTCTGTTCAAAATTGCATTTTAAAATTGAAGCAAAAAATAAAGCAAGTATTTTTATATACAAATAGTAACTGCCCCAAAACCCAGAGGAAAACCTGTCTGAACTTCCTAGACCTGATTGTCTAAGGCCCATTTTCTGGAAGGTGCTAATTGCCTCCTAAGGGATGCCAAATGCTCTCAAATCATTGAATTCAATGAACCCCAATTGATGTATTTCAGTGAATTCCTGATGAAGTCAGCCCTTTGAGCACTACAGACTCAAGGGCTCTCAGAAGTGTGCAGGATCATGTCTGACATGGATAAACAAAACAAGGTTAGTACAGTGTTCTGTATGACAGCTGGGGAGGTTAATAGGTCAAGAACATCAATTAGAATTTAAGTAGCTGTACTGGTCATTTATACTTTCATATTTTGGACATAGACGCATCTTTAACTTTTTGCACTGTGAGTAGCCCATCGATTCAGATATAGGGAACTATTTAATGCCTACAACTCAATACATCTGATTCCTTGCAGGGCTAATGCCTGAGGGATTTAAGAGTGGGGACAGGACAGGTCTGCTGTTCTCCCAGTCAGCTGGAGAGTTGAGCTTCCTCAGGAGCTGCTGCTGAAACCCGTTTTGTGGCTCCAATGCTTCAGGTGCTGCTGTAGAGCCAGCTCAGCTGTGCATGCAGCTGTTCCATAATTATGAATGTCGTAACATCAACAGTAAACCCAGGGTTAAAAGTGCCCTCCCTTTGCAAAGCTCTGAGATGGAACAATGCTTTTAAGGTATACGCACACCCTTTAAAAAATACAGCAAATATTTCTTAGCACCTCTCTGGAGCTTTTGGGACTTAAACTACTTACCCCATATTGGCAAATTTAGCTTTTCAACTTCACTGTGAAGTTGATCATTACATTATATTGGCAGCTCTTATCTATTACTGACATGCAACCACCGCTGCAGTGAAATGCAGTAGCCTTTTCAAAGTGACATTGCACACTCATGGGAAATAACAGGCATGCTTTACTGATCACAGATCATCAGATCCTCAGATTTAGATCTCACACAAAAGACCCTTCAGATCTCCTAACACCTGAATCCAATACTGAATCAGAAGGAAAAACATTGTCTATTGCATCACTAAGCTGTTCCTGCAGTGGTAAGCTTTCTTGGAGGTCTCTCTTCCAAATGCTAAGCAGGCCAACCAGTCTTAGCTTTTAAGATCACAGCCCAAGGTGGTATGGCTGCAGGCCATAACTCTAATGAAAACCTGGTATAGTGGATAGATTGTTCCTGGATCTCATTATAGGCAATTGTTCCACTACTTCTGCTGTTTTTAATTCCTAAACCTAATATTTACCTCTGAGCATTCAAAGTTATTTTGAATTTTATCTTGACAAATCACTAAGGGGTCTATTCTTCTTTCAATGCATGCATTTAACTCTCATTAATGTTCATATGAGTTATGCACAGAGCTCAGCTCCAGCAGGTTTTTCCAGCAGGGCCTGAGTCCCAGCCCTTATATGGTGTTTCAAAGTTTCTTATGCTTCTGAACAAACACAAAATTCTTCTGCCCAAATGGAGCAGAACAGTGCTTCCTCCCACCCTCCACTGTGACCTTCTGGTCTGCTTCACCTATCAGTGGTAAGGAGTCTGTCCCCTTTTCTTTCCCCATTTCCAGCCATGCTTACATATGCATACTGGGAAACTTGAGGGCATAATTTAGCAAAGAACCCTCTCAGGCTCAGTGTTACAGAATCCTTGTACAAGCTTATACTGTAGAGTAACTGACAGTGTATTTTGTACTGAACCAGGCTCTAAATTATGCCTAACGCTCAGTTAACTGGAAAGGAAAACAAGTCCGGGCATATTGCACACCCTTTTGACATTCTGTGAGCTCTCTGGCAGTCTTTCAGTAATACTTCTCAAAGATACTTTTGCTTTTTTCTTCATATTCTTGATGAAATTTTATGTATCCTGGACTGAGCACATGGTAGCTAGAAACAAACAAACCCTGAAGGAATTAATTTTTAGACACAAGAACCCAAAGGTTTAATAGGATGAGTGTTGTTCATACTGTATTAGCTTCTGTAGCACGAGTTGAGAGACTTAGCATAAAGGTTTTGGAAAATTATGATTTCCTGGGGCTTCTGCACCAACCCTTTGTCAAGCACTGACTGAAGCAATCTCAAAGAAAATGCTGGAAACAGAAGGGGCTATTTCAAAACTTAAAAATGCCTCTGCAGGGCAAGGTGCATTCTCCTCTGCCTGGTGAAAGGAAAATAAATCTCTTCTTAATAGAGAAGAGCTGTAGAAAACAGACCTGGAAATACCAATGTCTGCATTACAGAGATCTCTGGATACTATCATGAAATAGCCGAAGATGTCGCTTCTGCAGGTAGAGCTCATTGGGAGAAAAAAATTCATTCTTCCACAGATTTTAATGTTTTCTTTGAGGTTAGAGAAAGGAAGAGGAGAGAACTACCCCCCATTTTTGACAAAAGCCAAAACCACAGGAAACATGATATATCTGAAATTAACTATGCTGCAGGGAATGCTGGACTGACTGATGGTGTCTGACATAATTTTGGTCAGTTTTAGTGCTGTGGTTTGCAGAGAAGAATCAAAATGGAAGGAATTTTGTTGGTGCTGGGGCTTCCAGGGCCCACAGTCCACTGTACTACCTGTCCTGAGAGTGAGGACACAAGATTTCTAGTCCTCTTTGTTCCCAGATTTTGGACCAGTGTTGAAGACAGGCAGCCTGAACAGATTTCAGAAGTGGGAATCTGAAAGCTTTGGGATTCTGTATGCTTATAGATGTCATCCTGCAGATAACAAGCTACAATGCAAGCCATTTTCAGGCACAAGACAAGGGTCCTTGATCCCAAAAGCTCTGGTTTGACTGAGGTTGGCAAGGCTTCCAAATAAGTACCAGTACTGAGAACTTCAGTGGAAGGACATACACCAGTCTGGGAAACTGGCTTCCCAGCAGCTCAGCAGACAGGCTGGCAAGAAGCCAGACATGCTAAGACCTGCCTAACAGACAGGATGTCACCAGGTGTTGGCTGAAATACTCTGGGGATAGTTTATTGATTTTGATGAGCCAGCATTTTTGACAAGCAAATGTCATTGGAGAATTCCCAATGAACTGTAGTTTCCAGCAGTTTGAGATGGTTCAGATGTTGTTTGGTTTAAATCAGGTCTTATAAAATGCAAGCGAATGTCAATTACCATGTGCAAAACTATAATGTAAAAGTTATTTCTTTTGGGGGCATGGGTTACTTACAGAAAGCTAGTTCCTACGTAAATACTATGTATTTTCTGTATGGAAGGCCAAGTGTTCTAGCATTTTGATGGAGCAACCTGGCTGATCAGAAAATAAAGGAAGGTGTATGTGTATGTGTACCAGGGGGTAAATGAATAGCTCCAGCCTCAAAGAGGTAAAGTGCTATTTAATGTTGTGATTTCTACTTCTTCCTTGGGGGCAGAACTAAGAATTTAATGGTCAGTTATAGGTTCTCAATCAGGGTGCCTCTCTTGCACCCTTAGGACCTAAACAAGCTACAAAGCCCATATGTGATTTTCTTGTGGAGATTTCAGTTTGTCATGTGAGCAGAACCCAATGCGTTTCTAATTCATCTTCTCATTCTCTTTAGTTTTGGGATAAAAATGGCCCTGACAGAGCCTGCCACTTATTTTTGCCCTAGTTGTTTTACTTGGGTTGCTTTTTGGGCTTGTACGTGGGAGTATTTCAGTGTTTCTTCCCTGTTATCCAGGTTCTGCTCTCAAGGTGCTTTTTGTCCTAAACCCCTGAGCTGCTTCTCCAAGGGCTTCCCCATTTTCTGTGTGTCTCACCAAATTGTGCAGTGATTTAGCATGGTCATCATGTTCCTACTGGTTCCAGTAACAGCCTCTTTCTTAGTCTCAGACTGACTTTCACTGTTGCATGAGAAAGGTGGTGTTGATGTGTATGACACTGTATCAGAATCTTCCATCTTTTTCTTTGTCCTGGTATCTAATGTTAAACTAATGCACTAAATCAAACATTATGCCTTGCAGACAGGCAGTCCAATATAAAAGTCACACATTTACAAGCTTTCATGCTTAAGAAAACTTAATCATAGAATCATTTATTGGAAATAGAATCATTTGTTGGAAAAGACCCTTTATAGAAGAGTAAGAGCTAACAACTGCATCTGGATAGCAGCCGTCATAGCATTATTTTTAATGTACTATATATTTTTATTTTTCCATCCTCTGGATAATTTTTCACAGAGATGGTAGAGTGAGGTGTGCTTTCAGCAATGATGAGAGTGGCTTTGATGCTCTCAAATGACAGTTTTACCTTAGAAGGAACAATAACCAAGCTTATATTTTCACTAATTGGTGGCACCAGCGAGCTCTACAGTTGGTGCAATATCTTTGTTTTAAAACAGCGAGCTCATTAGAGGCAGTAGGCTGCTTCCATTGGAATGGTTAACAAGCTGCAGCCCAGAACATTTCTGCGTGCCTTTCCACCCCCTCAGAGACTGCTTTAGTCATCATAGCCTAAGAAAGTAAGAAAGATTGTTTGCTGAAATGTGAAGGAATTTTACCATTCTGTGGTATTGGAATTAACATATTATTATTGGATTCCAGGCCTTTATTACTTTAATATCTTTATTTTGACTGTGGCTCTAAAAAAGCAGATCTGTGAAAGAACTTCTGGCTTAATACACAAACATAAAACTTTTAAGTGCATTATGGTGGAAACATGCTTGATTGAGAGCTGTGGGCATTAATATAGCTAATTCAATCTAACTTGCTTCAGTACCCTGTACTTACTGAAACAACTTGAGCTAAGCAATGGTTATATTGTCTTGTACTAGAAGGAAAACAATTGCTCATTGTATATCATGGAATCATAGAGTGGTTTGAGTTGGAAGGGACCCTAAAGATCATCTCGTTCCAATGCCACAGCCAAGGGCAGGGACACCTCCCAGGTTGCTCAAAGCCCCATCCAACCTGGCCTTGGACATTTTCAGGAATGGGGCATCCACAACTGCTCCAGACAGCTGGTTACAGTTCATCACCATACTACCAGTAAAAAATTTCTTTTTAATCCAATCTAAACCTACCCTCTTTCAGTTTAAAGCCATTCCCCCTTATTCTATCACTATTTTTCCTTGTGAAAAGTCCCTCTCCAGCTCTCTTGGAGATCCTTCAGGCACTGGAAGGGGCTCTAAGCTCTCCCCAAAGCTTTCTCTTTTCCAGGCTGATGAACTCCAGTTCTCTCAGCCTGTTTTCACAGGAGAGGTGCTTCAGCCTTCTGATTGTCTTGGTTGCCCTCAACTGGACTTATCCCAACAGGGCTACATCTTTCTTATGCTGGGGCCCCAGAGCTGGACACAGCACTCTATTGTCTCATGAGAGCAGAGGGGGAGAATCACTTCCATCCACCTGCTGGCCACGCTGCTTCAGCTGCAGCCCAGGATAGGGTTGGTTTTCTGGGCTGTGAGTGCACATTGCTGGCTCATGCTGAGCCTCTTGTCAACCAAAACCCCCAAGGCCTCCTCAGGGCTGCTCTCAATCCGTTCTCTGCCCGGCCGTGTTAGTGCTTGGGATTGCCCTGAGCCAGGAGCAGGACCTTGCTCTTGGCCTTGTTGAACTTCAGGAGGTTGACAGGGCCCCACCCCTCCAGCCTGTCAGTGTCCCTGTGGGTGGCATCCCTGCCCTCCAGTGTGTCGGCCACACCACACAGCTCAGTGTCATTGTCACCAATGAGGGTGCCCTTGACCCCACTGTCCATGTCACTGACACAGCTGTGAAACAGAGCCAATACTGACCCCTGAGGATCACCATCAGGTACTACTTACTGGATTCTACTTGGACATTGAGATGTTGACCACAACTCTTTGAATGTGGCCACTCAGCCAATATCCTATCCACCAGGTAGTCCATCCACCAAATCTATGCCTGCCCAGTTTAGAGACAAGGATATCAGGGTAGTGTCAAATGCTTTGCACAAGTCCAGGTAGATGGCATCAGTGTCTCTTCCTTATCCATCGAAGCTGAAACCCTGTTATTAAAAGCCACCAAATTTATCAGGCAAATTTGCCTTTAATGAAGCTATGTTGGCTGTCATCAACCAGTCTCCTTATGTTCCATGTGCCTTAGCATAGTTTTATGGAGGATCCTCTCTGTGCTTATGATGGGCACAGAGGTGAGATTTGACTAGCCTGTAGCTCCCCAGGTCTTCCTTATTTCCGTTTTTAAAAAATTGAGGTGATGATTCCCTTTTTTTCATCCAGTGGGAAATTTACTGGACTGCCACAACTTCTCAAATATAATGGAACTATGATTTAGAATTCAGTCCAGTCACCCAGTGGAATAACAGGAGCTCCTCACACCCCAGCCTGGGGTGTTAGATAGTCAACTGAATCTTTAAGCTAGCTTGATGTAGGCCCATCACTTTCTGTATGCAGTATTACAAAGCCAGCTATGTACTTAACTCCCTGTCTAATCTAAGTCCACGTGACCAGATATCCCTTGAGATATCACAGGGACAACCACTGGATTTGAAATAAGACACCAGAACTTTGGCTTTCAAGGCCATTATCCTCAAGGCTGGGAGGAGGTCTTGCTTAAATTTTCCTGATTAAGACTGTAGTAGATGACACTGGCAGCTGAAAAGGTTGTCAGGTGTCAATAACTGCAAAATCTAAATAACAAACTACCCAATACTCTACTGAAGTGAAGTCTCAAGACCTAATTTATGGGAATTCTAAAGGATTAACTGGCTAACATTAATCACGCACTCAGGTATAAAATCTGCTATATTCAACAACTGCCATGAACAATTGCATTTGTACATCTCAAACATATCTTGGGTACCTGGTCAGAGATTTAAAACCATGATTACAAGCTTCACTTTTGCAGACAGTGTAGCTACTGACACTTGGCTCAAGCTCAGAACTCTGTTACATTACAGGACTATCACACAGGCTGCTCACCCTTCTACATATTACTACTTTTTGAGCCAAACACAGCCTACTGTGTTTTGGTGTTTTTTTGATTTTTTGCTACTATTGTATTAATGATGATCTACACATACTACTTCTGTGTTCTGTAGACCTAGTTCTTTTGCTAGAATCAGAATATGAGGTGTGAAAAGGTGACCATCTGAAATATGATATTTTTATGCCACTGTGAGATTTCTGTGTGTGTCAGTGACAACAGAAAGGATTTGGGTTGCATGCCTGCTGTTTTCTGTTACTCACCTTAAAAGAAAAGGAAGGTAGCATGGTCTGTGTCCTCTGCAACAACAGCCTTTTCTAAATGCTTTGGTGTGTTATTGTAACTTGCCTTTTTCTCTCTTAAAAGCCTCTCTGTACTACATTATAAATACCAATAAAATGTTAGTAGAAAAAACCCACATAAAATTCATGTTATTTGGTTTAGACGTCTACAAGATACAGTGTAGGAGGCTGGAATTTTTTTACAAGGGGGAGTATTATTTTCACTTTTTAATTTCACATTGACCAATATTTTTACTTTGGGTAAAATAAAAACATACATTTTCCTGAGCCTTTACCAAGATAAATTTTCTGAACATTAGGCATTCCAGGATATATAGCCAACTCCTCTGGAGAGGCCAAAGGATAGATCCATTTGCTTTGGAATATGGTTTTCTCCATCTCTCGTCAGCCCTTGCCTGTGTCAGCAATATGGAGCATCGTGGACAAAGCAAACCAGAGCTTTAGGATGGACCAGTCATCACCACCTTCTCATGTCTTCTGTCCTACCATGGTTTAGGTCAAGGATTGTGGTCAGGAGGAAATGCTGACCTTTTTGCTCTTTGTACACTGGGGAAAAGGTGGGCACAATGTGTTTGGGGTGCAGCTGTTGCACATGCCCCAGGGTGGCAGATGCCAAGGCACTCTGATAGGGTAAGGAATGCTGGCGTGGAAAGTCAGCAGATAGGCTTGGTCACCTCTTTCCATTCCTGGCAGTGAGTCACTGTAACCGTGTTGTTAAATGAAGTCATCTGTTACCTTTCCTCCAAGCCGTATGATTAATACGTTTCATAACAAGCAGATCACTGCTCATTATTCCCCAATGTTCTCAGATGCTTCTTTTATTTTTCTAGAGGTATCTGAGCCATTTGCAGAGAACTGGGCATGCCAAGTAGGCCAGTTGTCTTGCAGAGATGGTGGCTGGTGTGGTATCTGAGCCCCAGTGCAATCTTTTAACAGTTTGTTTATGAATGGGCTGTGTTCCTGTACATTTGAAAGAAGGAAAATACTTCAGTTTGTAAATTGACTTATATATTTAAAACTTACAAATACGTGTGTTTTTGTATATTACTGTGTACCACTTGGATAACACTGTAGGGGCAAACTGTATTCTCTCTGTTGAAATTTTGAAGGTGTTAGTATTGCTTAGCCCTGCAGTTCTCTCAATTAAAGATCCAAACAAGAAAAGTTCTTTTACCCAAACAGGTTTTTATTGCTGTTAACATACAGTTATATGATATGCATAGATAGAGCTTTTGCTCCAAGAACCTCTCAGTATCTTTAGAAAAATATATCACAATAACTTAGTAGGAATTCCCACCATAGGACACTTAAGTCCTATGCCTTTCTTATGGAAGTTCTCACAGAAAAAAATGTTTAAAACTTAACTTTATCAGTCTGGATAAAGACTAAGGTAGGAGTTGAGCCATCTGATTTTCATTATAGCCTGTTATGTAACAAGGTTCTGTGCAAATAATTTGTAAACCTTCCATGAATAATCTTCCAGAGGCATTGTGATGTTCTTGAAGGACTTCCAATTTTTCCTTCTTTTAGCAATAGACCAGAGACCAGTAGCAATAGCAATAGACCAGTTTTTTGCCTTAGGGATGACCAGCTTTAAACTTTGTTTAAATTTTACTGAGAAATTGAATTCTGCTCTACTAGAGGAGCAATGATTTAAGCATCCTATTCATTCATTTTCAAAAATTCATTATAACCCTTTCTTACTTGTTCACAAAAATGATGGTGCTATAGAATACTTGGTGACTGCCACTGTATTTGGGTCGTGAAACTTGCTGGTATTATCAAAACTTGTCTGTAGTGCTGAACATACTTCGTCTAATTGCAAGCTGCCGTGGGAATGTATTCTGAGTTGCTCTTACAACTGCATTTCATGAGCTGCTCAAAGTTTGAGTCCCCACAACCCAGCCCCAGTGTTGATTATGATATACCTGTCTTAACCTTCTGTATCCTGTATAGCCAGGCTTTCACACATGTTCTCCCAGGGAGGCATGTTGTAGTCTGGGAAATCCTTGGTAGATTTTAGGTAATAATGTTCCTCACCTTTGCTATATATTCTAGTGAATTAATTACAGATGCTAACATTGAATATCTCACTTTTGGTTTCAGAGTTTGTCCATTTTGAGATGACCAGGACAGTTTATGTTTTGCATCATTTTTTTCATCCTCCTTCCAAACTCAAGCCACTCATTAGTTTCACTTCTTTTGTATTATGATTTTTTTTTATTTGAAATTCTACAAACTATAGGTATACTTACTTTTAATAAATGGGTGGCTCTGGAGTGTGAACAAAAGGTCCAGATGTCTCCTTCACATGGACTGCAGCAGATCTTGGATTCTCCTATACAAAACCTGACATTGAACCATATGGAATTTCTACAGTAATTTTATAGAAAAGATTTCTATTTTGGCAACTATTTTTCTCCTATGAATATCAAAGCATATTATTTGGGAATTTACAGTGAAAAGTGTGTTTCAAAATATTGTAGCACTCATTTTTATATTTTTGAAGTTGAGGTCCTAAGGTGACTAGGAGCTTTCATACCAAATCAAATCAAGTCTGTGGTACAGTGCAGGCACTGAGTTCTTCTGTGTGATGTAGCTAAACAAGTCCTTGTGTGTGAGAAACAGTCTCTGTGAAGGGCTGAAGTATCAGCATCTGCAGCACTTGGAGGAGTGGCCTGTTCCTCACAGCCAGAAGAGTACAAGGGAAGGTCTGAATTATAGTCCACACAGCAAAATAACCACCGTCTCCATTGTGAGCATTGTGAATATATAATTATCTAGTGACAGCAGATAGTTTAACATTCACCTTCCATTAGCTGGTTACTGATTCTGCTGTGTTGACTTACCTTCTTGGCAAATTGAAAAAAATACAATCAAAACAAAGAAATGGAGCTGTCTGCACTCTGGAAAGGACTTTAGATTTGTCTCTGACAGTGATCCATGGCAGACACTTGAGATAACAAGTGTCTTCATTTCTCCTGTGTTAGGAAGGTGTGGGATGATTTTTCAACCAACTCAATGCATTGATAATACATAATGTTCTGAGATTGGTTTAAATTTGGAAGAAAGTACTTTATTACTTTAACAGCGCTTTTAAAACTCAGTTCTGATAACTGGCTTTTTTTGTTAGCTTCTGTAGAAGTTGCATGAGTTTTATATATTGGAAAGTTTTTTGTGCCATGTACGTCCAGTGGCTATAAATGGTACCAAATATTTTGAATTTTCCAACTTTTAACTTGATTAAGGATTTTTTGGCTCTTTATGATTGTAGAAAAAACTTTCTATACTCTACCTTCTCTCTGCCATTCATTAGCATGCTTTCAATATGTCCTCATCTTGTTCATCTCCCTTCTAGAGTAAATAATCTTAGTCTTTTCAGAGCATTCAAACAGTCTGATTGTTACTCATTATATCTCACTCTTCCAACACTTCTTTTTTCCTTTCTTCTAGCAGCTGTAGATTTTACTGGCGTTTTGTTTGCTTTTTTTAGGTCTCACTCTTGGCTTAAAAGGTTAGCATTTTCCATGTTGATGTACATTACCTTTGTCAACCATTAATTTTGGGTCCCTTTGCATAGCTGCTTGTGATGTCTCAGCATACCAGCATTGTCCTACTTTGTCCTGAGATAAATACCCCTCCATACCCTGCAGATGCTGCCATCTCACTGCTCCTGGACCTCCCAGAGCTTTAACAGGCCATGAAATAGAAGAAGCCTTCAATAGTTAGCCTCTAGCTATGCAGAAAATTGACCTGAATGCCATACTCAGCTTCCTGCAGCACAGATTTTTACCCCAGCAGTATCTCTTCCTAACCACTTGGCTTTCTTAGTAGCTTCTCATGAAGAAGCTTGCCACAGGCTCGCTCTGCCTGCAGTTACCTTGTGTCAGGAGGCTTTCCTTACCTTGCTGTAGTACTGACAGAGCAGTGCTGAATCTCAAGGGATTGAGACCTAGTTTCCTATTTGAATCAGTTTACCAAATTCACCTGGTCACATATGTGATGGATGATTCAAGACTATAATTCCTTGATCATTCTGATATGACACTTATGCACTGAAGGGACAATATTCCCATGGCCCAGCTGCTTTGGAACAGTACCTTTCTCAAGTAAGAGCTTGTCTTTTGCCAGCAGCCCAGCCAATTTATACTTAAGATCTTTTAGACTTTCAGTGTAATGTCATCATCTGTGCCTGATGACTCATTGTTTTTATAATTATGACTTTGCTGAAGAACCTTTTCCCTGACACCTCAGTTTCCCAAAGTATATCATCCTTATTAGCTTAGCAAAGAGGAAGGAACTTGGATCCTGGTCCCCACCTACAAATCTCTGTGACATGCCTGGGAACATTAAAGTGTGCCCTGCAGTTCATGATATTTTCTAATAAAACCAGATTTAGAGATATGACAATCTACCATGAGTAGCAATACTTTACCCCTCAAATTCTGGTCCTTTTTGTCAGTTTAATAGAAGTAGAGCAGTATGTTCAGTCTTTTTTTCCTACCCTTTTCTTAATTTTCCAATTTACAAGGTAATTAAATTGGTAACTGGGACAAATAAAATTTTGTGGATAGGCCCCATTTTTGTTCTCATTTGTCATTCAAGAGAAAATTAAAATTTTGGTTGAAAAATCACAACTTTCCACATAAAATGTTACATCAAAGTTACAGAGTTCAGCTTTCATTCCATTTTCATCCCACAATCACCTGAAATTCTTCCATTTGTTCTGATAAATTTGCTTCTGATATACATGTCATATATTTATTTCACCACCTGTGAAATTCTTTGCTGGAATTTTAAAGAAAATAAAGGGAAAAACCCCCTAGTGAATAGGATTTGAAAAGTGCCAAGCTTACAATACAGAGAGTGCAGTACATAGCACCATTAAGGATAACAAGAAGAATAATTCTCTGGTGGGGACTCTAATAAATGTAGTCGCGTGCTGTACTAAAGAACACATGAAAATGGATGTGGTATAACAAAATTATTCATAAAGAGAAACGCAAAAGGTTGTCATGCTGAGTGGTTACATGCAGTTATGTGGAGCGCTAACAAGGTTACCACTAGAAGCAGAGTGCTGGGGTGCTCACAGATGTTTTCTAACTAGCATAGAGTGTAAACTGCTTTTATCTTGGGGTATATAGACAAAGCTGGAGTTGAAAGGGTGCTAAATCTTTCTACTGATTGTTAATAATTCAGAGCCAAATGGCAATAACAACTCATGTAGGTCAGTGTAACAACCACAGCAACTTCAAGATGTTTGATGGAAGGTTTTCAGGCTGCATGCTTTACTGCTCTTTCTCCTGGATTATTTTTGATACACTATGATCATATTCTCACCCTGTGCTTTATAAATAAGCAATGAAATGTGTGCATGCATGTATGTGTATGTGCACTCAAATAATGAAAATAACAAACAAACTGAAATACTCATTGGAAAAGTTTACTGTGGAAGCAAGGAGCTCTTCCTAAGCTGCTACTGTAACATTTCAAACTGTAATATTAGAAAACCAGAGGCTGAAACTCTGCTCATATTCCTGAAGTACAAAATGTCTAGGAAGTGCAGTAATTCAGAGAGTTGGCTAAGTGTTGTTCCAGCAGCTCACTGAGCTAAAACATCATTTACCCACAACATCAATATGATCTGAGTTTTATACTATCATTTAAACATTTAAACAGCAACAGATTTACAGCACAGACTCGAGATATGGCTGTAACTAATACTGTAACAAAATCAATAGACAAATGTTTTAGAGAAGGGCAGTCACTGCTGTTCTCACTGATGTGTGTTTGTGTGCATAGCACAGTCACACCAATGTGCTTTGAATTCAGCTCATAGGAAGGAGTTTTAAGCTCAGGGATTTAAAGCATTCAGACTTCTTCAGACCAAAATCATATCAAGACACGGCTAGGAGTATCAGTGGCCACGTCTAGAGCCAATAAAAATCTGTGGAAGTGTTTTTCTACTGAAATTGGCCTTTGGGGATTTGCCTTTAAGATTACATTTTAATTGAAGTAGAGAGCCAGTTCTCCATGTGGTGGAAGCAAGAGGGCTGCTAATATTAGAGCTCCTCAAGAGCCCTGCAGATTCTGCCAGGTTAGTTAAGATGTTTCTACTGGACTTAGACTTCAAGATGTGGAATGATGAAACAGTTTGTACCGTTTCATCAGTGCCTCACATCTTCAGAAGTTGATTTTAGGCAAGCTATTAGTGGCCACGGTGCTCAGCTGGGATAGCAGCTCTTTGCTTTCACATTTTGGGTATTTACATCAATCACCATAAGCATTTTGTCACCTCATAACATCCTGGATTTAAAAATTTATATATAGAAACAGGATAAAAATGTAAAAGCTGAAAGGATGGACAGAATCTCTGTGACCCGCAGCAAAAAAAAACCAAAAAAACAAAAAACCAAAAAAAACCTCAGTAAATATCAAGCATACAAATTATAACTTGGAGCATTTACCTCCAGAAGTTATAGTGTGCTGAATGCTTGTTCCACACACCTCAGTCATTAAAGTTACTAACTAGATTTTAGTTCATATATATGTCTTTTACCCTGCAATTATGGGCTTAGAGTGCCAACCTAGAAATAAAGACTTATATTGATTTTTATTTTGAGGTGAACATAAACTCTAGTATTCAAAGCCTATTTAATAAGAAACCAATTGTCTTTGTCTTTTACTTTTTTCCCCAGATTAGCTACCCGGGAAGAGAGTCAGAAATAGAAATCATTAGGTAAATTTAAGAATTAAAATCTTCTTCTCTCACCTAAACAAGGAATTGCAATGAACAGTTTTCATGTGAAATAGGGGTTAAAATAATTTGATTTGCTTCTCAATGGAGAGTGTTTGTGCATGCAGCTTGAGAGGAGCAAGCAATACCAGAAAGGTAATTTTAGCTAATATATTTTAGTCTACATTTAGGACTGGCTGAAGGCACATGCATGATCTGTTTCTGTTCTGCAGCTGACAAGTTGTGAATTGTGAAGTTACAGGAGCACAATCCCTTTTAAGAAGGAACCTCTCTATTAAGATATTAATCTGAGATCCTCTTCTAATTGCCAATAGTAATCAGTTTGTTCGTGTGGTAGAGGTATCTCTTGTTGGCAGAGGACAAAAGGGTTAATGAATAAGTGATGCCAAAAAACAAACCCACATGTTGCATTGGGAAATGTTTCTGCAATAGTGTGTCATTGTTCGGGTGAGGAAATGTCACGTGCAGTTTCAGACTATTTATACTGCCTAAAATCAATTTTGAAAAATGTAAGCACTGGCCACAGTGGGGCCCTAGCAAGGATTTGAAATAAACCTCCCAGGAGGAGGATGTAATTATTTTCTCTTAATATCTAAAATATCAGGTTTAAAGGGAGAAGGTAAAAGCATTCATTCAGCACAAGTGCCTCAGTGTGTTTATTGAATGGAATCACACAGACTGGAGGCCAGCACTGTGCTGCCTCACATGCCTGCTATCCCACTAATTTTGCTGGGATTAGAGGGGGTGTAAATGAGCACAGAATTTAGCCACGGGATTCTAAATCCACTTTGGCTGAGAAACCACATGTGGGCATGTGTACACCTCCATGCACAGACACACACAGTCTGCCTTGCGCCGCTGCAGGTGGAGATTGCTGTGGTATGCTTGTGGGGTGGGGTCCCCATGGCAGGAATGCCAAAAATCTTTTTAATCTTATTCACCTCAGAGAAGTTATAGCTGGCCTTGACAGTGGTATTTTTGTCTTCAAAATGTACTGCTATTTTAAAAACTAGTTAAATGCACTTAGTGAAGAAAGGTGTATTGCCTTAGTACTTTGCATTTGTGAGCTTCCACCTGTCGGCCAGTTTGACTGTGTTCAAATGGGACAGCAACACACCAGCTTCTTTGAGCAGCAGCAAATGACCATGGGGAACTGAACAGGAAGAACTTGTAAACTCCTTGCACTGCTGAAAGATATCCTAGTCTTTAGTTCAGGAAGATACACTTGGAGAGACTGCTATTGATGAGATATTCTTCTTTCCAGCTACAGATACAGATGTAGAGCTGAACTCTGGCCATTTGTGTGTGTGAAACCAAAGTGCAAGTCCTATCCAGAAGGCTGTTCAGTTGCTCTGAAGCTCTGTGAGGGCTGAAGGTCAAAATGAGACTTCCTATCTTAAGAATTGTCATAGTGTCTTATGTCCTAGTGATAATGCTTGGTCTTGCAAAGTAGTGGAAATCCCTTGAAAATTATTTCCATTGCTCTTTGCCATCATTAGTGGAGAGTTTGTGTTCTCCTGCTCTCAGAAGGATCAACAAGGATCAACAAGAGTCTGGACATCTGTGTGATGTTAGGGCCATGTCAAAATTAGAGTCAGGGCCTGAGCTCAAATTTCAGATATATCCAGGTAACTGGAATCCAGATGCCATCTTTTATTCTATGCCCATCTCTGATTTTACTCAGATATAGTAGGAGCAGACCAAAACAAGCCAGGTCTGTCCAAGAGAGGAGATTTAAAAGTAAAGATGTGAGATCTACAGGAAGGATTGCTGCTATCTCTGGGCCATATTGTCTCATTGATTTTTAGGCTGATCTCTTAACTGATTCCAATTGTGACTTAGACTTAAAAATTGATGATACAGTATGGCCTTACATGATGAAGGGTAAGAGCTTGGGTTTGCTCGCAGCTGCAGTGATGTAAATCCTGAGTCACTGCACTCAGCTGGAGTTAGGTCACTTGTGCTGGAAGAGCTTAGGGCCTATTCTTGTGGAGTCAGGGAGAGGACCCACAGCACATCAGCTGCTTCAGAGAATCGGCCCATCTGCACCCTCTCTCCCTTCAGCTAATCAGATCATTCAAGGCAGTTTACCTCTCTATGAAAAAAGGACAAACAAGTATTGAAGTAACCACAGGATAAAAGCATGCACACAGGCAATTATGAGAGAGCAGCCGATGCACTGTAAGTCCACACCCTGTGTTACCCTGTGGTAACTTGTTTGTAAGCTGGTTCTCTCTGAACATAGTACCACAGAGCAGGCTGCAGCCCTTTACTTCACCCTAATGTCTGCTTCTCAGAAAATATTTGCAGCCTGTTAAGCTCTTAAAAGAAATAAAGAAAAGGGATGGTCTAAAAAAGTCTTCCTTCTGGGGATATTTCCCCAAGCTTTTGAAGTAAGAGCAGCCTAACAGTTCTTACTAGTTAGTATCTAATGATACTTAAATGTAGTCCAATTGCTATTCCTAAGATTCCAGTTTCTGTCTTCTAGAATTTGTTATAACTGTCAATAAACAGATCACAGTAATAATTACAGTGGTGCCTGCTGATACCTCTGTGATTAACATTTTTCATTAGTTTTATTATAATTCTGTGTTTATTAGGAGTTGTAACTTGGACAGAGAACCTACTCTTTAAGATGAATTTACCCATATAATTATAATTTTTAAATCCAGGTATTTTTACATTTACAAAATGCCAAAAAATGCATGCTTAAGAATGGTTTACAATGTAAGAAAGCTTTTTATTATTTTTATTTGATCATTTTAAAATCCCATTGTTTGCCAGAATTTCACTCAGACCAACAATGAAACAAGTTAACCCCTCAGATGCTGGGACATAATAAACTACAAAATAGTCCCAAGCATACATTTCTTTCCAGAAATCCTCAAATGCGTGGAAATGTTACTTGGGAACATATTATGCTATTGGAGGTACTGAAACCCACAAAACAGAGAACTAACTTCAGCCTTCAAATATATCCATGCAACTCAATGAACTACATTCTGATTAATGTTATAATTTGGCCCAGAAAATTTAGGGCAAAGGCTGAACCTTTTGGTTAACACATAACTGCACTGAGCCATTGCATGAGTGTCAACCCTCTTTTTTGTCTTACAAATCATTGGCCCTGAAATACCTATTAAAGGCATAAATGGGTAATTTATAGATGAAGGGCCAAATTCACCAGTGCTGGGTCTGGAAGATATAAATAACACTTTCTTGTTTCAGCATGGCTTGTTGCACTCTGCCTTCCTTTGGTGTTTTCTGATGATGGAAGGAGATTAATTTAATTTGTGGTTGGGATTTCATATGAGCCTCACTGTTAGCGGCTGCTGAATCAGTGCATTCCTCTGTTACTCTGGTCATTTGCTTCTTAGCTGTCTAGCACACATTTTGGGCAGCTGTGGTACTTTCATTCCTCTACTGCCACCACTGAACAGGACACTGGGCTTTGCACAGATTGGTGGAAGCTGACATAATTTTGGTTTGAACTGGTTCCGGAATTTTAGCTTGAATTTGTTACTTCTGATCAGTGCTACTAAGTGGCTTGACTGTCAGTCTCCTAATCAAAACACTGTTTGAACACATACATTTTTTAGATTAATACTATAATCAACCAATTGTAGATCAGGAAAAAAGTCTGCTCTAGAAATCAAAATTGTGTTTTGATTGGGTTATGTTGGAAAAATTCCTTTGACCAGAAAAAAACTACAATCAACTACATTCTACATTAAACCCTAACAAATGGACCTGCTTTATGTTGCTTCTGAAGGGCAGATCATAATCCAACAGTATCTGGTCAATGCTGATGGCTAAATGGGCACTGTACTTAAAACACCGGGGAGCCTTGAGGCAGGAAATGATATTCATTTACAGGTACTGGTGCTTCGTTAGGAAATCATAGCTGTGAACCAAGATTTTACTAGTTCTTGTAATGCAAAAATCTGATCACTTTGATTCTGTTCATTGGTGGCTTTTCAACTAGAGGCTTTAGCAATAAATTTAAACAAAACAGAGATGGTTCAATTTCAAAGCTATTCCAGGAAAAAAAACACCTCTGCTGGTGTTTTATATTAAAATTTATGCCATCTATCATTCTAATAGATTTTCTCTGTGATTTGTCCACGATATCAGGAGTTCAAAATGCTATCTTTTCTTCTTGATATTGCACTTTTTAGAAAAGCAATCCCTTTTCTAGTTCTGTCCTTTGAAGTAGCTCATAGCATGAGAGGCCCAGCATCAAGGGTGTTTAGACTAAACCATGCAGAAACACCAATGGAAGTCAGCAGGTAAGCACAGCATCAGCTCCTAAAAACTGAAAAACAAACCAAAATGTTTTAGAGGACAAGGGGGGCAACTGAATCCTTTAATGTATACAAAAGCAAATAGGATCAAATTTTGCATATCACTCTTGATATTCTTAATTAGAAAAAAATATATATTTGGATTAATTTTCTGGAATCCAGGAAATCCTATACTTGGAGTAAATGTAATAATGTTACTGTAATAATTGCCATGCTGCAGGGATGTTACAGAGCAGCAGGTTACATGCAGTTTCAGTATATGCACATACAGGTATTTACATGGACTTTTTCTCAAAATTAGGAAGAGACTTTATACCAGGACATGGTTACTACCTTTCTGAAAGGAATTACCTTTTGATATTATGTGCGAACTTTTAACTGGCTTCAGAAATCAAATTTATAGTGTAATTTGTTGAGGTATGTTGTATGTAGCACTTCTTGACCAGTGGTCTTTGAAAGAGCCAGCAGATAAGAAAGGGATGGTCCCTACTGCTGGTCTGTAAAGAGAGGTGCTGTATTTCTCTCAGCTATCAGGAGATACATGTGCTGTGTTTCCAGTTACTTAACTGCATTATAAAAAATAAGCTATATAAACATCTCCATAGATTAGTTCTGTACCTTAAACACTGCTCTCCTTTGTCATGGATGAAAAGGAATATAAGTATGTTTTGCAGTGTAAACTTAGGTATAGCACACAAGAACCTTGAACTAACCTGTGAATGCATCCATCATTTTGAGTTATTATAGGGGCACAGCTTAACTCACTGAAGTTAGGTATTCTCCCTCCATATTAGAAAGACACCTGAAAATCCTACATCGTATGTGAATATTTTAGCTCAGGGCAACCCATTTAAAGAAACTCTGTCCACACTGTGAACTTGAACCATTTTCTTATGTGTGACAGAGGATGCAGAACTGTACATATTCTAGTCTCCATTTTAGATGGATACCTATGCCAGCAGTATTGTAAATACCATCTACAGTCTGTCTCCATCACATTCTTTTTAGGCCCAGTATGTTGGTATTCATTATGCTACATGAGAGCAATAATTATGTTTTAATAAAGTTTGCAAAATAATGTGCCCGTCAGACTAGGATTATTTACATAAACCACATAGATGTAGTTTGGAGTTATTATATATGCAGATAAATCAGAACAATGTCTTTCCTATATTTCCATGTGTCTGTTTTATTTTTTTTTAAATACAAGAAATATAAAACAAAGAAAGTGAGAGCTACAAGAATGATTAGATGTCTTGTAAAAGGTTTCTTAGTGCTGCTGCTGACCTTCTCAGTCTGTTCTGCTTTGCTTTGGTATGTTTAACTGCCCCAGGAGGTCATTATCAGACAGTGGTGACTGTTTTGTCAGGTCTTATTGTTTAATTAGATCACAGTTTATGTCAAAATTCTAAAATTCTTTTGGCACATGCCAAAATTTTCACAGTTTTTAGTTTTTAAGTTGAAATATTTCTCAAACAATAAGCAGCAGCTACAAGGGAGTAGACAAATTTATTTAATATTTACAGTGTGCACTTAAAAAATTGTGCCTTGGGTTAAATTCATTGAAATGTGACATCTTATTTTCAAGAGTATCCTATGGGTAGTCCCTTGAAACTTATATTGACATTAATATAAGCCTTAAGAAATAGGCCTGGCGAGGCTCACATTATCTATAGTAAAGCTAGTTTTTTCTACTGATCTTGCCTCCAATCATCTGAAATGGTATAAGACTGTGTAAACAAACCCTCATCTACAGAATTAGAAAATGGTGTTTTTGATATGCCTTTCCTGCCCTTGAAATGATATGCCTGAAATATGCAATCTGTGATGTACCATGTTCCAGTAATGGTAAGATAATTGGTACAAATTTTTAGGCTAGAGGTAAGTGCCAAACAGCCATACCACAAATTTGTCGCTTGGATGATCTACTTGCTCCTGAATAAGGCAACCTACCTATCTTTTTCTTTGCCATATTTAATTAGAAATTAATGAAAAGGAGGTATATTACTCATTCCTCAGCATTCTAGTCAAGAAAAAATTTTCAGTTGCCATATTCTTACTCATCTTGTACAGAGCCAAATCAATTAGTGCCTTTGGAAAGATGCAGTGCTCAAACTGAGCCAAGAGTGATGATGTTCAAAGGATCAAAACACTAAATGACCTCACACAGGTCCTGTGTTCTGGAAAATGTATCTCCTTTTTCCTGTTCTCTTGTATAGCCTGATAAAGTGTATTACATATCTCAAGACACTTGGTGTCTCTGAGCAAAATAGACCCAAAAGCCCCAAATCTCCCTCACAATTAGTAAGGCTATTCGGTGTCTTGATGCTTCAGTGTATGAGCCAGGAAGTCATACAGACTTTGGGGGGTAATTTGTTTCTGCAGAACTATCCTTCAATATCTCAGTATCACTGTTCTCCAATCATTTCTCTGTTGAATATTTATAGTGAATGACCCCACTGCTGTGAGCTCTGTAGTATATCAGTGCTTAGGCATTTTATAGAGCAGGGTCTGTGCTACACCTTCAGAGCAAGCCCTGTCACTGTCCCTCCCCATGTAACACAGGAGCTGAATCACTCACAGAGACAGATAAATGACAAATGTAGAACCCAGGCAAGAGCAAAAGGTGGTGTAAGGTAGGGACTAATTACTGCTGCTGTTGGGAGTAAAGCCCATGAGTAGAGCAGATATAAAATGAGGCTGCCCCAAACAGGCTGGAGCTGCTTTGGAGTGACTCTGAGGAGGGAGAATTGGCTTGAGAACCCTAATATCTCCTACCTTGTCTTCCTTGAAGGCAAAATGGCAAAAAATAGTGACTGACACACTGAGGAAAGGTCCAAAAGGGACCATGTGCTAGTCTGTGGTTGGGATTTGAGGTTTCCAGCACTCATCAAAGCTGTGAGCTCTCATCATGAAGGCAGCAAAGTGAACAGGGTTCCTGCCAAGAGCAGTCATGAGGGGACATTGTACAAAACAGGGAACGAGGAGTGTGTTGTAGTCATCTTAATCAGGCATATTCTAAATCAGAAATAAGATCTAAACCTACCTGAGGTCTGAAGGGACAATCAGCCCAGGTGTGAATTTGGCTCCATTTCCCCTGCCCTGTACTTGGTCAAAGTAAGAGGCACTGGGCAAGCCAAACCTGCCCTGTAAGCACCCAAGGTTCAGTCACTCACCTGATGTGCTCAAGGCCTGTCCACATCACTAATTTCCTGTCAAATGGCTCCTGCTTGACCAATGCTGCCCTGTTGTATCTGAGATGGGCTGTTTTCTATCCTGGAGCTAAGCTGCACCCCTCCCCAGGATCAGGCACAGGCTCAGTTGTGCCTTCTGTCACATTAAACCTTTCCCATGTTGGAGAAATTGTGCAGCCCTCTACTGTCTGGGTAGAGACTTGCAAACAAATTTTATTGGCACTCCTTCTGGGTCTGCATTCAGCATTTTTTCAGACTGGCCGTTTATTTTTCACCCTTCTCTATTAACCCACTCCCTGGTAGCTCTTGATAACTGCCCCAGTTGCTGGACTTTGCTCAGGTATGTTCCTAGAAGGTGTATCAAGCTCCTGTAGGAGCTTGGTGTATCAATAAGTGTGTACTTATTGACAGATTCCCTAATTGCTCAGTTTCTATGTGGCACATAAAAGCCATCTCAGAAGATATCCTCAATTTACTGTGTTGACTTATAGAGGCTAGAGCGAAAGCAGAGAGGAGCCTTTCACCCTCTTAGCTCTATAGAGAAGATCATCATGTTAACTCTGCATAGCTGGGGATAGGGCCAACTCTCTGAGCATAAGCATGCCCCATGTTTTCCCATGCCTCAAAGCATGAGGAAAAACAGATCCACTCTAGATGTGAAAGGGGTTTTGAAAAATTGTTCAGGAGTGTGAACCATTTCTGCAGGGTCTTGGCTATAATATTTGTATCTCATTCACACAGGGAAGGATATCGTATCTTACAGGTTTGGGAGAAAACCTAGCTCAGCCTTGAGCCCAGTTTTTGACTCATAAAGACTCATTTTGTTTGACAAAATGACTCTGTTTGTTTGACATCTTATTAATCTGCCTTTTTCTCCTTCTAGACCTTTTTGCTGAGCTGTGGTTAAGGCTTTCTCTTACTATTTTATTATGAATACTGCGTGAGGGATAAGTATGTCTATTGTGTTGTATGTGTGTAACATAAGACAACCCCTGCCCTGAGATACTGGCAGTGTAATACAGAAATGGTTACTGTAGAATATAAGGAATCCAATTTTCTTTTCATTTTAGATAAATGAAGTAGTAGTTAATGTGGTAAAAAATATAGTAAACAAATGTAGTTAATAAGGCATCTAGAACAATTTTTTAAAACTTCAACTGCCAAATTTATTTTGACAAAGTTTTAGAAATTAAATTGATAAAATTATGCAACGTGACAATATTTATACTCAGAATCAATATGTATAGTAGCCTGTTTCAGGATGAGTTCATAAGGCTGCAACTGCTTTGTAGCAGATACAGTGCCACATGACTTTCCTAAAGAACAGTATTGACAAGCAAATAAATGCTGCTAGTGGTATTAAAAGAGCACATTGTGTACAGATATTTGTAAACAAAGTATGCTATTAAATTATTACTTAGTATTTATTGAATTATTAAATAACTCTCAATTATCATGTACAATTGGAACTTTAGTGCTAAACTGCTGTATTAGACAGGAGCAATGTGCAATTATGGTTCCCCATAGTTATCTATAAGCTCTTTTCAGAGAATTAGTTCATGTCAGCCCTCCCCACAAGCAACTGATTACCTGAATATCTGTGGATTCATTGTGTCTAGCACACAAGCTCTCATTGCCCAGAGCCCTTTCTGGGTACTAATAACACCTTCCAAAGCATTACTATGGTGTTTGAGACCTGCTTATGGTATTTTGAGCTTTCCCAATGAGGTATTTTCCAAGCTCACTCTTAGCATGTTTTCTGGCATTGTAGCCAGAGCGGGGCCGTGTTTATGGTGCAGACATTAGCACAGTAGCACACAGATGTGAACCTGTCCACAGTGCTCATAGTGGGGTGACAGCATCTTAAAGCACCATTTTGACTTTGAAAACTACCCCTGGGCCCACAGTTGATTGCTTTCTGACAAGTAACAGGAGTTGCTGCTTCAGGCTGAAGCAAGATGCAACCAAACCTGCACACGAGAAGGTTTTCTTGACCCCTGCCTGGGGTCAGGGAGGCCAGGGTCCTGTGGAGAAAACTGTTGAATTTGAACTAGTTTGGCCTGCACATGCTGTAGTATATGATGTTTATATATCTCCAGCAAGTAAGATGCTATTTCAGCTGATGGTAAGTGGATAGAAAAAATGCTGTACCATCTTTCTCAGACTTTGAGTCTCACTGGCTTTTGTTCTCCTCTGCCTAGAGGGTGGCTTGCAGATGGAGCAGTTGCCTGACATTTATAAAGAAACTTCTGTCCTATTTAATTTTCAACAATGCTGTTAATAAGTTCCTAAAGCTGCTTGTATTAACTTAGCATGTGGTGGCTTTCTGTGCTCTCTCTGTACATTCTCTCTTGGCTCTTTGTAACCTGCAAACCTTAGTCACCTCTGTAGCTTTCTGTGTTATAGCAATGGATTGGAATTAGGTGTCTAGCCCACACAAACCTCATTCTACTGATGAAACATATTCGTAAAGCCTTGGCTTTGATGTCACTCTTAATCAGCACTTGACTTTCAGTTAGATTTCTAGTTTGCAAATGTGGGGATCAGAACACATAATCAGGTTTGTTGGGGGCTGTTCAAATGGCTTCAGGCTGTTCTTTGAGACTGTACTGGGGTGAAGCAAATGAACAAACAAAACATTCTGTTAGCAAAATAAGAAGCTTTTAATTTTCCTTTAACAGGTTAGGAATTTAGATTAACCTGTTCACATCATAATGAATCACCAATGCAGTGTCTAAGCTATGTTTTGGTTGTTATTATTGTAGGGTCTGTACAGCTACTGAACAAACAAAACCAGTCTTTTTTATACTGAATGAAAATAGTGAAATGAAAAGTTTGCAAAGGCCATTGATAATACTGTCAGTGGGTGACTGTTCCCAGACACAGACACAGTATTTTAGGGTGGTGTGGGAGGTCTCTCAAATTCTGTGGATAGAAGTTTACCTCTGAAAAGTGTGTACAGAGTCTCTGTCCTTTGACAACTAAGCTGTAGTCATGCTTGCTCTGTTCCCTGTCCTGCTGATCAGGCTTTGCAGAGTAGATTCCATTAGAAGGGATTCCAGAACAAAGTGAACAAGGGAGTTTCCTCCCCTTCAGCATAAATTGTGGCATGGTGGTTACAGGACAGATGACTATAAGGCAATCTCAGTACCTCCTAAGGGAGTTGGGAGAGAAACTGTGTAGGGCTCTATTATAAAAAAAATTTAAAAAAAAAGGTAGAAATTGCATCCTATACTAATTGCAAATGTCAGGTGTTTGGATCTTATCGAGAAGCCTTTGGAAAGAGGAGTCTTCATATACCCAAAAGCAATGCTTAGTAGCAGTCACTGTAGTTTTAAATTACATCTGCCCCAGAGCTAGCTGGTTTCAGCCAGAGTGGACCAAAAAGAGAGGCTTGGATCTCTATGTTCTTTGTCATATGGCTATGTCTTTTATCTTAAGTATCTAGGATTTGATATTTCAAGGGAGACTAGACTCTTGCAATTGGGATAGTGAGTGTTGCCCTGAAAATGTAAAGACTTTGACATATAAATTATGAAACCAGAGTATTTCATCAGTAACTGCAAAAATATGGAGGAATTAATCTTATATTTCTCTTATGGAAGGCTGAGAGAGGTTAGCATGTCAATACTTCATGCTTCTGTCAGAAAGAAAAGCAGAAGGAACAAAACCGTAACTAAAAAAGATCCCAACATGCAGATTTGTCAGACATGTGATTGCAGGTCAAAGAGTTTTTAGCATATCCCAAAGACTTGGGAAACAGGGTCTTTAGAGGCCATGGTGGAATCAGCTTTTGAAACATTGGAATCTCAGACTCCACTGGCTACTTGCACCGTGGGCTATACTGGCATAGCTCACAGGCTGCCAAACCAGAAAAAGATCACTGGAAAGGTGGCTTTTTGCTGTAGTTTCTTTCTCTTTCCAATTTGCTGCTTTTCTTTATTTACTTTACTTTTTGTTCATTTACTGTTCTCTTCCAACCTCTTGGAATATGAGCTATACTAATTTGGATATTGTATCATCGTATTTAGAGGCAATATGGAAGTTAGACCTTGCTTAGTTCATAAATCTCAGTGTATATGTCTAAGTGAGTCTTACGGGGGTTTAAAGTGATATGATATGCACAGTGAGGGGTCTGGAAGAAGAGGTAAGCCACCCCAATTTAGACTTCCTCCAGAATTAATTGGCATTCTTCAATTTACTTAGAGTCCCTTCGGTTGTTGGCCCAGCATTTTCTCGTAAGTCAATTTCTACTTCACACTCTGGAAATAAAACAGAGTAGAAGCACATGATTTTGAATGTAATCAGACCTATTATCTGGTTTAATCATTATTTTGTAGAGATTTGATTGCTACTTATGATCTGTAATAGAGGTCAGTATTTTATTACATGCTTTCTGGGTATGATTAAATCACTTAAATGAAGGCTTTCTTTCAGTTTAAGTTAGTAAGAATAATATACTTGTGATTTCATGTAAATAAATCCGAATTTCCACAAGTCTGCATGCATTGTATTATGAAAGCTTTTTTGTTTGAATATACAGATACAATTAGTAAAGTATAGAACTTTGTGCAAACTAAAAATATAATTCTTATAGAAAAAAATATTTGAGGTAATTTTGCTCTATTAAAAAAACCCTGGTTTGGGGAATATTGTGATTCTACTCTTTTTGTTTTAGTGCAATTTTTTTTAACTGAAGGGGGTTGAATTTGGAAATGTTTGGATAGCCTCTTCCCCTTTTCCCAACTCTCCTTTGACTGAAGATTGTCCCATAATTTCTATGCAGCTGCCACAACTGGATCTATGTTTGTACTTCAAGTGAGCTTAGACTTCTTTGTCTTGGAACACTGTCCTTACATAAAGACAGTAACTGAAGGTACTAATTGCATAAATCATCTTTTTCAATAGAAAATGCCTTCTCAATTTGCTGTGGAAGCTGCTCATATCTGTCTTTTCTGTGTACCATAACTTTCCTTGTACATGGTTTCTGAGCTAAGAATGCATCAAAATAGGTGGCTGAACCAAACAGATATTTTTCCTGGACCTGCCTCAGAAAGCAGCATTGCAAGTTGAAATTCCATTTTTAAATTCAACTTCTCCCTCTTGGAAAAAATTCACTAAAGACAAAGTATCACTTTTTATAGTCTCAGTAACTCTTTCAGGATTTTCAAAGTCAATTCAGATCTAAGCTGAAGTAATTATGGCACATGCTATAAACCAGAAGCGCTGTAAACTCAGCATGGACTGCTGTATCACCATCTTGGAATCATATCAATCTCCTTTTACTCTAATTTGCTTTACACACTGTTTCTTTGGTGGCTTTTTCTTACCTCACATTTTTCTACTCATCTATTAAAAGAAATGAGAATGTGGCCTGTTCCAAATCCATAAAAAGATAGGACACATTTGAAGCCATGGAACTTGGAATTAAAGTGGCTTTAGAATAAAAAAAAATAAATTGTACATTTTTCTCCATGTTGTCTTTTCTAATGGAAAGCAGTACACTATTAACTTAAGGCTATTGGTAGACGAGAGTGTGCCTCCCAGCAGTGAGGATCCATTTACACTAATTTTTTATTATATTTTTTAATTAATTTTTTTTATTGTAGCTGTACTTGCTACATTCAACTTATATGTGAATGCATAGAACTCATACCTAAGAGATAGGCTGTTTTGAATAAGGCATCTCTAAGAAACAGGCAAGGAAACTTTGGATGTTTTCTTTGTAAGGTTTGGCAGGTAATGAAAGAATAAACCATTTACAGTGCCTCATATGTGAACATTTTCTTGATGTTTATAAGATTTACAGAGGAATTGGTTTTTGTTCTTTTTTTCCTTTTTTTTTTTTTTTTCAAATGTGTGCTCATCCCAGTTTTGCCCAGGCCTGAATATGAAATGCCAAGCTACCACAAGAAAGCCTAGGCATCACAATACTTTTCCAGCTCAAGTAGCAACTGAAAGTCTTGTGAAACAACTTACAGAATTCCAGCTCAGACTTGTAGAACCAAGACGTTTACATAATTTATATGAGGTGGGGCTATATATACACTAGGTGGTTAGCTAGAATAATAGCTAAATTTTCAAAGTTGCTCAGCACATGTAGCATTTGGGCTTCAGACCCCTACAGAATGGTGATAAAATCCTTGGTCCCACATAACTGTGAGAAGGGGAAAATGATATTTTAACTGACCTTTTACAGGGTTCAAACCAGTCTTTCTTTTAGACCACAAGTGTCACTACATATCGTAATTATTGTGACTTAACCTCTCTAGGTGGTAGCAATTCAAGGCTTCAGAACAGCTCACAATAGTTAGCTTCAGGAAGTACTCAAGTATTCACATCAGACTGTTGGAGTAAATAATATGACATCTATAAATGTGATGCAGGAATAAAACCCTACCCCTCACCTTCATAAGGAATGATGGAATTCTGGTCCCACTAGCGTGTAAACCATATCGCTGACAGAAAATGAAGGAGACCTTGATGAATGCTACCAAAAGTTCCTCTGCTGTTAAACATTTATGACTTATCATATGTCCTTCTATTTTTCTAATTCAAACTTTTCTGAACATGAGGAATAGCTTTGTAAAGCTCAGTAGCTTCAAAGAAAAAGGTTATCAGTGCTTAAGATCTCCACACTGAAATATCTTGGATTAGAGGGAAAAAAAATTTTCCAGGGCCACTGTCCACAAGGAGATAGGGGTGATAAGCATGTTGTTTACACTTTGATCTTGCATGAAAGGTCATTAAAAAACACTCACTGACTGTGGATTGCACACTCCAAAAGCAACAACATGTATTCCAATCTTAAAATACCTCAAGATGGAACAAACTTTGGGACTGCCACATATGACAGGGTGCTTCATGAAACTTTGAAAGATACAGTTTCTTGGAAAATCAAAAGAAAACAACCAGTGAGCTTACAGGACACATTTTTTAAAGAAAAATCAATTACCATTGTTTTCTAAAATACTTCCTGACCACAAAACAATGATTACCCATTCCTAGTGGATGAAGTTACTTCTAAGAACCTATTCTTTCCCCTCCTAACATGCAGCAGAGTAAGTAAACAAGAGACATTTCTGAGACTGATTTCCCCACCACAGAACTAGTATATTTTAAAAAGAGGCAAGATGTATGTTATGAGGAAATGAGAGAGGGCCCAAAATTACTTTTAATTTATTTTTATAATAAATATCATAAAACAGATTTTTGAAGCCATATATTTCTGTTTTGTATGCAATGCTTATATTGTAGAAAGGAGCCATTTCATGAACAATTGAACTAAGCAGTTGCTAAAAATGAAGTCGCTATTTTATTGAAACCTGATAAACTTTCCTGGATGATTTGAGATTTTTTAACATTTTTCAAATCTGAAAAGAAAAAAATGGAACCTTAATTTTGGCAGAAATGAAAAACTATTTGTGTCAGCTGCATTTGGACATGAAAAACCTGTTTCAAACCATTCATGGCTCCACCTCTTGCAAACTGTTTATTATGTACTATAAATTACATATAACATGTAACATAAAAATTAAATTGAATTGTTCTGGAACCATAGATACAGATTGAGAGTTAATTAAGTGAATGTGTGGGGAAAAATCTGTGTGAGATACAGGACTAGGGGTTCCCTGCTGTACCTATTTAATGAAGTCTCATCCATCTGATGGCTCCTGGACCCACTCTTCAACACTTCCACAAAAATGTCACAATCTTTATGGGGGAAAAGTGTGGAATGTGCCTTACCCACATCAAGTACACCATTTTACAATTCCAATCCAATTAATTAAGCCTCTATTCTTCATGCATGAATAGCTGTCTCTCAGTTACACACCCAAGGCAAAGCTCCAAGGGGGCCAGGCAGCCAAAAGAGAAGGTACATTCCCAGCTCTCATTTACTTAAATTCATATTTTTGTTAAAAACAAAATGTTTAAAATGGCTTCAAATAAAAGTGTGTATATTTCTCCAGGGCCAGAGCATCAATAACTTATGTCTCAGGAAAATGAGCTTTTATTATTTTTATTTTTAATGCAGAGTCATAATTAAAGCAGGGAGGAGAGGACAGCCTCCTCTGTGAATGAGAAAATTAGACTCAGTGTGGTGAGATGGGAGGGTAGAAGGAGACTTCTGATGCATGATTAAATGAAGAGGCAGTATGGTGAGGGCAGATGAGACACAGCACAGTGGGAGTACAGAAAGCAGGGTGAAAGAAATAAACAGAAGACAGGATGTTAAAGTACCATAACCTGACTGCACTCCTGAAGAGTTAAAAATGAACTGATCATCTGTCAGGAAACCACACAAGAGGGGGGTGATTCAATTCTAGTCCAACCTCCCTGGGTAGGAATGTTGCTCTTCTGTGATTAAGGGAGAAGAGTAACTATTTTCTTCTTACTGCACAGCACTGCACCGTTATTTTTAGCACTCGATTTCTAAATCTGTTTCCTATAGATCATCTGTCATTTCAGTGTTAGAAACAACCATGCTTTTTTTTTCTGTAATCATATGGAGTCTTGTCATCTATGCACTTGTTATTTATACTGATCAAAACTTCAATCAATTCATTGTATTGTCTGGACACCCAAGATCCAGCTCAGGGAAGCACTTGCTCAGATTCTCTTTTCTACTGCAACTTCACCCCAGAATAAAAATGCTGTATTAGAAATGGCTAGATGTGCAAAAATTATGCTTGCTGCCTCAGAACCACCCAGATGTCAATGAGAGGTCACAGACAGGAATGACCTCTTCCAAAATTAGCCATAGTAGTATAGAATGTTGCAGGTCCCTCTTGTTGGTACCTGCCAGACAGTATTACTCTCTATGGGAAGAATCATGTTAGTGCTGCCCAAAGGCAGTGGCTGTCACTGTAAATAGTCAATCATTTCAGTAAAAAAACCCCACCATGGCCAGCCTTGCCTTGTCAGAGGGATCTGAGGTGGGGGTTGGAAGTGCCAGGCCATGCTGGTACTGTGGCATGAACTGTCCCCTCAGCGATGGTTTCTGCGCCGGTACGGACAAAATCCCAGTGCAAGTGCGTCCTTGACAGGTGCTACTAGGACAGGGGATTGTTTCACCTGTTGCAATTACACCTTGGAACTTTTTTACACTTTTCTGCAGAGGTGAAATTTCCCAAATGAAATTGTATTTTCCAACTGTATTGCAAGTTTGAGGCATTTCACCCATTTACATATCGCTTCAATCTGTCATCATTGATGCTAGAAGGGAAAAACCTGAAATAGAGAGGGAAAGCTGACAAGTCCTAAAATTAAAAAGTTATTGATTAAGCCATTTGACTTGTTCTTTCATTCCAGTATTGTACTCCAGGAAACAAATGTTTAATTTATTTTGGATAAAGGGATTCAATTTGTGATAATGCCATGGAAATATAATTTCCTTACAAACTCAGATTTCTCATAGGAAAATGTTAATGAGTCTTTTCCATTACACTAAAAATACCATGTACAAGAGCTGATTGAATAGTGCCCAGACAATGTTTTTGAACATTTGTCAGAATTGGGCTTAAAAAAAAAAATTCATATCCCATTTTACTATTTGCCAACATTTACGTGAACAGTTTTTGTTTAGGTAAAGGTTGGCTGGTTCCCTAAAAATTATCAGTTCATTCAAAAACAAAGAACAGATACAGTATCAGGTCATTAAATGGCCAAGCACAATCTTCATTGCTAATAATAAATGTATTACGTTGCGAGCAGCTTTTAAGATCAAAATTGTTCATTAAAAATGCAAACGTATTTGATATTATGCAAAGCATAATTTAGGTATTATTCATCTGTAGAAAGAGTATCAATGCCTGTTTGCATTGACAAATGTGATTATTAAATATATTGCCAGAACTCTGACTTGGTCCACAAATACTCATTAAAGGGAAAAAAAAAATCAGAACATTATCACAATTCCTTCCCTGCAATTAATTAAACATCACGTATCATTTAAGAACATAATTTTTTTCTCACTCCAAAATGTTTTATTTTCAAAGCACAAGGAAATAGAAAGACCTTAGTGTTTATCGTCTTTTCATGCAATGGCAACATTACAGTAGTAATCAGAGTACTCAATCTGAATTGGGCCTTCTTTGTACATAGTGCTAGTAAAAGACATTAATTTATTGAAGTACATAACCTAAAGTTATTTCAACAAAATAAATGCCTTTGAAATTGTGAGAACATAGTCCATCAACTCTTCCCTAAATTACATAGTGCAGTTTACGAGCAAGTGCTGCATTCTCTATTAAAATTTGATGTATTTTAATTTCATAATTAGTGGTTATTTTAGGCTGGAGGAATTTTTTTTTAAATTCTCATCACATTTTTCCAAAATAATTTTACTTTGTTTTTTAAAGGAAGTTTTTGTTGCAGTGTGTTTTAAGGATTAAGGGGAAAACTTCTAAAATGTGATAGGAGTGTCACCAAGGCAGTGTTACACCTGAGTCTGTGAAAATTCTAAAACAGTACTATTGAAAGGTAGGATTTGTAAAATTTGTCCTAACATGTAAGATTCATTTAGATGCCCAATGATAATAATCTGAAAAATTTAAATAACTGATTCTGTAATTATTACTGCTAAAACTGATTAGAAAAGAAAGGGACAGTAAAATATCAGTAGTCTCATACAAGGTGGATTTAATAAAAAAATCTGATTTCAGTTAGTAGGGAGGTGGCTTACCCCAAGTTCTAGGATTTAGCCGTGGAGCTCCTCTCCACATACACCAGGGATGTGACTTCACTCCCTCTGGCCCATGTTAAGACCTCCCCAGTTAAGGATGTTCTCATGCTCCTCTGAGCAAACAGCCACGAGCTGTCATAGAAGGAAGGTGGGCGAGGCCAGCAGAAAGCAATCAGTCATTCCATTCTGCTCTGCAGCCTCCTCTGGGAGGGATAGCTGCTGGGTCGAACACAGAACAGCTCTGGCAAGCTCCCAGTTTGTGGTTGACTGTGGGCTGGTCACTGCTCTCAGCCCCAATTTGCCGTGGCCACTCTCCTGTTAGCTTACAGGGAGGAGGCATCAAACCCATTTCTCTCACATTCTGCTCTACAAAGTGAAAGGAAAATATTTTCCATGTCTCACCAACTTCATTCCCAAGAGCAACAGATCTGGACAAACCAAACCCTGAATGAAAAGAACTGAATGAAAGTTCTGGATTCAAATAATTCAGTATATTCAGTAATATTGGGTGAAGTTGAAGCTGGGGGCCGTATGAACTTGATAGCTGCCCATGCACTCAACTGAAATTCTAAATATACACCCCCTTCAACTCTGAGACAGTTCAGCTTGGTTTTCCTGTGTCTTCAGTAGCTTTAAGTTTCTCATGAATTTTAGATTTGGTTATAAACATTTTCATCATTTTTCTTGTGCATTATTTCATTTTCTATCAACTTAGTAATTAATTGTTGGGGGTTTTAGTAAATCTGTTGGAGGTTTCTTGTAAAGCTTTTTAGCTATGTTTGTTTTTAGAGCCAATAAATCCTACTGTGTTTTATAAGACAACAGATTACTCAAGCTAAGATATTTATTAATATGTTGAACTGTGTTGGCGTTTTGTTTTACTTCTTGAAGAACTGTCATAAAAGTTGTAGATATTTAGTCATATTAATTAAAAAGCATAGTACTCATCAGGTCAAACCAGTAGTTTCCTTTACCTACAATCATCCAAAACATATTCCTTTCCTTATTCTTCTTATTATTTCTTATTCCTTTCCTTCTTTCTCACCCAGCCTCCTAATATTGTCAGGATTGATGTCATAATTTATCCGCTCCAGAATGCTATATTCCCTGGAAACTAATTGGTGGGAGGGGGAGATTGGCAACAAGAAGCCAAATTTATTTTAGCAATTTTGAGTTTTATAAAAAATAGTATGCTTCATGAAACAGTGGTACCTAATATTTCTTCATACTAGTAGTTTTCTCCTTGTTGACTTGTCCTTCATTCATTCTCCCTCCCCCACCCCCCTAGCAAAATAAGAAAAACAGATTACTGTAAATTTTGGCACAGAAGGATATTTGCATCATTTTCTTAGAAGTCACGTGCTTTGGATTTCCTCTTGTTTATGATATATTGAAATGTCTTCCAGATGTTCTTAATTATAAAAAGTTTTCAGGAAAGCAAAGTAATCCGTAATAAAATTTCCTCTACATTTTTTAAAATAGCCAATAAATTAGTGTACTGTAGCTTATCAAACTGCCACATAATTCTACATTTGACCCCGGCACAGTAAGGTCTGGCATTTCCTTAAGACAGCTAGTTTGGTCAGAGGCAAAGCAGGCTTCCCTAGGCATAGTTTCAGTTCCTCTTGCAAGGGAGAATGTTCCCTTCCTGGGGCCAAGCCAGCTGTGCGAGCGCTCATTGGTGCGAGTGGCTCCGACTTCCTACACAAACACAGCCACCTCTGCTGCACCAGCTTGGAAGAAGCAGATGTGTGACATGGGGTATGCCAAAGTTTGGATTCAGGACAGGGACAAAGAGAAAATATTTTAGCTACTTCTTTGTGTTGCTGATGCCATGCTGCAGGAGATTTTCATTTATACACTTTGGTCAGGTGCCCAGATTGCTGTAGTAAAATCTGAGAGAAAACACAATAAAAATAAGATTTGTTCAATTTTCAAGGACATATATGTGGGGAGGGAAAGGATTTAATCATAAAAGGTATTTTCAAATGGTCAAAGAACTAGATGCGTAACAACAGCTCTGAATTTTAAAAATCTTTCTAGAATCTACCCCTTGTATTCGTTCATCTGTTTATTCATCCTAATGACACACCTGGTGAAGGTGCTTACTCTAAGCCTGTATTTGTATAAGGAGTTAAGGTAAAAGCAGTAATGGGAAATAGAAACCAACTTTGCCATTTCTGTGATTTTTCAAGCTCTGTGTATGTGTGTGTGGTGGGTTTCTTTTCTCAGAAATAATCAAGATCTGAAAGAAAGTTATAGTTTCACAAATATTTGATGAAAGAGTTATTAGGCTGTTGGGTCATGGTTTTAGTGGCCTGCACATATCTTTAAATTTGTTCTGCCAAAAGATCTCGCTCTGAGAAATAGGAATTTCAGCCCACATCCTGAAAGACAGCAATACAAAAGAGTAAGCATGTACATTTGGTTCTAGCCAGCTATGGGAGTTCTGTGACACGCTGAGGTGAATTTGAGGCATTAGGTCTAGGAAGATGATATTCCCTTTCCCTCTAAAAGTGGGAAAGCATACAGCATCGTAATGGACTAGGTCCTCTTGTCTGTCAGAATCAGTTCTCTTCCAGAGGTGGGAAGGGAAGTAATCAAGCAAAAAAAAAGGTTTGTATATTTGGGGGATTTTTTTACCAGTGTCTAAACACAGCAGGACTTGTAATAAAAGGAAATTACTGTTAATCTAGGTATTCCACTCTCAGGTGGCATAAATGCTGTCTGAATGGTGAAAGTGATCTCTGTTGGCTTGCACAGCTCGAGGCTCTTGCCTGTTCTCACTAATTTTCCTTGAGTACTATTTCATCAGTCAGATTTGCAAAGAACAGTAAATAACCATGCAAAACTCCAAGCTCTTTTTTTTGCATTAAAAGAGTAAAAGCAAATATTTCACCCTGCTATTGAATCTATTCATATTTGTTGCAAAAGCAGCACAGTGCAGAATTTGGACCCAGTTTTAACAGAGGAGACAGAATGCTAAGAAAGATGTTAAGACAAATTTCCTGTTTATGCCTCTTAAAAACAGTAACTTATGGTAATCTTGCCATCAAACTAGAAAATGATAATCAGTTATAAACAAGATGAATTTTTTAAAGGCTCATGGGAGTAAGTTACATGTGATTTAGAGCTTATCTTTGTAAAGATTATGGAAGGACATGAGAAGGAAGGAGGCAACTACAGACCTCACTACAGTGGCAACCATGGCTGAGAACTTTGACCAAATTTTGAAAGGGATATAAAATACTAGCGCAACCATCCCCCAAAAAACCACCCCCTAGAACTATCCCATGTTTTCAGATTCCAGAATCTATTGGTTTTCATTCTTAGAGTCCTTTAAGAACTATAGATCCATTTATTTCTTGGGAAGAGTCAGGTGGCACTGCCAATGTTGACTTGTCATCCGTTCTTCTGCTGCCTGCCCTCCATGAGTGCTGTTCTCCATACTCAGGTAAAGCTGTCACTGAGACCCAGTGAAGTTTAGGCTTGAGTTCAGCTGAGTTGAAGGGTATCACTTACCTAACAACGTCTCATCTGCTACAGTAAGTTTCTGTGGTATTTGACTCATTTTTTTAATGTTAAGGCAGGAAAATCTCTTGTTCTTCTGATGCAGTGGCAGTGAAGACCCTTAAAGACAGCAGTGAAGTTGAGATGAACCACATCCTTAGAAAACAACATATTATTAAGTATTTGACTGCATTTGTTTATTATTTGCTGAACACTAGTAGTACTTGTAGTGGTGGAGTCACTGTGGAGTCATTATAAAGCTGGGTGTCTTCCCTCCTGAATATTTCCCACATAGGGAATGAGAGAATTACATTGCTAAGGAGGGTTTTCATGGGAGACAGAGCAACCTTGGTGGTCACAGTCTGATGTCTGGTCTTGCTGTTACCAGCACCGCCAAGGTGGGGAGAATGGAGCTAGGTAAAAACAACCAAAGCCAAGGATTTACACATTTCAATAAATCTGATACAATTCTTTACTAACCAACCTTTTGTTAAATTAGCCAGCTGTTACCTAATTGTGTTCTACAATGAAAAGCTGGTGTTGTACTGTTCAGTCTTTGTGTCTTTGAACCATCAGAGACTAGCAGGGCTGATTTTTTTTTAAAAACGAAGTTTTGCTTAGATTTCTTTTTATTCATCTACTCTTTCCCTAGAGCTTTATTTCATTCCCAGATGGGTGCCCTGCTCCCAAAGGAGCTTCCTGTCTGTCTTGGTTTGAAAGACAGGCATCTCCCAAGGAGATGGGAACCTCCCTTGGAATAGAAAATGTGATCCCCTTCACTCAAAATTATTATAACTCTGAAATTATGGGCTTTCAGGCAAATATATGGGAAAAGGAAGAACAGTGCTTTACTAGTATGTATATGTACATAACGAGGCAAACGAACAACAACAGCAGCAACGACAAGCGCACGCAGAGACCCGGCCCCAGCCTCCTCTCGGCACTTTCCCCTTGGTGCCGTTCCGGTCACAGCCAGCAGGGGCGATGGTGGCTCCCGGCCGGGCAGGGCTGGTGCGATGGTTCCCCCGCACCTGCAGGGGGCGCTGTGGTGTGAGCTCAGCCGCGTCTCCCTCACAAGGTAACGGCGGGCGGATTGGCAGAAGGGGTGGAAAAGGGCCTTCCTTTACAAACTCACAGCGTGCAGCTGGTCCTGATAGGGACCAGATAGGGAAATGACCTGTAGCAGGAACCTTGGAAGCAGCAAGGGTAGAAGAAGACAGGATGGAACTCCCCAGTGGTGGCGAATTCTCCCCCCGGTGACTGCAATCTGTCTCCCCTCAGATGCCAAGAGCACTAGAAGCTGTGCCCAGCCCCTTCCCTCCAGCCTAAAATCTCTGGTAACTCTGCTCTTCCCAACAGAAAACCCCCCAGATAAGAGAGTAGCCAGCTGCACCCTTGCCCCTCCTCTTTCTCCCAGCCACATCTTTTGCTCTCTAAAGTAGGGATAGTTATTGTCTCTTAGCAACAAATGAGAGAAAATTCCCTAAGAGAAAGGAAAAAAAAAAGGAAAAATCCTAACCCCCAACACTGTCCCTGCAGGATGTCACTGGCAGAACTGTCCCACTGAGGGGGAAGCGGTGGCACTGCTCTGCCAAGTGGGTCCTTCTCAGCTGTGATGTGTCAGCAGCAGTTTTTAAGCCGTGCTTGTCCTGTAGGCACAGTTTCACAGCCAGAGATGGGCAACTGTGCTCCAACTACGGGTGTACAAACTTGTCCTCTCACAGTGGCTGTGCTGGCCACCCAGGGCCTTGGACCCCAGGTGTTTCGCAGAGAAACCTGAGGAACTTTTCAGAGAAAAGCTGAACTACAGGTAACAGAGAAGGTGTTGCTTTCTCTGAAGGAAGGATTTAAAGTGCTTTCTAGTATTTTTTCTGAACTAAAGCTGTACAAGCCACATACTGAGGGCAGTGAGGGGAGCAGAAGCAATGTGAGTGTCCTGGTCTCTGGATGTGTTCAGTGTCTAAAGCACCTAAGAACTGGCATTTATTTTCACATTTCATTTGCCCTTTACAGCTGCAAAGGGCAGCAGAGCAGAGGAGCAATGGGCCCAAGGTCTTCCAGCAGTGTTTGTGGGAGTGCACTTAGAGTCCTTAGCCTACCTGTGGGAATAGGGCTGGGGAGGAACTTGTGGGATATTTACTGTCTGGCTCATCCATCAATATTTACTTGTTTGTTAATTGCTCTTATGAAGATTGTACGGACTGCACATGCATTTCCTCGCTGTTCAGTCTTTGTTCAGAGTTTACAAGCCATGACTTGATGGCAGTACAACAGCATAGCCTGCCTTCTGCTCTTGGAGCTCATGGTGTACAGTAGGGTGCTGCAGGACAGTAAGAACAAGACACAGTACTCTGCCTTTGTAGACACAGTTTTCCACTTTTTGGTTGGTTGGGTGGGTTATTTCTTTATTCAATTTTTTTGAAGCGTATAAATAGGACTTTGATATTTCCATTGCACTGTACTAGAAAAACAATTGCATTAAGGGGACTGTCCACACAAAATTACAAAATCGCATGCTGGCGTAGCTTTCTGCGTGCATTAAATTTCTGTTAAAAAAGAAACAAAGATGCATACAAAAGGTGAAAGGAGTCACCCAGGAGGACTTCAGAGGTACAAGGATGGACTGAGGAAAGCTAAAGCCCTTGGGGACTTAGATCTGGTAAATGGTGGCAAGAAAGGCTCCTGCAGGTGCACTGTCAGCACAAAGAAGGCAAAGAAAAATGTGGGCCCGCTGCTCAGGAGGGTATGAAGGATAAAGAGCCAGGCTCTTCTCAGAACCATGCAGGCAAAAAAACAAGTGCCAAAAGGTACAAACTGAAATACAGAAAATTCCTCTTAAATGTGAAAAAAAAAATGTTTTTAATCGTAAGGGTGAATGAACACTGAAACAAATTGCCATGAAATGTTGTGGAGTCTCTGTTGTTGGAGACATTCAAAACTGGACTAGACACAGCCATGAGCAACTTGTTGACCCTACTTTGAACAGGGATTTGAACTGAGCAGTCTCCAAAGGTGCCCTCCAGCCTCAATAATTTTGTGATTCTGTGAAATTCTATAATTTGCAATTTTAACAAATAGCTGTACTAACACTTTGGACTAAATTAATTTATCTGTAAATCAATTGAGTATTTGTTATCAAAACTCTGTCAACTTAATTTAACCTAGACCTTAGTGTTCCATAAACCTTTTATTGAATCAGAGGTCAACAGTAATGTGTGCAGCTTTTGATTCCAATGAAATCGACCTGTGGGGGTTTTATTAATAAATAAATAGTCTTTTCTGAAAGTGAAACTGGCTGGAAGCAAAAGTGAAACTTGCTTTATTGCTTTTCATTGTTCAAACTGGGAGAAACAGCAAAAGTAAATGGAGGTCATAGGTAGTTCTAAGTAAATTGAATTAAAAATATTAATTTGTTTACCATAGCAACACCACTTCCAGTAATATGATGAAGAAATTAGAGTGTTTACTGTTACACTTATTACTTTGGCAGAGCCCTTTTGATCTTTTGTTTGAGGTTTCTGTAGCTTTACTTCTTTTCATCATAGTTCCTTTACCCAACTCCAGTACTTCATGGTTGTAAATACCTGTAAGATGCAAGTTGCTATAATTTGTGACTGTAAGAGGTTGACTTGTGTAAATTATGAAAAGAAAGGGAGTAATTTACTTTGGAATGAATGCAGCCCTGTGCTGTCATTGGCTCCAGGAAGGATGCTCATTTATGCCCATGTGTGCTGAGAAGGGTGAAGGCTGAGTTAAAGCAGATCAGGCCTGCTTTATTTTACACACTCCTGTTGTCTGTTTTGCTGAAAATTCTGCCTGATCCTGAACTCCATTTGTGCTGTTGACTTCCTAACTTGCACACATTTCTTTTGCCACTTACGCCCAGAAGAGCCACCTTCCTGGCTGTCCTGCATGCTGGCTGCAGCTGCCATTAGCAGTGCTTGACTCCTGGGAACCAGTACCTGGTTTGCCACCCCTTGGTTTGGTTGGGCTCATTTTAGGTAGCACATTCTGCAGTGCAGGTTAAATTAATATATATTGCATAGGCTAGTGATACGTCATGGACTTAGAGAGAATCCTGCCCACCAGCTGGGTGTGGATAACTGACAGTGGTTTTTAATCACTCCTAAACTGAAATAGAAGAGGTCTGTGACCCTCTGCATTCCTTACACAGTGTACAGGAGTGTGTCTCTGTCTAGTTCCTTTGGTTGCAGGCTTTCTCCATGCTCTTTATACAGGACTTATAGATATTCCCTCATATTCTTACTCCATGGACTCCCTTCCCTTGGCAGTAATGCTCATACTTGACAGGACCTTTTCTTGCCCCTCTTATTATAAGTGAACTTCCAGTACATAAACAGATTCTTTTTAAACTAATTTACTGTGTACAATTTTATCTTATTTGTCTTGTCTTTCCTCCAACTCCGTCTTGACATGGTTGACTGTAAAAGGTTTATTTAAATTTTTGAAGTTCCTTTTTAAAGTAACCTCTGGTTCAGCAGTGCAAGATGCTGTAGTCCAACAATACTAAGTCTTCTTTTCTTAATTCTTACATGTTTCTCTTCCTAGTTTCCTTGTGGAATAGGTGAGAAAAGCAATTGCCTGTACTACTTAGTGCCTCACAACTCAAAAAATCACTCCTTCAATGTAATTTTGAATCCCAGCCCAGCTGGTGATTCTTAGATTTCAGGTTCTGAATATGAGTTCAGCACTTTCAAATGAATCAATGAGAACAGTACTTCTGTCAAAGAGGCGTCTTTTTTTTTTCCCCTGGAAGGTTTTCCTGGTTTTACAGATGCAGATCCTGAGAAAAGAACATTCTCCTAGAAGTACCAAATACAGAGAAAAATATTAAAATTTTCAATTTTTTCCCTTGGTTCTTTAAAGTGCTTGTTCTCTTCTATAGTTCTATAGTGCAACAAAGATTTGAGGTATATGCTGCCTTTGCATGTAACTGGCCTATTGGCCTTGTTCTTACTTATTTTTTATTTCATCAAGATTTAAATTGAAACTTCAGTGTTTTTGTGAAGGCCTGTCTTTTGAGGAGCAGTTTTTACCTTTTTTAATGAGCAGTTAGTGGAGTAAAGATTCTCCTTTTTGTCTGCTGTCTGTGGACAGTTCTCTTCAGAAACAAGTTAATGGATAACATCCCAGTGCTCACCAGGAAGTTTGGTTTTTAATAACCTGCCTGCTTATGAAAACATATTATCAACTCTGAAGACAGAAACAGTGAAAATGTTTAATGAACTGGGATACCCTTTCAGCTTTGGTCATTAGCACACAGCCCTGATCTACATCCTTAGTTTCTTATTGATGCTAGCTGAATTGATGAAGAAGGATGTGGATTGATTACATAGGGTATAAAGGCAATCATGTAGTTTTGTTCTTTAAATTTATCCCCAAGGGTGTTTGTTGAGAGCCATGGTGCTTCCTTCCACAGAGGCAGACAGAGCCTGTAAGGTGGTGGTTCCTTTGTTGAACTCTGAAGGGCAGAAATGCTATTCTGGATAAACTGACTGAGGATTGATGCAATTTAAAGCAGATAGTTAAACAGGAAACTACCAAGAGAGGCTTTTGAAAAAAATCTCCCCTGTATGATGATTAGAAATAAAAAAATGTCAAAATAAATGTGGGAAGCATCATCATTTACTTCTAATATTTCACCAATAGTAGTATTCACATCTTAAAAAGATAAGAAATACAGACAATGATTTTGCAGTCAGATGAGGATATTTCCTTACTTGCATTGAGTTGACTAAGAGTGAGTATGATTTCAGTGAAAATTCTTAACTTTAAACTGTTCATATTGAAGCATACAGAAAAGCTTTTCTTTTTTGAATAATAGTGCACACTCTGAAACAAACTTGACATACTAAAAATATTACTGGAAAGAGTTCACTCTTTTAAGACATAACCAGTTGTTAGAACCCTTTTGCTAATGTTTTCAGTAAAGTATTTAAATGAATCACAGAGTGGCAGATAACTCACATTGGATGTGGAGATTTTGTTTTGTTTTTTTCAAACCTGAACTTCCTGTGGAGAATAAGGGTCTGACAAAGAAACAGTGAAAATGAAAACCAGCAGGAATATAAAAAGAAAATTTTGAAAAATTGTCAGCCCTCTTCATGCACAAACAGTGAGTTCCTGAGCCAGAAAGATTTGATACTCCTCATTTCTAGGAGAATGAACGTGGAGAGGAAGGACAGGTCTGTAGTCTGTTCTGCCTTTCCAGATGGTTGTTGCATCTCCAGTATGGTGACTGAGCTGTTCAGATGAGAACCCTTAACCTGTATTCCTCAAAAAGTGTCTTAATTGATTTAAATAATAGAAGTCACTATAAGCAGGGTTTGTTTTCACTAAAACAGGTGAGGTCATAAAGAAGCAGCCCTAGTTAACAGATTTGATATGATCCCCAGCAATGAGGCAATGACAAGTTGCTGAGGATAGAAGCCTTTTCAGCCTATAGAGCTGTGATGGGAGGAGGATCTGTGTACACAATTTACTTGGTGACACTGAAAGGCAAATGATTGAGAAAGGATATGACATGAGCCATATTAGACCCAAAAGCTCATCCAGCCCCATCCTTGTTTCAGGTATCATCAGGAGTTGAAGAATGTATCTATTACCCTCTGAAATACTATTCTGAACATAAACACACTGTTCTAGCCCTGCTGAGCCAGAAGAGAGGTTTTCCTCCTTGGGAGACCGTCACAATTTTTTCCTCAAGATTCCAGTCACAGATCTTGTTTAAACCTTTGCATCCACTGTGGCATCCTTCTTCAAGGCATTCCACAGCTTGACTGTACATTGCGCTGGTTTGAGTGTTGGATCTGTTCATGTTATTTGATGCTTCTGAGCTCTTGTATGGGAAGAAGCAGTGAATGGATCCCCTGTTACTGTTGCCATGCCACTTCCAATTTGATAGGTGTCTATCGTATCCTCCCTGTGGCATGTCTTCCATACTGGACTATGCCAGCACATTTGATTGTTTCCTGTCCAGTAGCCATTCCACAGCTTTTATTGTCCTTGCCACTCTTCTCCATGCCTTTTCTATCTGTATATCCATTTGAGAAATGGGATCAGAACCATATATGAGGGCTCTGTGGATCTATGCACTAATGCAGTCACACTCTCTACTTTCATAGTGACTCCTAACATTTAATTTGCTGTTTTCTTCTCTCAACTGTTATTTTAGCTGAGGCTTTCATTATCTGTTATGTTATCTGTGTTACTTATCTGGCTAGTTTGTTACCTACACTGTGCTATTGAGATCTCCCTCTTGGTGCAGTAATGAGCTTGCAGACCATAATTTTAAACACATAATCGGAATTGTTGATTCCATATGTTTCCCTTTACATTTGTGTGCAGTAAATTTCATTGATCAATTTGTCACCCAGTGATTTGTCTCATAAAGTCCTTTTGCATGTCTTCATAGGCAGCCCATGGCTTTGCTTCCTTTAGTCCAGTTAGCTCCAGCCTATGGATGAAGTATCTGAATCCCCAGCCTTACTTCTGGAGCCCCTTTAAAAGTAGACTTCCTAGAAGCTCCTGCTGGATGATGCTAACTGATGCTGAAAGCGTTAAGTTCCAGGCAGCAGGGTGAAAAGAAGGTGTTGGAGTCAGGTTCCTGAAGGTGGAAAGCTGACGTACTTATGTATTGTGTAGCTTTAGTAAGTGATAGAAATTAAAACAGAGCTCTTGAATGACTGTGCAGGGTGCTGAAGAATATTTTTCCCCAGTTGGCCCCCTCATCATATGTACAGTATTATTACTGTAACTGTATTGTACTATATAAATGAATGATTTAGTGATTTATCCACTCTATGATGACTATGTGACCAACATCCATTACTAGTTAATTCTCAAACCTTTATAATGGCAATATATGAGGCTCTGTATTCCAGAGCATTACCTGCTCTTCAGGCAAGAAAACCTGATTGGGTGTATGTTATTGGCCACTGGAGTATGCCTTCATGTGTCCATCAAGCTCAAGTCTTGGGAGAGCAGTCTGGGTCTGCATCTCCAGAAGAATGGGCTTCCAGGGTGGTTATGAAGTCCCAAAATTGTTTTCCTGGGCTAAGAATGAAAATTCAGTTTGTTTTGCTTTATTCCAGCTGTTTCTAGATAAAGGAAAATAATAAAGGGTGGGAAGAGACATTCAAGTGACAGTCATTTTTTCATCTGGATTCTAACTAATAGTTCAGATATTCAGACTGGTGATGCTGTGGTGTGTTCTGCTATTGATACAGATGGTGCTGTGAAATTCTTTACTCTTTTCCTTTTGATTTTGAGCCAGTTCCCCATCATATTGGCTTACCTGGCAAGTGAGTCATCTTGATCTTTTATGACAGAAGAATGGTGGGAGAATAAGCAATGGAGGGAAGCAGTGTTTTTAGATGATCACCAGAGTAAAATTAAAGTTGCCATTGTCTGTGACCTACCTGGTATTCCAGTGCCTTCAGAGGCATAGTGGCACTGGACTGTACGGACAGTGTACAGTCAGGATCTTCCACAGGAAGCTGCATCTTGGGGCTTAGGCTTCACAGTGGATGATTTGAGGAATCTTGCCCTTAGGTGGTAATAAACAGATACCTACACTGTGACTGAGAGAAAAGCCATTCTGTTGGTTTGGTAATTCAACAGTGAGTTCACACTGGGAAGGAAGAACTACATCCTGTTTACTATTCCCAGTTTACTCTTTTTAAAAGGAAATGAAAGATCAAAACAGTCTAGCTGCCAATGAAATAAAATATAAGTAGTAATTTGTCTGACAGACTTCTAAATCTGTTCCCTCAGACATTTTATTTTGTCAGTGATTTAGCCCTGACAAACTTATTTCCCATGCAGCTTTTCCAAGGGCTGGACTTTATTTCTTCATTTAGCCTCTTTTTCTTAAAGATATATTGGAAACATAAATGCATTTGATACATTGTTTGTAACAAACTGGGAAGAATCCAAAATGTCCAACTGCCAGGAAAAGTTTGCGGAAAGGGCAATGTTAGCCACAATGCCACATGTATAATCCCAAGGGAAGGTAAGTGGGAAAGGTTTGGACAGTGACTAGCCAGAGAAAGAGACAAGGGTGGTCTGGGCAGTGCAGCAGAGCATCCTTCACAAGACTTGCAGCTTAAGTCACTTTTCTGCTTGAATTCTTTGCTCAAATTGCATAATGCAATGAGATAGAATAGTGCCTTCTGTATCACAGAGTCCCTGACTCTGCTTCTCAGTTGAGGAGGAAAAATCCCTTCTGAGGGAGCACCTCCATCCTGTCCTGTGTTATAGGGAACAACTTTCTAAAGTTCTCCAAAAAACTCTGTTTAAGAAGTTGCTTGGTTCATGGTTTCAGTATATATGTCTGGAGGCCCAAATGCTCCTATATGGATTCTATACAGATGCTTATCCTGAAATTCTTGTGAGTCCCTGAGGGCTGGACAAATCCTGCCTTAGATCAGAAGAATTCTTAATGTTCTTTTTTTGTTTCCCCCCCCACCCANTCACTGATGTGATGACTTCACACTTCTACAGCCAATGATGCAACGTTTAAAACTTGGCTTGCAGAGCAATTGTTTTGCTCCTCTAAATTTTGTTTATTACTGACATATGGATATGAAATGGTATAATTTGGTAGCTAGATCTAATCAACACTTTGTATATAAAATGCATCAAAACCAGACATCAATAGCAGTCCATCATAGTGTGTCTGCATTCCAGATCATTGTGTAGTGTAAGTTAACTGTTCCTTTCTCCTGGAGCCCAGCTGGTCTTGCTTAATTTCACACTATTTTATATTCTGTTTATTACTGAGGCCAACAAGTATTTTATTTTAGCTGTTTGTACATGTTAAACAAACATGGGATCCGGGTGGAATGTCTCTGGCAGAAACGTGCTAATTCCTCATACCCTCAGAGTCCATTCCACACTTGAAGGAGTGGACTCAGCCAATTAAATTAGGCACCCAAACAGGAAAACCACAGACACACGATTACACTTTCAGCCAAAGCTAAATGGTGCAGCATGAAAGTCATGTTGTTGTTTGGCTTTTTCACAGTGAGGCCTGTGTGAACAGAGACAGCTGGCAATGTCTCTGTCAGAGCCTGCCCGTGGGACACAGGAGAAAGGGAATTCCTGCTTCATGGAGCTGGCAGAATTGGTTTAGCTCTTCTTCATGAAAAGATCATCATAGGTATGCATTAGTAGAACAACACCACATTTCAGTTTCCAGGTAGTGTCTTTGGTGTCCAGAGACTGGAAAAGTCCTAAAGGATTTTAGGCTTCATTTTTTTGCGGACTTCTGCTCTCGTTGAGGTTACCAGGCCCTGAGTGCTATTCACAACATTCATGAATCGCATAGAGCTGCTGATGAGATGCACTGGCAGGAGACATAGTGAGTCTCTCATACAATGTCTCAATACAATGCTCCTCCCCACCCCATGCTGGCTGTCTGATGGCCTGGTGGTTAGGAAATATGCACAGGAGATACTGATTTGGAAATTTGTAGGAACATTGCAAATCAAGTCTTGTTAGATTTAAAAAGCAAGGGCACTGCTATAAAACTCCATTTAAAATAAAAGAGTAGGCCTGCTGTTTCCACGGAAATACTTGTGGTGCAGACAATTCTGTGATGTAGCTCCAGGATAGCTGGGGACACCTTTTTTGGTCTATTCAGATGCCTGAGCATCTTTCGTTCAGGGAGTTAGAGACTTAGATCCAACCTGTGTTCATGCATCTTCCCAGCCATTTCTCATGATTCCTCCCGAGAGCCCCATGCCAAACCATTACTGCCAGTGCTTCCTAAAGTACTCGTTCTTTGCTTAGGAAACTTAGGCATTAACACAAGTTTTGTTGTGTACCACTTCAGTGGCTGATTGTCCAAAAGTCAGGTGTACCAATGCACAACTTGTAGTGCTTCATTTACATAGCCCTGAGCTACTAGGATGGTATGTACCTTAGGAATCCTTAAGAGAGGTCAAAATCTGAATATAGGCTGCCAGGCCAGTACTTTAGGGAATGACAGTGAATGATTGTTGTGATTGTGGTCTGTCATGGTGAAACACAGCTGTGCTACTTTCTTTATTTCTTGTTCATAGAGACTGAGCTATTTATTGTGCTCTTACGCTGCCATTGCCAGACTATAGCTGGAGTGTGTTGGGACTATGAACTAGTGCTCAGTAAACTGACAGGTTTCAGACTGTGTCCTTTGTGGAGTATATTAGACTGTGAGCTGTGATGACCTTTTTTTTTTTTACTTTTGAGGAAAGCAGTTTGGTCCTTGGCTACTTTAAAGACACAGCTTCACTCCATGGGATGCTGCAGTGATTTAGGCTGTCTGCAGTAACCAGGCTAGCAGTACCCTCTTTTAAAATTCTTCAGATCTGAAAATTATTTTCCAGCCCTTTGGTCCAGGCTTCTTGCTTTAGCCCATGCATCTAATAGTGGCTATTTCATTTTTTTTATTTATAAAATAACTGAGCCAAGTTGCACACAAATATTTTTTTGCATGACAGACCTTTTTTCTGATGGTTTGATGGTATTGTAGGTATGGATTACTAGTTTAGTATTGTTCCCTCAGTAAAAGTTGCTGGGGCATTGTATTTACAGTAAAGTAACTCAACAGTGATCAAAGGTGTGCAACTCCTGTTTTCTCTGTGAACTGAAATTTTGTTAGTCTTTTCTCATGCTGGTGGGAGGAAAGGCCAAGGGATGGTTGTTTGCCTAATGAGGGCAGGATACAGCTGGGAAGAAGCTTGAAACTCCATCACAGAGTCTGCAAACAATCTAGTCACATCAAATAGATGCCCACTGTTTGCCAAAAATCAGTGAAATCGGGAGATAATGAGGGAGATAATGAGGATAATGAAATAAAGAAAAAGAGAACACTGTTGTTCTTTAATGCTGTGGCCCTTTGTGAGGCGTGTCGCTTACACGGGTGTTAGTGTGAGTGTTGGCCCATGCTGATTTTACAGGACTTAGCTGTGGGATGGCTGTTTACCAAAGCTGCAGAAGCACCCTGTGGCCGGCCTCACTCTAGGCTCGATAAGCTCCTGCAGTAACGCTGTAGTTAATGGTTTCTGGAAAAGCTGATATCTATCTGCATTTGAATGAGCACATTTTGGGCTAAATATTGAGAAGTCACAGGTATGTTATGCAAATCCTGGGTGTGCCAGCCAAGCCTGTAAAAAAAGCTCATTAGGATTAATCTCTAGAAGAATGACTAATGCAGAGGGAATGAGGTACTTCCCTCCCTGAGTCAGCAGAGATTTGACATAGCTTTCAAAGGGCCTTCACTGGAATGCAGTCGATTGCTTTGTGCAGCAGGTATGCTCGTTTATTTAATTTGGAACTGCTTGTTTTAGACCAGAGAATACTATACAAAATTAGGAGAGACACATAGCCAGATATTCTACAAATAGATTTAAACCAAAGTAACTCAGTTTGGAAGACATGAAGTACATAATTGTCCAATGTACATTAAAAGCACTAAAGACAGCAGCATATGAAATCTGTCTTGCCTCCTGCTCTGCTCTTTGAGCTTTGCCAGATTTTTATGTTTGAGGAACCATATTTACAAGTAAGGTTTTTGTTACATCCTATTTCTGTTTAGTTTTCACAGTGACTTCCACATGTAATACCAGGAAAATTAGTTGCAGCTCAAGATTACAAAATGTGGTATTTTAGGAAGGAGTAGCTAAAGAAGGCTCATTAGCAGTTCTCCAAAGTTTTCTTAGGTGGAATCTTACTGGTAACATTTGTGTAAGGCAACAGGATTTTTTTCCTTGCAAGTGCTGTAGTCAGCTAATAGCAATCAGATTCTTTTGAGTGGTGTGTAATTGTTAGCCCCATAAAAAGAAAAATAAATTGCTCGTTTTATCAATAAAGCTAAACAGAGCCAAATACCAACACAAAGAAAATTTCAGTATGATTTAAAATGTTTGCTCATGTTTCATTCCCAAGTAACACACTATTTGTAATTTCAGATTGAGAATTTTATAGTTTGCCTCTGCGTTTTCTTAATTTTCATCTGCAATACATGTTTCATTCTGGATAACTTATCAGGCGTGGTGAGGATATTTGGAGATCCTTTCTAAAATGCCTAATCGTTTTTCAAAGAAAGTTGACGGAAAGGGTAGATTTTCTTGATAATCCTTTCAAAATTAAAATATAACACAAAAACACTATGTTTAACTGACATTAAGGGTCTCACTTAAACTAAGTAAAGCTGGGAAATTCGAAGTGAATAACTAACACTGCTGTAAACTGCCCTCATGTATTGCAGCTGACAGTGCGGAAGCAGAGGTTCAGAGAGCAGTTCAGATAATGATCTTAAGAGTCTGGATATTGCCTGAGCCCCCGTAGTCGGGCGAGCAGGATAGATGTCTTTCAAGATCATTCTTTCTCATGAGAGATATGGCATTTCCTTTTCATGGTCATACTGAACATGATTTTTCTCTGGCCAATTTATGCTTCATTCCCTGGTTAGCAGCAAGGGCTGAGTAGCACATAAGCAGTTTCCAACAAAGAGAGAGATCTGAAATTTTACTCTGAAGCCTGAAGAGTCCTAATCCCAGCCTTGCTTTCTCTCCAATTTCCACTCAAAAGAGGCCCCAACTAGCCAGAAGTATCAGAAGAATCTGGATTCCCCCGTTTTCATTTGAGGTCCAGTTTGACCTTTTTTCCACTGCAAACAGTTCAGTATTCTGTATTTATACACCTCATTAGCTTCACATTGCCAGTATATCAGATAAGCATTTAGTTCGGCACAGCAGGACTTCTTACGGAGAATCTATTGTAGGGCTCCCATGATTTATGGAATTCATACCTCATTCTAGAAGTTTATTAAAATTTTCCAAATATTGTGACATACCTAAGGAGGGGGAGGTATTACAAAATCTTAGTGCTCTTTCTTGAAGCTGAATGGCAGATTTTTGTGTAGAAAAGGGAAGTTAGTATTCTTCTAGTGCTTCTTTTCCAAATAAACTAAAAATACAGTTAATTTGAGGCAGGAAAAACCTTTGCCTTTCAGCCACTAACTTTAAGGTTAGCCTCAGCCACTAACTTTAAGGTTAGCCCATGTTTTACAGAACTCTTGCAAGTAGAACCTGCAATCTTTGATTAATGTCAGAATTTCCTTTCAGTCTTTCTCTGAACACATTACTTGAAAATTTACATAACTGTTTGAAGTTGCACATTTTGCTGATATTGCCCATACTAAATGATACAAGAAAACACAGCATTACATTGCATTACTAACAGGATCAAAACAGAAAGTGACACTTTTATGCAGTTGTGTATTTTGTGAATCAGGGCAGTAATTGGAACATATTAAAGATTTCCTTGACTCCCCTTTATCCTGCTCCACCCCTGCTCCCGCTGCAACCATCCATATAAACTCTAAGGATATTTAACATGTTTTAAGCTGTCCAGTTCTGTGTAGCTCCTTGTAAAGTAATTTGGGATGATGATTCCTACTTGGTGAGACGTGCTCAGACATCAACTCACAAATACACATAGCAGCACAGAAAGCATGAACCTGTTAAGGATTTCACCTTTTAAGAAATGACAGAATAATTACAGGACAACATGTCCTTCATGAGTAAAAACAACTAAGCTAAAGTGCTTTCAAGGCTGGCATGGCCTAGTTCTCTTCTAGCAAGCTGCATAAATCATAAATTGCTAAGGGATTGATTCATACACAGTGATAACTGGAGTCTGTATAAAGGTGTATATAAATGTGGATAATACAGACAAAGGCTGAACTGAATTCAGTTCTTCAGTACAGCTTGGCAACAGAACTGAGTTGATAAAGCCCAAACCCCGACTTCAATATACAGATACAGAAAATGTAGAGTATGAACCATGTGCTTCCTTAATGAAGGGTAAATAAGATGTTCCATTTTCAGACCTCTTCAGAAGGGGATTGTGATAGTTGGCAAATTGGCCTAAGGCAAAACTTAGTGTGTTAGAAGTACTCAGCCCTAGAATCAATGTTCCTGGATTAAAAAAAAAAAAGGGGGTGGGGGTCTGTCATTAATTTTATCTGGCTGTGGGTGAATAGACATAAAAGTTTTTCCATTTGCAGCATTTAAAAGAAAACATGCCTTAGTTAAAAATAAAAACAACCACAAACCAGAAATGTCATCTGGCTTTTCAAGTTCTCTCTTACGTATCAGTGTCTTCCTGGTGAACAAGTTGTTAAACTTCCTTGTATGTTTTTATGACTTGAAATCTTTCAAATGCTGCAGATAATCTATATTAGTTGGATGATGTTTCTTTGTCTGAACACTTTAACAGGACAGATTGCACATACACTCTAGTATTACCAAAGGCCAGGTGAATCCTGAAGCGCTGTGAGCAAGGGTAATGCAACCTCTGAAGGTTATCCAGAGATTTAAGCTGCATGAAAATGATACTGGTTGGAAATACCTACTCTTTACAGGCAGGGGTGCTTCTTTCTCTTGTGCATAATTTTAGGGCCACAGTTTCAAAGGTACACTTAATAGGCTTCTCTTTCTGTACAAAAAGCCTTTGCCCCTTAATATACAATGGCACATTGGTTGATCTAGATAGCAGACATTTGCATGCATAGGCAGTAGATTCTGTCATTTATGCTTGTAGATAATAGAATTTACATGCACAAAACTCATTTGGATTTGGCCTCAGAACAGATTGGGAGGACAGGTATTTAAGATCTGAGGGACAGATGCACAGTAGGGGTCTGCTGGGGTAAATGATGGTTCAGTCTGGAATATTGAAATGGGGATTCTAAGGAAAGGATGAAGACAGTGCTCATCTGTGTTTGAGTTGTGCTGAAAGCAAAAGGAGTTTATACAAAGAGCAAGGCAAGAATGATATCAAAGGTCACCTTTCATTGTGAAGAGAACTTGAGACATGAAATTTTCTTTTCTGAATTATGTTTTTGCCCTATGGTCTCTGTCCAGTGATGGCCTTTAATCCATCTTTCATGAAATTTCAGCCAGAGCCTAGTGCTTCATGTCACTGATACCAAGTAATTTAACAGAGATTGTAGATATGTAAGGGTCAGTCTTTCAGCTCAGGTGAGATTTTTAGGCTCACTGCAGTAAATGCAGAAATGTTAGTTTTGTGCCAGCTGATAAAATGTGCTTGGATAGTTAGATTCTTTCAAAATTACTATAATTGTAGAATATCCCACTATTTGACTTTGGTCAGCCAAGAATAACATTCTGGTTCTGAATTTTGGGGATGTCATTTACAATACAAAGGGAAGTTGGTATCCAGATCTAAATGTTTACATTTGAAATCCCAATGAAACAAAGCTTGACGCCTACTCCAGGGCCATAACACAGAGGATAGTATAATCTGAAACCAGACTGTGAAAAGCCTATTACATTTTAATATCACAGTGGTCACTCAACCTAGCCCAGACTCACTCCTTGCTTAAATAAGATCTCGCTGAAATAAATATGAGTCATGCTGAAGTCAGTAGTGTTTTTCTTGTGGCTCTGTTTGGGTGCACTGACTGTGTAATATCAAGGCCTCTGCAGCAATGCACTTAAACACAAGTGGGTGAAATATGGCGAGAGCAGAAGTCTTAATTTCAAATTTCTTGGGTTTGTCAGATTATGTTATATGGTATCAGATTGTTCTGTGAAAGCAGAGGCCACAGGAGTCCCATTACACTTTTTGGGCAGGATCCTCAGATGATGTAAACTGGTGTAGTGCCACTAGACTAAGTGGGACTGTGTTGATTTCAGTGGCTCAGGATTTAGCCCAGTAGGCCTGAGATAGCTATAAAACCTCACTGTGCACTTGGAAAGTCATAACCCATAAATGCTTCCACAGTGCAGTTTTTTATAGTGTCTGTAGGAAACCCACTTTGTCTCTGTGGCTTAAATACACTAACTAACCAACGACAAGTTTCTGTCGCTCTCACACCATAACTGTTAATACTAATAAGTGGGGGTTTAAGTGTACTGTCTCTTAGTGGTTTTGACCTTCTTTTTTTATTTTGAGTTTGTCACTCTGAGCTATTTGTATCTTGGACCATTTTTATAAGTACACAAACATAAAGAGAATATCGCTAGCAGGGTCTGTCTTGGTGTCCTATGTAGAAGAGTATCCTTCTTCTGACAATGCCTGTGTTTACTTGCACAAAAGCACCAGGTACATATATATATACATGCACATGCAGTTAGCCTACCCTAAGTGTCCTCAAGCACTCACATTCCTTTTTCACTTGGTAACTAATGAAATTACATTTCTGAAAGAAAGTGTTATGTCTCATCATGTTAACTGTCCCAGGGTCTAGCCTGAACTCCATTGCATTCACTGACTGTGCCCCTGCTTTGGCATTAAGAGCTGAGACGGTTTTCCAGACAGTCATTTGAACGTGTTTTGCAACAATTACCTTATAAGTAGATTTGCTTCTGCAAAGGGAAGGAGATCATACTAAGTGAGCTATAGAAGCAGGCATTCATGTGCTTTTCTGTTAGTATACAGCAGCTCTTATTTTTGTAAACACAAAGATAATGTAAGATAATCCATTTTTTCAGTTACACAAACAGTTCAAAAGAGATTTGTAATGAAATGGCTTTTAGCGATCTTTAATATTTCATGGTCATTTTTGGGGGGGCTGGGGGGAACCCCCAGCTTCCCTCCCCTGTTAATCTTTTTCCCTTGAGAGGCTTCAGGCTCTGGTTCTGATTTCAGGGTGTATTAGGCTGTGAGTAGGTTTGAACTTGAGTGTCTTCAGAAACCAAGGAGAGCAACAGCAGCTTTGCATGGTGTTGTGCTTCAGCTCCAGTGAGTAATGCTAAATTGCTTGCATTGTCACTACCACATGCTTCCCTTGATGATCCTAATGGGTCCCTGCAGATCCAGTGGGGATCACAACACTGGCTGCATACATTTTTTAAGATTGTTTCAAGATATCATGGAATACGTCCAGAACCCAGAGTGATGTTTTCTTTGGGGCCCCAGACCATGGAATGTTTAATTACTAAAAATAGCAATAGGAAAAACAGTTTAATCTTTTGGAGAAATGTTTCAGGAATGGGGTTTAGGGCAACTAGTTTTAGAGTGGTATTTCCCTCAAGGATAAAATTTATATAATTATAATAAAATTATGAAAAAGGATTGTCTGCCTTTGTGTTCTTTTGTATTCAGACAGTGGGCACATTGTACCCTTGTTAAGTGGACATTGCTGTTTCTAACTCATATATTTTTCTTAGCCCTTTCACTTCATATGCTAATCTTTACCTACCTTGTAAAATTTTGTTTGGGTGTTTGATGCCAGTTTCAGAGGTGGCCTGCAGTTTGGATTTCCTTGCATTTGCTCAGACATAATGAATCCAAATTATGGCTAGTAGGATTTGTAAGCACATTGCGATCTGGGAAAGAATCTAAGCCAATAAGTGTAAGGCAGTCCAGAAAGTATCACACTTGAATGCAGTGAATACTGAGGGCATGCTCTACTCTAACTTTGATGACTCCTAGACTCTGCTGAACTTCTGAGTTAATTAGAGTCACAATGACCACTAGATTTCTATTCCTCTTTTCTCTTGAAGCTCAAATATTTGTCTTGGGACACCTTTTCATATTGACTTGCCTATCCACACTTTAAATTACACAGCTAGTAGCAATAATTAGATTTTTATATTACTGAAAATGGATTTGTGTGCCAGAAGACTCAAGAATGTCAGACAAAATGAATTTTCAAAACGAGGCAACAACTGAAGAAATGGAAGTAGCTCTAGTGACCCAGTAACACATATCCACATCTCTAAAAGTTTTTTGAGAACTTGGAAAATTCAAACTGCAACTGAAAAGCACTGTGTATCCCCAGGCAGCCTTAATTTGCATGATCAGCACTTACTCAGCAGAGTACCATGGGTATGTGAGACCTTGGTGTATTAAATGAGTCACATTTAACTGTCCTTGAACTATTTCTCCTATGTATTAAATATAAACAAGCTTTTTGTCATATTCAGCATCACTGTTCTTTTTTCTCCACACTTTCTTTGATACAGAGTAATTTTTCTATAGGAAATTTTAGAGACACACAGTAAATATGTTATGCCACTTTCCTCCCATAGTCTTGCTTAAAAAGTCTGTACTTCTCTCACTTTGTGTTCCTTGTTATTTTTTTCCCAAGAGTTGGAGAATTCCATCTGAGCAAAAATTTAAATTAAAATTGGTTTTTATAGCTGAGAATTGTTGGGCAAATTGCAATCTCTCTTAGTTCTCTAAACAGCCTTTAGAGACAGACTGTTCTTCTCTTGTCATGTAAATGCACTGTCATATAAATCCAATGAGCATGGGTCAAGGTATCTGTTGGTACTGGAAAGAAGATGCAAGAGACTACAGGATTTCACAAGGTGCAGAAGGAAATGGGTAGCAGAATTCAAATGTAAATAAAGATGGCAAGAAAATGGGTTTTTTTCCTCTTTCACAATAAAACCCAAGCAAGACCTTCTTTAACACCCTTTGGTGTTTTCCTGTGATTTATTAAATAAAAGGCCCCTTCTTTATGTTACAAGAGATACCTTTCTGCCCATTAAATAATTTTTTAATGGAATCCAGTAAACCTTTCACAAAGGTTGTGAGTGATTTTACACCCTGAACAATTTTGAAAAGAACTCCATGAAGTCACTGTCTGCTATGCCAAAATGTAAATCTTGCATTCAGTGAAGATAAAGAAGAGAGTGGGGAAAAAACCCTTTTAAGTTACATTACACAAAGAAAGCTTTAAAAAGCATTGGTTTTAAGCATGCTACTAGCTTTGATGTGATTAGCTTGATGTTAAAACTGTGGTACACTAATGTCTGAATGAAAGGTACTGTAATTAAATTATACATTCTATTTGCAGTGCATTTCTGTTTCACAGATTTGTAAGTTTACAGTCTTGCATATGCAAAAAAATCTCTGTTTAGATGTCAAAATTGAGCATTATTTTATGTGAAATGTGGGGTCACATGTCAGCAAAAGAATCAGGTTTGTTCAGGATTATTTGAAATTTGGCCCACTCAGTGTGAAAATCTAAACACATTAAAAGATTCAACCCTGGGGGAAATGAGCAGTCCTAATATATACACGACCTAACGAGCCCTGAAGATAAAAACTTGAATTACAGTGTCTAAGTTTTAAATAACTTCTTTTAGAAAAATCTTCATTCTTTCAATGATTTTTTTAACAAAGGCCTTTAGCACTATTCACATTCTTCAATAGAAGTTTCATAGGACACTTTTACTAACAAATTGCCTTTAAGGACTTTTTTGAATATTACCTTCACAGTGTTCTTTAATTTGACTGTCTTAAAATAGTCAAGTAAGGTGGATAACTCCCTTCAATGTGTTTTCAATTGCAGATCATGGCACTTTCATCCAACAATTTTGAAAAGATAACTTTTAATTACAGTAATAAGAACCACATGGGCAATGATTGATGCAAACCTGATGTGTTCTCTTACTTTATTGGTCTTTTTAATTAGAGACAAAAGAAGAGATGAGATGTGATGTTCCATTGCACTTTTGTAACTTAAGAAAATTTGATTGCTTACTGGAAGTTTTTTACCTGAATGAAAATGGCAAGAGGAATTTGCACATTTTCTCTTCCAGTTTGCTTACCTTCAGCACTGTGTGACACCAGACTATTGATATTATGGAACTCTTCCTTTAGTTTTAATTCAGTTCTACAAATTTCTTATAAGCAGAGAAATTTCTTACAAACTCAATTAGAGAGTAAGAAAATGAGAGACAGTTAAACACCACCATACATCAGAGCAGTTGATTGCCAAAGGGTAGCTTGTGTGAGATGTTGAGGAAGACCTGTGAGATATCTTGTTCTTTAACTCCCCTTAGCTTTAGGAGCTGAGACATCTTAGTATCTCTTAGGTCCACTGTGGCTATGGCTTGAAGCTGTTGTAGTTTAAAATGGTGTGAAAGACACACAAAGGAGATGATGAGGTGCTAATGCAGGTTTTTAAAAGAGACACTGTGAATATTTTACCTGAACTGGTTTAAAGGATTCACCTGCCTTGAGTATACTGAAGGTTAGAGTCAGTTCCCTCTCTGGCTGGAGATACTTCGCAAACTTACAGGTAAGGTTTAGTTTGCATACATTTGCCTGGAGTTTTTTTGCCATGCAAGTACTCTGAGTAAGATTAATGGCTGTGATGGAAAAATAGCACAGAGGCTTTTCTTACTTACTATTGTTCAAATTCTTTCATGTTATGTAATGCCAATAGTGTACAAAGTGAGTCACTAACAAGTAAAGGTGAGGTTCCTGCTCTAGAAGGTTCATGTTCTAACTAAAAATATGACATCTCAGGGCTTTACAGAGAAGCATGTAGACAATGAAACTTCTGGACAGGAAGGGAACAGAAAACTTGTGCACATAGGATGTCAAAGGCAAAGCCAGTCTGTTAAACCTGTATTTTTTCAGATAAGAACCCTGCAAATTAACCTATATCAGCAGAGGAATTGGTGACACTTTACAAAGTGTTCTGCAAACTAACAATGAAAGAACAGCACATGCTTTTGGAGACCTGAAGTTCTGTAAGCTTCCTGCACTGCTTCAGCAATAGCATATAAATAGCACAGATTCCAGCCAGTGCTGTGGCTTGGTAGTCTGTGCTCACATGTTAGGATGCTGACTTTGGGCCTGATCCAAATGCCTTTGAAGTCAGTGGAAGACTTTCAACTTCAGTGAGTGAGCTGTGGAGGTGTTTTGCAGTGCTCTCTTGTGCCAGCCAATTTAGAAATGTCAATGGGAACAGAGAAGGGGAGAAGTTCAGTTTCCAGTACCAGCTCAAGGAAGGTAAAAGGAATTAGTTTTTAAATTGTTATTATTTTTTAAAAAACATTTGCCAAAGTATGTTTGTGCCATAAAATGGACTGGGTTTGTAATAGGTGATGGTAATGGAGAGAGAATGGCAGTTTGTTAGAGTGGCCTCACTGTGAATCTTTTATTTGTGTGGTAGAAGTGGGTGCACAGCTCACCATTTATATAAATATTAAGTTAGATACGGTCTGCTTTAAAGCCTTTCCAGACAACTTTTAAGCAGACCTACTAGCACTCAGTGCCAGTCAAACTGTGACCTTGTCTGCAAATTAGTTCCCCGTGATTGTTTAAGTGGTGATACTTGCACCACAGAACTGGAATAGTTGGGCCTAAAAAAAAAAATATTACACTTGCATTACACATACTAAGAAAATAGCTGTTTTAGCTGCGCCCATTCATCCATCCTGGGTCTGGAGACATAGTAACTCTCTAGAAACTCCCTCTAATGTAGCAGGAGTGGCAGGAGGGAGTTGAAGTGCTCAAAAAGCCTACATTTGTTTCTAACTGTCACACTCAGTATGTGAGGATGTATGGTGAAAGCATGAAAGAATATTGCATTTTGGGATTCCTGGAAAGGTGCACTGGCATATATTCCTACACACATGTTTGTCATATCTAAATTATTGAGCAATTGAATTTAGTAATAATGACCGTGAATTAACCATCTGTCAAAGATAAAGAATATTTACTTTAACCCTCAGGCTGCCACACATGCCTTTATATGGTGCCCACAGCATTCCTTTCGTTGCCAGAGTGGAAGTGTGGCAGTAGACCAAAAGTCAACATGGAGGGGTGGGGATACATTCCCTTCCCTTTCTGAGAAATAATTATCATTTTGCTCATTTGTTTCAGCCAAACTTTAGCAACATCAGAATTGTTTCTGCAGATTGTTTTGATTTTGAAAAAGAATGACTGCTTCATGCTGCAAATACATTTCAGCTTTAAAGACTTGGGATCTTTTAAAATTATCTTTGATGTTACCTGCAAAGAGATGTACATTGCATAGAAGACTTAAAACTGAAAACTATTGGATTTTCAACTTAAATTGCCCCCCATACTCCACTTCAATCCATCTTCTAAATAAGGCTGTGTATATCTTTAAAAATGTTCTACTGTATCTTCAGAGTTCAGAGTAGTTCAGAGGCCATTTGCCAAACTTACTTTCTTGCTGTGTATTTCACCCATAAAAAAAAAGAAAGATTGAATTTTCAACATCCAGACCAAAGCTTATAAAGAAATAAATGTAACAACTAATTTAGAAAGTTAGCAGGCTAACTGGCGGACATCTGTGTGGTGGAATTACTTTGGTTTGTTTTTCCCTCCTTGGATTGAACTGGTTGCTGAGATCTGTTCTTCCAGAGATGACTAGTCTTTATTAGTTTTTCTATAAGTAGTAGTTAAAAATTACAATGACAGTCCCATTTATTGCATTTTGAGAACTGACTGGATCATATTATATGAATGTAACTACTTTCAGTAGTCTAGGAAATGGATGCCTGTAGAATGTTGGAAAACTGTCCCTGGATAGTTTAGGTTGAGGGTGGGGTTTTGGATGGAGTTTTTTTTTTTGTTTGTTTGTTTGTTTCTTTTATGAAAATGCTGCTTTCCCTGCCCCCTTTCTCCTTTCCAGTCTTTTCTGATGATTTTAAGTTCTCCTAACTGGTCCGCTTCAACCTTATAACTAACAGATGGAAAACATCAAGATGCTTAATGAGTTTCATGATATCTTTGGGAGAGGAAGAGGGAGCAGGGGAAACAAAGGTCATTGATCGTACAGTAAACTCATTGGTATAACTGAAGTGATCAATCTTCTCACCTGTCTCTCACGGTAGCTGCCTTCTTGCTGCTTGGGAGTTAACAGCTGATGGTACTGAGGTAAAAGCTTCTTCATCCCTTGCCATGGGCTGTGAAAAGCTGAGCAGCTAAATGGCTGCTGATAGTTTTACCAGATTGAAGAATTTTTGTAGATCTTCAGCTCCACGCATCATCTTTTTAAGAGTCACCTCCTGTCTGTTTGGAGCAGTTTCATGTCCCTTCTGCACAGTCTGGACTGATGATCTAAGCTCAAGCAGCTAGCAATAACTTGCAGTACTTTCTTGTCCCGTAATGTCATCTACATTTTGCAGTGTTCTCAGGGGCTACCTAGAACTACCCTCAGGCTGAGAACAGACTTTATCAATTTCCTCTTTGTAAGGCTGCATTGCCTCTAATATCTGAAAAAAAATCTGAAATGGAAAGAAATACAGGCAACACAAAGAGAAATGGAACTTTTAGATATCAGCTGAAGTAATCATATGGTATGAGGTATGTTTTCAAAAGATTTCTCTTATTTGTTTCATAAAGAGTCACATTCCACGGGTGGTTAATTTGGGCCACACTGCATCTTATATTTCAACAGTAGTTTGTGCTAATATGCAAGTATGTGCCTTTGTCCTGCAAAATATTGGCGTATAACGCCATCCTTTAAACACTCTTTATCTTGCAGTTTTAGCTTCTCCCCACCCTCCTTGAATCGTAGGTGGCCACCCAAAGTAAACAGAATTCCTTCTACTCCCTCCACATCTGCTATGTGTTATCTGGCACTCACCTCTGACCCTGATATTCATCATAAGAATAAGAATTACATCCTATTCAGCGGCTTGTGTGCACTTTAACTCCAGTGATCACTGGCTGTTGAAATAGTATGTGCTGGGAGGAGAAATTGCTGAGACATCATCAGGGTTCAAACTGGACTCTCTGCTTTCTTGTGCACTTTTGGATAATTAAGCAGAAGTCTAGGGATAAGCAGGTCAGCATAGTATTGTGGGGGACAAAGCTTGATATAATTCAGGATTGCAGTGGCTAGTAAATGTAAGAAAACAATGAGTCCTTCTTAATGAGAAGGACTTTTGTGTTCTGTTTGTAAGCTGCTGGATCAAATGATATTATGCATCTGCATAGAGAGACAGTATCCTCTATGGAAGCAGTAAGTTTAAAAGTGTTAGTGATGCAAACAACAGTTAGTGATCCTCTTCCTTTCATTTAATAACACCACCCTCCATGACCTGGTGGTATCATTCAGGGAACAAAGTAATTTTTGTTGTGAGTAACATTTTTAAAATCTGGTCTTATACGTGAAGATCTGTATGTTAGGGTAAACAAAGATCCCCAATCCCTTTGATTTTTAGAAAAAATAGTTGGGAACCAATGGTGTTATGAGACCAGTGTGGTTTATCAACTGCCACTCCTGCCCTTTGGTGCTACAAGCCTCAACACAGTTTATAGAAAAACAAAACCAATACCTCCTTGTACCCACATTTTGAGGTGATCTCTGTCAGTCCAGCAAAAGCAGCTCTTGCATGTGCACTTCTAGTCAGAAGGCCATCATGTGGATTGCAAACACCTAGCAGTGCTCTGCTATACATACCAATTGTCAGGATATGAATAGGTTTATTTCTTTCCTTTTAAATTGTTTATGCTTCTTCACTTGCCATGTTTGTTTCCTTGAGCCTGTCTGTTTTTATATTTGGCAAAATTAACAAGGGATGAAATAGGCGCTGAGGATGTTAATTATGTAATTATATGAGCAAGGACATACTGTGTAATGGGCAGAGAAGAAAAATGACAAAGACCTTACATGAGGAAATTAAATCCCATGTTAGGTTTTTGATTAAGGTTCTGGTTTTTACTGTGTTGCCAGTGGTCACTGGTGACCTCAAATGTGAAGGTGAAGAGTTTTATTTCTTGTTTGCATTTATTTAAGTATGCACAAGTGCATCTGCTGTATAGTCACATTAGTTTGGGGGGGCTTATCAGCAGATTAAAATACGGGAGGCAGGATTCTCATCCAGGAAATAGTCTGTTTGAAAAAGACTGTAAAATGAAATGAAAAGGATCGTATGAACCATAGTGGTATCTAAGTGGTTTCAGTTTGCGCATTGTTAAAAATCATGCAGTGTCCTTTGGTGCCCTTTTCACCTTGTTTGTTTTAATAAAGAAGACCAGTTGGTTTGAAAGGTAGTTCTCAATTGGAATTGACTTCTGATCACCCTATCACTTCACAATTCTTTATACATCAGGAACATATACTTGAAAATATATGCACATATTTGTGGGGATTTTTCTTTTCCTCCGGAGAGATTCAATTATTTATGCTAGAATTATTCTTATTGTGAGTTATTTTTATAATTGAATCAAAACTGTGTAGGCTGATACAGCCCCAAGTTACTGTTGTGATCTGAAAAATCCTCAAAATAGCTGAATAGAATAACTTTGTCACTCGTTTGTCATACCAGTTATGACAATGGGTCATTCAATGGATGTCTAAAATGATCTTTAGCCACATTTTATGAAGCCAGAACTGTAATCCAATAACAATTTTCTGGCTAAGTGCTTCTCAGTTGCCACTGGGGACTATCTGCATCACTGTTGATGCTCTTAAAATGAGTTTAAGTTAAAAGGACACAAATTTCATATTTCTTTCCTTATTTTCTTGAGAGTAATCTAAGAAAATAATATTTTAAATAATTGCATTCTGGTTCCTGAGGGATATCAGCATAATTGCATTGAGGATACCTTTATTTTTATGCATTTATTTATTAACAAAGAACTACATTTCATCTGTAGGCCAAATGATTGGTCCACTGGCACAAAACAATAAAGTAATGTAACCTCTGGTTCATTAAATTGGAATATAGGGATTGAATTACTAATTTATATTGGTTTGAATTTCATGTTATAAATTTTAAGATTCTAAGATGTAAGGGAAAAATATTTCCCATGATGTAGGCTACCTATAGTTCCAGCCAGGAAAATTTATGTAAGACTCATTGAAGGTGAAGAAAGGAGAGGTACTGAAAACCAAGACTGGCATGGTTCATCTAGTACTCTGGTGGGCACTTCACAGAAGGCACAGCTGAAAAAAACCCAAAACAAACCAAGAAAGCACAAACTCTCATTTAAACTGAGAATATTCCACAGGGGTCACTTTTAAATACAGATAGTGTGAAATGCTGGTTTCTGCAACTCTGCATGAAGGTCGGGCAGCAAAAGAAAGGAACAATGAAAAAGAGAGATGCTTCATAAACCTTTAGTGGTTTCATTTCATTTCTGTGTTGTCTCTCCTGCAATCCACTCTAGTGTTTTATTCACGGTAATCTTGAATTCAAAACTTTCTTACGAATTTCAATCTGCTATTAAGTTCACTCTATTCTGATCATTTCAGTTTGATTTCTGTGTTTAACAGCCTCTGGAGCTGTTTGTAGAAGCAAATATAAAACCCATATAAGACAATGTTCTCTTCAGTGTTATGCTGACTGGATTTCTACTGGGACCTAGTCCTCTGATATCACAGGTTGAAGTATGAACTGGCTCTTATTTCAGCCCATAAGACCACAGACAAGTCACTTTCTGTGAACAGTGTGTGCCTCAGTGTTACAACTCTTCAAAAGTTGTGTTCGTTTCCTCCTTGGGTAACACAAAGTGTTTCACAAAGGCTGCCCTCAAAATAGCTAATATTTCCCCCAAAAATCCTTTCCCCCAAGGATTTTTGGGGGAAATATTAGCTAAGCTTTCCCTTTCTTACAAAGAATGGGTAATCAAAGCCACCTGTATGGCAATCTGTCATGAATATTTAGGAACTGAAAATTGATTTAATGAATTTGAGATGATGTGGTGTTTCCAGAATTTCAGCAGTAGAGCCACACTTACTGTGAACTTAAACTTATTCCCTCCTTCTCCACCCTGAGAGTGGAAATCAGATAGGCAGAGCAGGGTGTTTGTCTCTATTCTGTACCAAATCTCACTTTTTACTGGGTTTTGAGGAAGCCACTACAGGAAGTAGTTTAATACATCCATGAAATAGCATGTGACTTGCTTGTTTCACAGTCTTTTTCAGGTGGAAGGTGCTGTTATGATGGGGCGGTTTGCCTGGTGGAAATCTAGGCTCTCTCTGCAGAAAAGTTACCAGTTATTTGGTTACTCGTTAACATACTTTGAACGACCATCAATTTTGAAACACAAAACAAAAGATCAAGGTTCTTCGAGCTTAAAATTTGCAGTTGCTTCATGGTAGAGGAGATTTCAGTCTCTTCTCACCACAGGGAGAGGCCTGTTCCTCTCCACCCTGATGTCAGGTGAAGGCTATGAGCCCTCAGGCAAGTCAGCAACAATTGAGGTTCTCAGGTCAAAGCAAGGCCTGCTTGGATCAGATTCCTCAGCACTGGTCCTATCAAGTTTTGAACATCTCCAGTGTCAGGGATTCCACAGTATCTCTGCCCTACATGTTAGTTTTTTACTGTCCTAATGATGATTATTTTTTGCCCTTTAACAATATTTAATTGTAGTATTCCTTCTTGCAACTTGGTGTCCATTGTTTCCCATCCCGTCACTGGTGCTCCTCTTCAGATGAGATTGGTGCTCTCTCTCTCCTCCTCCCCCTCTCCCGCTCTCTCCTACTTCAGATTGTGTTTGAGACCAACTAAAGTTGCCCTTTGCTGAACCTTCTCTGTCTTGCAGAGCTTCAGAATTTTCAGGAAAGGGTGTTCTGCCTTTTATAGTTGGACCTTTACTGAACCTCATTTGAACTTGATCAATAAACAAATTCTTATGCTCTTGTGTAATAATCAGGTTTTCTATGTCAGTGTCTGAAATGTGGGCACATTTGGGGTCTGTAAAGTGTATAATCTGGATTTGATAACCATACTATTGAAAGCTGGTTTATGAAGGACAGGCCTTAGCAGGTCATACTTTTGCTACAAAACCTCATGTCACTTTGTGTGCATTACCTCACTGAAACTATGTGTATTTCCCTTGAGGCAATGGCTGAACACCACGAACCTTGATTTTTTCCAAAGGCTCAGCGAGGCCCAGGCATCCTGAGCTCTAGTTTATACTGATTGTCCATAATGTACTTGAAGCTTATCTTTCTGTACTTCGTTGACTCACAGTATATAAGCATTTGCATAATATGAAAACTCTAAATGGAAGAAATGTGCCAATTATCAAATATGAAATAGATTTCAGGATGCTCAGGCATTCACTTTTCATTACAGATCTGTCCTTGCTATTCTTGAATCCTGCCAGGAGGATGATACTAGAAGGTTTTATGGGTACTTGGCTGGAAAAGATATGATTTAAATAAGTTTAATTACTAACTATCTGTTTTGTTTGTGTGTGTTTTTTTCTAGAGTTCTTGAACAGGAGGTAATCTGACACAAAGCATATTTACAGTGTAGGTAAGTGACACAACTGATTATATGAAATTTTTTGACAGTATTTATTGAAGTGAAATTGACAGTCTGCAGATCAGGAAAGCATGATGTAGGTTGTGCTCTAGAAGTACTAAAAAAATGAGAAATACAGATTTGGAGAATACAGCACATAGCTGTAAGTCATTCTAATGTTGACAGACCACTTCCAAGACATAAAAGTGTATTAGAAATGAGGCCTTTTTCTATGTCAGCTCTTTCTTGAATCTCTTCATTGAAACACGAGCTTCCAGGTCTGTAAGTCATTCTCAGATGCCAGATGGAGTTCAAGCTGTTGTTTCCTCAGCTACAGTTTTGTGTATGTAGATTCCCTTCCCTCTTCTCTGGACATGGACACCCCTACAATCTCCAGTCAGCTGTCTCCTGCCACAGAGGAGTGTAAAAGATGTTTTCTTCCTCTGCCTTTAGAACAAATAAAGGGATGGATTTATTCTGTTACTTTTAAGGGATTGTTAGTCTAATTTGGGAGCAATGAGACAAATTGCTGAAAAGTAAAGAGGTTGCATTTCTCTTTACTGTGTAACGGAAACTATTTTTCTGAAGTATATTACTGAATTGTGTACTTTAGAGGTGGCTCTGTGAAGAAATAGGTATCTGATCACAAGTTTGAGTTTGTGAGACAACAAAAGTGAGTTGATAGACAAACATGGCCTGAGATATTTTCCTCTCACTGATTCTTGATAGCAGCATATTAACAGATTAGAAATATTTTCATATCAGAGTAAATTACTGAAAATTCATACTGGACTCTGTGCTCCAAGGAGCGTTTACTAACATTGGTCAGATGCAGCCCACCTGGGAGGACACCACTGCTAGCTGGTCATAATTATTTGTATTAATCCTCTTGTAAGTGTCACATTCAAACCACAGCTCCCATTATCTTTTCCCATTCCTCACAGCATCCTTCTTATCCAAACAATATCTGACTCCATTGCTCCTTTGAAGTGGATTTGCTCTTTTCAGGTCCAGCACAGGCATTTGTGCATATGCAGCCCCCAGCTGCGTTCCGTAGGCCTATATTCCAGATGCCTATGAGGACCAAACAAAGCATTGCTGTCTATACCACAAAGTATATGAGAATACATCAGGAAAAGGAAAATATCAACTGCCTGATAACAAGGAGCCCACTGTGGATGAAGAACTATTGTAAGGAATTGTGGCAGGAGGAGAAAGAATCTATCCATTTTAAATCACGTTTTTTTGTTTACTGGTTTGTGTATTTTTACTTTGCCCTGAAAAAGTAGGAGTTTTAAGCCTACTGCTGGGACATCAGTTACTTCTTGTCTGAGGTATTGTATTTACTATTGTACTGTGGTATTGTGGACAGGCTGTGAGGGGGCTCTGTGTGAATTCCACTGCTGTGAATTCAGTTTTGTAGCCAGGTAAGTGAGTTCTCTTTTATCCCACATATTTTGCTTAGAGTTCTTTTGTTCTCCACCAATGATCTGTTATTGACAGGATGGAGTTCAGTTTTGGCAGAAGAAGTTCAGAATGGGAGACTGTCAGTTAGGAGATCTGTGGGTGTTTTCTGTCCCTAAAACTGCCTCCGTGCTCTCTAGTTTGCCTATGGGCTGTGTATGCAGTGTGAGCCCCCCAGCTCTGTGGGGACTCAGGGGGAGACGGGGTGTTGGCCTTTTGAACTCTGTCACAGGCTGCATGCCAGTATATCTGATCTGTCAGCCTTCACACTTCCAGTAATTCAGACAAGGTCCTCTTTTGATCCTTACATGGCGTTGCATGACAGGTTTCAGAGCATCAGAATTGTTACTTGGACCACTGGATTTGGTATCAAAATACAGGTGAAGCACATAAAGTAAGACAGCTAGGAAGAAAAAGTGAAAGTATGGAGAGGACATTGCAAATATTACTTTAAAATTTGGGGGAAAGTGCTTTCTAGAGTGAGTAGCCAGCACTAGCGTAGGAAGGAGATGTAAGAAGTTGTGGTTGATATACACATAAGAACCGTTCTTAAAAACTTCAAAGAACAAGTGGTTTCTGCCATAGCACACCTAAACCAGATTGTTTCAGCACACCTAAAAAAGGTTGCATCCTCTTTCATATTGCAAGTAATATAACAATATTCAGGACTTGTTTTTACCCCTGGGAATCTTAAACATAAAACACTGTTCCGCACACTTGTTTTATAAATTCTGGATTTAGAAGGGATGTAGGGCATAGGATGTCTTTTTTTTTATGTTGGTGTTGGAGGAACTGCAGTTCTAGTTTCAGCTCCAGCCCTTTATAAACCATACTAGCCTAATGTTGTTCAGCCAAAAACCGGCCATTGCATTTGTACTTTTTAAGCAAATTGAACAAGTGGAAGTAAAGCAGACAATAGCAGTTCTTTCTCACTCACATTTTTAGAAATGCATTTGATAGCCTCATTGTTATAATCAAGACTGGCAGCCCTGTGGTTCTATCATTTCTATTAAATGGCACTGCTTTAGACTAACTGGCAGTAGGCTTTTTTCTACTCACCAAGCAGTTACATTCAGATAACTCCTCAGTTGTCAAAGGCTCCTTCTTTGGTTGCACCACAATCATTGTGACAGTTCCAGGTAGGAGTATTTGGCAGGGATAGCTCAAGGGTTCATTCTTTTCAGAATGTTTCAGATATCTTTCCTGGATGCCACAGTGATTAGTCATCTGTGTATTATTTAAGTGAAGCTAAGGAATAGTATTCTTCCCTAAAAGAATATTCTTCCTTAGAAACAGATGGGGCGTGTAAAATAAAAATAATAAATAGTAAAACCCCCTCAGTACTGAAGAAGTGCTAGGAGACATGGTTGCATAGCAAGCAAAAGACTGTGTAGATCTGTGTGAGCATGTGTGTTCTAGTTAGGGCAGGGAATATTGACTATCATCAAGATTACTTGAAAAGTCTCACTTATAAATTGCTGTAAACAGGATTTTAAAAATTAATTTCTTCACAAACTTTAAATATTTGTGTTGATAACTTCCACGCTGGGCTTCCTCCTGGGGCAAAACATTTGGAAAGACTATGATCAAAATGGTTTGGCTGTTTCTGGAAAGCAAGTGAATATGTTTTGTTCTGTGTAAAATTTTGAGCACTTTTTCTCCCCTGAATTGCACCTTTCTTTTGCTATTTCAGTATACCATCAAAATCTATTGTCAAAGTGTGATCTTTCCTTGAAGTACTGGTTCCTGTTGAGAAAGATGTTATCATTGCCTTATTTCATGAGCTTAAATGATTAAGGTCTGTAGAGTGACTCTAAATACTCCTAGTGATGCTATTGAATCACAGGCTTATCTGTAGGATTCTGTGCTATGGTATTTGTGGAGAGCTGGATGGATCCAAATTTTTAGAAACATGGTAATTTACAAATAAAAGCTGAGATTATGAGTTGAGAGTTTACTAAGTTTAATAAGGATGAAATCTCCTGGATAATGCAAGTACAAGACTCACTCACTGAGCAGCTCAAATATTTTGTTCAAATATATAAAATCCAATATTTTATTTTTTTCCCTTAAGTGAAGTGTGTGCCTTCAGGTCCTTTTTATTGCATGCTTTTCAGAACCTGCTCCAGAGACAGAACTATTAACTTCCTCCTAGGTTTCTGCATAGCACTCAACACTACAGTGCTTCAAAAATCATTAATGAAGTTATTTTCACAACACTTCCATGAAATGAGGAGGGATTATTTTTCTCATTTGACAGATGGAGACTGGGACAGAGTAAATCAAAGTTGAAAGCACCTACTAATTTGGGAATCCAGTTTGAGACATCCTGCTCTAATCTTTTTCACAGTATTTAACATTGGGTAGTAAGCTGAAAGCAACAGCTTCCTTTAATTTCAGCTGCATTTATGAGTGATCAGCACTTCGAGCAAGGCAGACCCCAGGTTTCATGTTGGGCATGGAGCACATGAGGAACATACAGTTGATAGATGACCTTGAGTGAAAAGATTGGCTTTAGGAAACTTGTCCTGTATCTCATAGACTGTCATATGAAAAAAACAGATGTAGACTCCAAACTCTTTGAGGCAACTTTATAGCTACCTGAAGTAGGAAATTGTCTTTTTTGTTTGTTTGTTTGTTTGTTTGTTTGTTTTCCCTGCCTTCTTCACTCATTACATAAATCTGAATGCCAGCAATGCATGGGGCAGCCCATCTCATCCTTGAGCAGCAGCCTTCTGCCCTGCATTGATTCATCCCACAGACAAGTCCGTGCCACACACTGTGTAAAACTGTGATGTTGTGGAAAACTCAGTTTGCAATTATGTAAATGTACTGGTTTTTGCTGGGGTAGAGTTAATTTTCCTCACAGTAGCTAGTATGGGACTGGTTGCATGATGTGTTTAACCAAATGCCAAACTCTTGTCCTGTCTTTGATCATAAACACTGACGTTTTAGATGTCTCACCAGAGAGAGCTACAGGGTACTAATAAGATAAGGAGTATACTGGTGTAAAGTGGCCCTGCATATGTTTCTGTAGGCAGATGCAGGATGAGCAGGGATGATTGCTGTTTAACTGTACTGATTTCCTCCTATTCCCCATCTCTTACCCCTCAGTGTTATACCTAGATCTCCAGCACTGTAGGGTAAGGAGTACTGTGTTTTGCTTGTGTAGAATTTAGTGTGGTCTTGATCAAGGAACTTCAGTTGTTTTGGTAGATTCTCTCTGCTTTCATGTTATCACCAGAAAAACAATGAGTCCCAACTAGATAATTGAAATATTTTCTATATGGAATGTTCTCTGTGGACCTCTGAGGTTGTGGTCACTGACAGTTTGCTGTGTGTATTGCCCACTTAGAATGTTGCAGGGAGAACTGCAATTTATTCACTAACTTTTGTTTCTCTTAAGTGAATTTAATGTGCTTAATGCTTTTCAGTTTACTAAAGTACTAGTAGTTTATTAAAAGAGAACATTAAATTGACCTGTGTACCTTTATCACAGGACTGTTGTGAAGATTAATAATTAGATAATGTTTATAAAGCACTTTTTAGAAGTGAGAAGTGCTATAAAGTGCTAAGTATTATTATTGCAGCATGATAGAGATCACAAAACACAAGTGAATCAGCTCTAGGTTTAATCCTTATAAGGCAAAGCGTACCAGGGGCAAAATAACATTGCAGTATTTTTCTTACATCCAGCACTTCATTAACTACCACATAGGGTTATATAACTCTGTGAGAGTCTAACTTAGTAAAGTTTATAATCATAGCAGGAAAAGTTCTCACGGGCTTTGCAGGCAAGACTTGTATGTATAGCCTTTAAGGTCACACAGTTACTCCAGCTATGCTGCATTAGTGCCTCCAGTTTCATGTAGGGACACCACTGCCCAATTTGGCACTCTCCACATTAACCCCATCACACAATACCTCTGTCTAGATTGGATAATACATGGTATGAATACAGGTCTTCCCTACATATAAAATGGCATCATGCTATTAAATGCATACAGGTATCTATAACTTCTCAAGATTTTATTATGCTTTCTCTCACCAGCTCTTTTGCACAATCCTTAATCTCTGCTTTTACTCTAAATTTTCCCTGAAGATGTGTGAAAGACACCCCAGCAAATCCATCACTTTTTTTCTGGCTCCAGTCAAGTCTTTAATGTCTTTGAGAAAATCAGTCAGCATTTTCTTTCCTCTTTAATTCTCACTTACCGTTTATCTTGCTGCAGGTGGCCTACTACTACTGCTGCAGTCATTGCTTTTCCTGAGCATGCCATAAACAGAGAATATTTTCTCAAGTCAAATTCTGGTGCTGCCTGTTTTCTGCCTCATCCTCTGTAGGAAATTCTTGAGCCAAAACCTTGAGAAGCAGCATTTATTGCTTGGTATAGCTACCTACTGAGAAGAGGAACATGAAACAGACTCCCTAAAGAAGTAGTGTGCCAAAACTATAGAAGACAGTCCATTAAGCAAATTCATGTGCCTCTTTCAATTGGATTTAACTTCTCCCCCTAGGCGCTTTTTTGTTTGGTTGGTTGGTTTGGTTTTGTTTTGGTTGGGGTTTTTTTGTTTGTTTGGGGTTTGCTGTTGTTGTTTGGTTGTTTTTTTGGTTGGTTTGGTTGTTTTGGTTTTTTGTCTTTTTTTTGTTTGGTTAGTTGGTTTTTTTGGTTTGTTTTTTTTTTTTTTTCTGGTAGGGCTGGGTGGGATGGGATGTTTCTTGTTTGGTTTTCCCCTCTCCCTTCTTCCTATAGGAACTTCCAGTAGACAGCCCCTTAAATCCTGGCTGCTGGTATGTGGACTGCTCCCTCTTAACTTTACACTAGCCACCCTAGTCTGACTAAAGCATTCCTCCATCTTATCTCTTTTAAAAAGGCAAACGAGTAAATGACACCAAGGTACCATGTTCCTCAGTACAGTTCACAAGCATACTACCGAGATGAGTTTAATGCATTTCTTTGCTTCTGAAATGTGCAAAACGTGTATTAAAATGTCAGGTGTTATATGAGAAGTGCTGAAAAGAAACCAGTTTCCTTGAGCACCAGATACATGAGCTTCAGGGGAACAGTTTCTGGGTACATCAGACAGGTGTTTGTCAAGATCTAATTGCAGCTCATTGAGTAAAACTGCAAAGCACCTGTGCTGAGAGAAACCTGCAGTCAGAAGAACTCACAAGTCATGGATACCTGTCCACATAGTTTAGACATGTTCAACATAACCTGCTCCAGGGAGTCTCTGGAAAGCCATATTGGGGTTGTTTCTAAGAAGGACTCCCATCTGCCTTCATGTCCAGATGCTGACTGTGGCACATACAGAGGCTCTGTGGTCTAGAACAGATGGAGGCTGGTGAGAACCACAACCCTGTGACCTGCCCAGGCCCACAAGCATGTTCATATGTACAAGGTAGGGTGCCCTGTAGGACTTGTCCACAAGGTAGACACGTTGGCCCTCCTGTGGGAAGCGAGGCAAGCCAGAGCTCAGCTTGACCATAAGCACAGCCCAGTGTCTCTTGTACATATCAGCACTGTAACTTTGAGATGTGAAAAGTGCTAGAATGAAAACGTAGATGAACAGGCAAAAGGCTTGATTTAGGGACCTACCAATACATTTCTATACTGGTGAGTTTATGCGGTTGATAGCATTTCTGTGTAGGTAACACAATGAAGAGAGGGAACTCTAACTCTGTAAAGAAAAGGGAAGCTCCACCTTGTCTAAATTGGAACCAGCTGACTCCAAAACCCAACAGGGTGGGGAGGGGATTATTTATAGTCAAACCAGCAAGGGGAGGATTATTTATAGCCAAACCTGGAAGCAAGGCGACAGGTGGTGAGGAGCACTTGGGTCAGACAAAGACATCTGCTGGGAATATAAGCAATACAAAGGTAACTCTGTATCCAGTAGTAAATGATAGGACAGAAATTACAGCTGACCTGAAGGAAGAAAGGTTGCAGAGGCATATTTGAGGGAAGTAACAACATGTCAGACAAAGGAATTAACTAGAAGTAGGCATGCTGCCAAAAATAAAACCTATGTACCATTGAGAGGCCTAAAGTGAAAAGCAGGTGAACTAAGTGCCTGGGGATGAAAGAGGACTGACCTTCACCACATGAATGTTACTCAAACAGTTGATACTAAGGCAATATTGTAGTACATAATTATTAGCTGGACAAAATAGATCAGATGTGGGAGTATTTCAGTCTAGGGCTATAAATGCCATAGAACAGACCAGCCATGAGGATGGGGTATAGATTTCTGTGGTCCAACCAGACCAACTTTATATTTCTCAATATAAAGGTATACAATAACTTGGCTGGGAACTGCTGTTCTTGTAGTGCAGTGTTATAAAATATTTTAGGAATATCTAAAGTTTGTGTAAATTTTTTGGTGTGGAGTTATTTTTAAATTAGAAGAAAACTCACCAAAAAGAAAGGTAGCCTTATACTACTTGTTGCCTGCTCAATGAAATGAGGAAGACCTGATTGTTGTTCTCACTAATATTGCTTGCTGTTACTCTGGCTTTATATAAGTCAGAAGTACATAGAGACTGACTGAGTGTAAAGAAGGGGTGGTGTAAATGAAACTTGTTCCCTGCCTGTGAGGAGGATTAATGAAGTAGCATTTACCCATTTATAAAATGGCTTTGTGTGTCGACAGGCCAAAGTTCAAAGAAGCAGTTTCTTGACAATTCACAAGATTAGGACAAAGATCAGGTCTTCAGACAGGCACAAATGGAGAGCTCTCAGTCATACATTAATTGCCTCAAGGTATCTATCTATACTTAGTAATAGCCACAGTATAATTAGGTTTCATGTCTGTGAGAGAGAGCACAATAACCTTTGTGATTCAACACTGGGAATCTACTGCTGGACTCTTTAAACATTCTAAAATGTGCTTTTGGGATGTTTGCAGTGTCTAAACCAAACTCAATGGGCTAGAATAATCTCTTACCCTATCCTGTGTTCTGGTTATTTTCTATTTTAAAAAGAAATAATGAAAAAATATAAAGCTAAAACAGAAGAAATTTAGATATAGTCATAAAAAGACTACTGTAGGAGAGACTTGGATTTTTAATTCAAAGTGGGGAAAGTTGCAAAATGAGGAATTCTCAAACGGAGAGGAATTTTTGGGAGAGGAAAGGGAATGACTTGACAAGCAAGAGATAGGGAACTGATCAAATGAAATTTTACACAACTTTTAATAAGCATATAGAATTTATTGGCACAAGATATCATGGGAGCAGAGAACTTAGGAGGGCTAAAAAGATGAGGCATTTGTATGGATAATGAGAAAATCTAAATTACATTGATTAGAATAAAAACATTAATAAAGATGTAGAACTTCATGCTTGTGGGCAGGAGCCAAACACATGAATGGGGTTCCAGGGAAACTTCTTGCTTGAGGTGATTATTCCATAATATTCCCTTTGGATTTTTTTTTTACTTTTTTTTTTCTTTCTTTTGTAGCAATGGGTACTGATGCAATTGAGAATCTGCTAAGAAGCTCTGTGTTTCTTTGCAGTTATGCCTGTGTAGGAGGGAAGAAAAGGGTGGCACAAGAATATGCTCCTGTTTAGTGCTTCTCAGAAAGAAATAACCTTTAGACAGTTGTAGAGAACACAAGCAAAGTAACCTTGCTGTAACTGTCATTAGGGCTAGCTCCTGAGCTCTGTGGAAGAAAGACCTGGTCAAATTTTCCTTAGCTCTCAGGCCTTCCATCTGCTGGTTGAGCCAGGGGGTGAATTCTGAGCAATGCAGAATATAGGTGACTTTCTGCAAACCTGTTGTGGTTTTACCCCCATCTTCTCCTTCAAAATAAGTTTATCATTTGAAGTATATACAGAGATTATTCCTGCTCAAAAGCGATGGTTCCTCCTATGTAATCTGCCTCATACCAGCACTCTGCAGGTCACAGGATGCGAGTGGTCTGTCAGTGGCAGTGCATGTTAGGCCTGTGGCCTGGGGGGCTCAGTGCAGCCCCCAGCCTGCCGGGTGAGCCAGCAGAGCAGATGCGCTTTCCACCCTGCCCTCCATCACACTGGGACTGCATCCAGCCACATGGTGGTTTGCTTCCCTGACCTCTCTTCTGCATAGTGAGATAGAAGACTCAGGGAATAACTGAGAGAATCTTACCAATTAAAAATGGCAGTAGGTTGGTGCTAATGTTTTTGTCATTTCCAAAGGTAATGTGTTTAATTCTGCCTTTCACTCTTGCTTGACCCTATGGCTGCTGTAGCCATTTCCAGGCACTGAATTAATCTGAATGGAAATATGAGTGAAAAAGTACAGTAGCCACACTGTATTTCTTATGAATTTGAGAAGGAAGAAGAAATTGCTTCAGCACTGCCTCCTTTTCATACTTCATATCTCTTAAAAGTAGCCAGTTAATTACATTCCATGGTTACTGCTATTGTAATATGTGCTTATTTGAAGTGCAAAGATAATAATCAATTGTATACTCTTGACTACACTATCAATGGTTGCAATACCCGCATTGTGTTTACATTTTACTTTATAACACTTAGCCATTGTGGTTTTAACGGGTAGTAATTCAGTGAATTCAGTCTCCATGTAATGCCCTTGCCATTTCATTCTGCAGTATTAAGTGTTGTTTTTCTAGGAAGGTCTTGAAATGTGGGGCATTATGTATGAGTTATGCTAATTTGTTAGGGCAATGAATACATTAATTTCATTAGTAAATGGCCTTAAAGCAATAATTACCAGTGTAGGTGTGTCAGAAACGATCATGTTCAGTTTTGCCAGTTAATTATTAAGATTTTGTTCTAAGGGACCCAGATTTGACATCCAGCTTCAGTTTAGCCATAAATAAAAGTCTGAAGTATATTGGGCTGAAGAAATCTAGCCAAGAACTTGTTTTGCTCTTAGAAATTCTTACATTTTGCCTAATTGTAACTGCCAATAAGATGCCAAAATAATTAGTGCCAGTGCTATGAGGTTTATACTATACCTCCCAAAAAGGCACATCATAATGAAAATAGCAATTGTGCTTTGTCATTCCTCTCATCTTGCCTTATGTTACAGAATGTTCAATTATTCAATGGAAGTATTACTTGCTAGTGCAGTATAAAATGTGAAATGGCTGCAGTTTATTGTTAAAGCTTACGAGTGATTGTTAATAGAGTTTACTTCTAATGGCCTAATTAGGTTTCTAAGTTATATCTGTGCACTTCTTGAACTTTACATGGCTAGCTCCATGTAAAGGAGACAAATGGAGGCCCCTGTTCACCTGGATTACTTTCCTTAGATGTGACCCTATTTTTAATTACAGTCACCTGTTGGGAGCATATAATAAACCATTGTTCAGTCATAATGTGCTTTTAGGCATCTTAGAACTGTATTTTTTCCAAAGGAAACTTGAAATTGAAGAAGGCCAATGGCATCCTGGCTTGTATCAAGAATTGTGTGGCCATCAGGACCAGGGCAGTGATTGTCCCCCTGTGCTCAGCACTGGTGAGGTCCCACCTCGAGTGCTGTGTCCAGTTCTGGGCCCCTGACTACAAGAAAGACAATGAGGTGCTGGAGTGAGCCCAGAGGAGGACAGTGGAGCTGGGGAAGGGTCTGGAGCACAGGTTCTGTGAGGGGGAGCTCATCCAGGAGAAAAGGAGGTTCAGGAGGAGCTTATCAGTCTCTACAACTGCCTGAAAGGAGGGTGTAGCCTGGTGGGGGTCAGCCTCTTCTCCCAGGTAGCAAGTAATAGGACAAGAGGAAATGGCCTCAAGCTGTGCCAGGGAAAGGTTCAGGTTGGACATCAGGGGGAATTTCTTAATGGAAAGGGTTGTTAAACATTGGAATGGACTGCCCAGGGAGATAGTAGCATCACCATCCCTGGAGGTGTTTAAGAAATGACTGGACATGGTGCTAAGGGCCATGGTCTAGTTGGCAAGGCGGAGTGACCGGTCAGTATTTGGACTTGAAGAAGCTCTCTCAATTATTAAAATGATAGCAAACAAGACTCTCCAATGTTTCATTTTTGTGGTCTGCTTTGTAAAATAGAACCAAAGAAAGAGGGACAGAGACCCTCTATTCTCATCACTGAAGCTACTTACAGCTTCTTTCAAAACATGTTTTATATATTAAATTGCAAGACTGCTGAAGTTTACAGATGATTATAGAATAATTCTGGAAAAAAATAGGACTGATAATTGTTTACTTTTTAGCCATATCAGCAAATACACTGCATTATTCAGTTGCATCATAGGAAAATGCACCATATATGGAGCCAAAGGGCATATAGAATTCCCTATATTTCCTATCAATGGACATGAATAACAGGTGCTGACAGCAACTATTTCAGTACCGAAATATGTTTTATGTTGAGTGCAAGACTCTAGGCAAGCTCTTCAGATTTAGAGTGTAGGCAATCATTAGTCTGGTCCAGTAAAGTATGTGCTCTGCAGTTTGCTTGCTGACTGTAGTTCATAATCCCAAGCAGAGTCAGTGAATAATGATATGACATCTCAGTTCATAGATTTACAGATACAAAGAGTAGTCTAATTGTGGCTTTCTTCTTTTGCAAGATTGATAGCTTTCCACTAGTTAAGCTAATATTTGGTTTGCCTTGGGAGAGAGACAAACAAATGCAACTTATCTCACAGTAAGTTTTGCTGTATGTGTGGGCAGCCCGGTTACTTTACCTCCTTTCTGGTCAAGCTCCTGAGAATCCTAGGAAACTATGCAAGGAAAAATAAGTATTGTGCTACTACTGCAGTAGCTGTAGGCCAGCATATCTGTTTCTCTTGTTGGATGGCTTTTATTCTGGACTACTTCTTTGCTTCTCTGGTATTAGTTTTGGAACTCAAAAGCCAAGAGAATGTCTCAGATTATGTCCTTCTTCCAAGATACTGTGAGGAAAATGAGTCTTCCTTGTTTATTGGGCAATTAAGTGAAATATATTGACAGTATTCCGCCAAATCTAGAGCAGCAAAAACCTATCAGAGTAACTTAGGAATACTTTTCACCACAGAGGTTCCCATATATGTAGACAAAATCCCTTCTTAAATTTTATTCCTTAAACATAAATCCCCTGGGAAATCAAGTTTTGTAAAAAGCTGTCAGTAGCAAAGAATGTTTTTTCTCTCCCCATGATCAAACATCCCAGGCTTTTATGGAATAGGTTGCCTACTTACATATTCTTATATTTTACCCTTAGTATTGAAATTAAACATTTAATGATTGATTTAGTATTTATTGCATAGTTTAATAAAAGTTTAGTGATGTAACAGAGCTGGTTACAGAGATACGCCCCACTAGAAACTCATTTACTTACAAAACCAAATGCTAAGTAAAATAAACAGCTTGGCCTGACATTTTATAGCCACCTTATAGGAAAGGTGGCGATGGGGGTTGTGTTGCCATGTGGGTTTAATTCATGAACTTCCACTCAGAGTGCTCAAAGGCAGTACAGTAGTTGAGCCAACTTTCTCAGTTAAATTACAAAAAGAGAGATTTTTTTTTACCAAATACAAGGGATCAACTGCAGCTGCAAAAAGGAAATTTAGAATTATCATCATACCAGTATCAGAAGGTCCTTTGTATTTATAGCTTCATAAAAGTTCACAGCTAGAGTATTTTCTGCCAACTCATAAAAGAACTAATGAAAATTTCTGCAGATCTTTTTTTGTGGACAGTGATTTCTTAATCCCCTAAATCCTGATGAATTCTTATATTCAAAACATTTGTAAAAATGTATGGAAAAGGACTTTGTGATGCTTTAATAAGGTAGGTCACATTTAAACTCACTAAGGGACAAACTGTGCTACAGTCTTATTTGGGTAATATCACCATACTCCAAGCGTATCCTTTAACACCAAGACAACTGTTTGTGACAGTATTATTCAAATTAAAAAATGATCATGTTATGCTGCTTTTCTGAAGGCAAATTGTTCTATTATTTGAATAAACTTTAGAATTTTATTTATAATCATAAAAATCATTATTGTTTCCACATTTTAAAAGTGTAATTAAACAATAAGTTTCTTTGAGATAAATAGTATTTGGCAGTAATGAAAACCTTGTGTTTTAATGTACCTCAAAGGGTGTTGTAGCTCAGTAATTCAGATTCTCTAAGCTTTTGTGTCTAAAAGCAGAAAGCTTATTCTAGTTACATTCCTAAAAGTATGAAAATTAAATAAATGTTTTTTATCTCCAGCTGTGGAAAACCATTCCCAAAAGAAAAGCTAGTCTTAGTAACAGGTTAGATGAATATTTATCAAATTTGAGGGTAATACAAGTTCTGGTGATTTCTTCTAGCTACTGATCGTTCCCCTCTCTCCTTCAACCCCTGCTGTTGTCTGTTTGGAACATCCAGGTAGCCCTAAATTTGTCACTTCTATATTATTGCTCTCTTCTTCCCTGTAGCCTTATCTACTTGGAGAGAGCCTGTCCCACTAAGAATCGTGGCATTGTCATGGTTTAACGCCAGCTGGCTGCTAAGTACCAGGCAGCCACTCACTGGCTGCCCACTCCTCCCACCTTGCTGGGGAGGAGAACTGGGGCCAAAACCATGTAATCCTTGGTGTTGAGGTAAGAATAGTTTAATAACTGAAAGAAAGGTAGTAATAAGTGTAGTGAAAGGAGAGAGAGATGGATGAACGGACAAATGGATGCACAATGAAACTGCTCACCACTCGCTAACTGATGTCCAGCCTGTTCCCCAGCAGTGTTCAGCAAATTCTGGCCAACTACTCCCAGTTTATATACTGGGCATGATGTTCTATAGTGTGGAATATTCCTTTTACCAGTTCAGGTCACCTATCCAGGCTGTGTTTTCATTAAGTTTTTTGTGCACCTGCTTGCTGGCAGAGCATGGGAAAATGTAAAATGTTTCATTCAGGGTAAACACGATTTAGCAATAACTAAAACATGCCTCTGTTATCAACTTTATTTTCCTACTAAATTCAAATCACAACCCTGTACCAGCAACTAAAAAGAAAATTAACTCTATCTGAGCAGAAACCAGGGCCCGTATTTTTGAAGTTGCTTCCAAGTTTAACTTTTATGTAGTGAGAAGTGTTCTGGATTATGATAATAATAGGCTGTCTTTTGGTGCCAACAGAATATGGAGGCTGTATTTCAGAGCTAGAAAGTTTCAAATCCTACTGCTGTAAAAGGATTTCTCTCTTAAAAAGAAGAGTTTCTTTAATTGAACATACTTTCCTTTAGCAGTAAAATGACTTGCATAGGTGTGGCACTTGTAACCAGTGGAAAATCACAACAGATTTTGAAGGTCTGTAAAGAGCAGAATCATTTAGCAGCTGCCCTTTTTGGGTAGAAATGAGAAGAAGAAGAGTGGAAAGTGATGGGGGAGAAAAGCTCTGTTAGTTTCACCATGCTGGTTCTTTACGTTTCTGAGCTGGTGAATAAGGGCAGTGTCTGTATTTTCATCTGTGCAGTTGTGAAAACTTGTGAAAAAAGCTTGCTGTTTTTTTCTGCCAAAGGTTAACAGTGAAATCTGACCTCTTTTGTAAATCCCTCTGAGACACACCTACCAGGGCTGAGCGACTCAGGCTGTCCTCACTGCCTGAGCCATTTTATCATTTTGCATGTAGTGTGTCTCAAGCTGTGAAGCTATTTGTTGAACTAGGCCATGTTACTGTTTGACTGAGAGGAAGACAAATTGTCCATATTATCCCATATTATCCTTAATTTCCATATAATTGTTTTAATCTTTGTTTTATAATAAATGCATGAAAGTGTCCTGAGGGTACCTTTTTGTTTGCTATTGTCGGTGTTTCATTTAGAGTCCAAGCAAGATGGAAATGTTCAGGGCTGCTTTTTCTTCCTCTCACCTGAATGGTTCATAAAACACACTCTAAAATATCAGTCATTCTCACTGCAGAACTCTACTTCCATATAAAAGCAGGTGAAGCTGTGTTTCCCATCCATCTCATTCTGAAAACGTTTAGCAAATTGGATTAGGTCAAGAGATAGTTTTGGCTGGAGACATGTCATGCCAAGCCCACAGAACATCTATCTGTTGCTGGGGGATAATGTGTTCCAGGTTAAAAGGAGCTGGGGGTGAGGAGAGAAAGAATATCTTACCTGTGACTAACCACTGCTTCCCGTCTTCCATCTCAACTACATGTTTATTTAAAGAGGCTGAACGAGTACTCTTGCACAAAGAACATGACAGCCTCCAGAAATTTGGAATGGTCAAGATTAATGAGAAAACACACAAGAGTCTCCTATGGAGTGCTTTCAGTTTGGCACTCTACCCTAGGTGTTTTATGCCCAGTTTATGACAGCTTGTCTCTGTTCTCAGTGGCCAGCCACTTGCAGCTTTCACTCCTGGACTCTTTATTTCATAGTGGCACTTTCTGATATGTCTTTGTTTAGGAGTAGTTACTTCGTGATGCCGCCCATTCATACACTTGGACTTCCCTGGCACGAATCTGCTAAAGGGAGGACTCCCTTGGGAATACCCAGCCAAAGAGCACACACTTGGACATAATTGCTCCACACCAGTCTAACGGGAGAGAGTGAGGCATTAACAAAACATAAACTGATATGGGAGTAAAATAAGGTTCTGGAGAGTTTTGCTGTTCAATTCTGTAGAAGTAATGACAACCTATCTGTGGAGCTTAATGAAATGTTATAATCCCCCTATAAAACATCTGTGGGATGCCACAGAAAGTCTGTAGAAAGTGTAGCATTGTATAATATATATCCATATGGATATTCTTGTTTGGTTTTGATGGGAGGTGGGACAGTGGCTGAATTTAGTGGGCTGGCAGAGTTGTCTGTGCATGCCTGACAGAACAGAGAAATAAGGATACTTCATCTAGCTCTTTCAACAAGTTGTTTTTAAGCCTGAAATAGAATTTAGTCTTTAGGGGGAACAAGCATTCTAATTTTACCAGATGTTAATGTTTAATTCTATGGTCCCTTTAAAAACAAGCCCAGTGTAAAGGGGAAAGTCATATGAATATATTTTTTGACATTTTGTTTATTAGCATTTTATCTAGGCTAGTAGTAAATGAATAGACTTGTCAGCAGAAATCTCAGGGTGAAGCAAATAAAGAATCTTAATAGGCAGGGAGAAACAGAACTAACGGCAAATTCCTCACAAAGAGCTCTAATTTATTGGTTTCTCTTTCATGAAGATTCTGTTCTGGATTCTGGCTTTGTCAGAAGAAACAGCTGAATGATGACATGGATTCTCAGAAAAACTGTGTTGTCTGGTGGGAAAGAAAGGGAAAAAAGGAGGAAAGAAAGTCTATTTCTTTTAACACTTTCTTCAAAATAATTCATACCACAGAGTGAAGTTTTCTTAGTTTGATTTGTTGGTTCAGTGAACTTGCTGAGTTTCTAAGAGTGCTATGAGGCCTGATTCTTCTTGTAAGTGACTGACTGCAGTAAAACAATAAATGGGGGCTTGTCTGGGTCTCTGTTGTGCAAATGGTGCAGAGCACTGGGTTCAGGATATGCAGCTTTGTTGGAACTGCTTCTGGCTTGCTGTACACACCTGTATCCACTGGGACTGCTGTCACAGTGCTTTTGGGGCCAGTAGAGTTCCTGGGAGCTACAGCTCTGCCTCATTTCCTCTGCTCACTCTGATTACGTCACCCTGTTCTCCCAAGCAAGGGAAGAAACCGCAAATTCCAGAGTTAAAATTATGAAATTTTCTCAGAGTATGCTTACTAGTTATAAGCTGGACATTTTCTATTGCTCTGTAGAGCATACAACTAAATTATGTCATGTAGTTAGTAACGTAAGTGTCATCTACACTACTTTCCCCCCAAATCCATTAGTGTGATTGAGAGTGTACGTGTACAGCTCTTCAGCCAGGTGGGCATGAGGAGCTGTCATGTGTCACAGAACATTAGAATTAGCTGTGGACCCTTTCTCAACAGAAGTCATTATTTGCCAAGATGACTAAAACTTCTCTGACCCAACCCATTCAGCTTTCAGTTTTATGTTGACAGTATCAGAGAAAGTGCAACGTTTTCAAAAAAGTAATTGCTGAGTGACCTCACAGGGCAAGTTCATCGTCTTATTCCTTCCCTTGCCTTGGACAAGAGAAAGGCGCAGAATGTAAAGATGCATCCTTAAAAGTGCTTGAAGTCAAGATGGAAAAAGATGGAGAGGCAACAAATAAAGTAGAACAGGACAAATGAAATAAATTTATGGAAATAATCTGTTTCTTTGTTTAATTAAATGTCCTTTCCCAGTGTTAAACTCATTCTCTGAGCCTGTATCATTATCACCTGACCTTGTCAGAGTGTCATTCTGAAGTATACAAAAACACGCCCCAAAACCAAGCAAACAATAAAAAAAAAACCCACAGGGAAGAGAAAAATGCTGAATCAGGGCAATCTAGAAGTTGTAATATTTTTAATTTGTTACTTTGCTTGTATTTTATTTTATTGCTCTGTTGGAAATACTCCTGGCCTTTTCAGTGGAAGGAAGAATGAAAGAACAAATTTAAGCCATGTAAAGGTAGTAAGACAGTAAAACTCATTTGATTGTGTAGACTAGTTGTATGTAGTTTGTTTTTCTTTCTCCTCTAACTATGTTCCTAAAATGAATTTCTTCCATAAATCCAGTACAATAACTTCTGTTTCAATAAATGCCTGTCAGGCTTTCTCTCCTGCTGGAGAAACAACCTTAGAAATCAAAACAACTGTTGTAGCAACTTAGGAAATGCACTTGTATTTCTCCTGCATTTCACCTTTTCTTTGTCCCAGATCCTGAAGGAAGAAGAACAAGACTCCAGGAATGTGATCTAGCAAGGTTGTAAATACATTATATTTCAAAGAATTATCTGATCATTATTCATACAGCACGGGTCATTCATCCTGTTGTAATCCACTTTGCAAAGGCCCATGTCAGCTTCCTACCCCATTAACCAGGTGTAGCACCACTGCTAAGATTTCACTGCTCTCCCCTCCTGCAAGGCAGTGAGAATTGACTCCTTAGTGGTCAGGAGATTCAGAGTTTCAGCCCCATTCTTCAACTCCTTTTATTACTAAGTGCTTTCCCCTACACAGCTGCAGTTTTAGCTTTCTAAATGGACAAGAAGCCCTTTGAAAAGTTCTGTGGAAAGAGTGACTTGCTGAATTGCAACTCTCCTTTTCTCATCCCCTGAAGAGGAAAGAAAAAGAGATAACATGTTTGTTGCATTTGCTCACCATGGATGTGCTTCTCTTCTTAACTCCACAGAGACTGTGTGATGTGCATGGGGAGATTCTGAAGTGCAGTAATTTTACTAAATAAAGCTGTTGTCATTTTTTAAGACTCAGTCTTCTGGATGGAAACTGAAGGCAAAAGGAAATGTTGATCAGGTCTTTTAAATTCGTGGGGACAGGGAAGAGAATGGGGGAGGAAAAAAAACTTGACATCTACAATGCTCAGTGTCCTGGCACAAATTCCTCTTTTAGGCCATGAGAACAGAGTTAAATTCTGCTCCCTTATAGTACCACTTTTGCATCCCAGACACAGCTTCTTTATCTCTCAGGCTGCCAGAAATGGATTCTAACTTATTCAAGGCCCTTGAGTACAACAGTGAAGATTGGATAGCTTGCACACTGTTGTTTGATTTTTTTTTTTTTTTTAAATTTCTGAATGGGACATTAGCTTTATGAAATTGACATTAAAGGCAGCCTTATTTATCCACATTAACGTGAAATTAATTTCATATTACTAAATTAATAGGGTGATGAAACATTTAGTTCTTTTCAAAACACCAATCTCTGAAGATTTAATTAAAAGTATCCTTTTATATATCCCAATTTCCCAGTTGTTTCTCTATGAAGCAAAATGTGATCAAGATATTAAAGTCTTATACTTTTTTGCCTGGACCACTTGTGTTTTGGTGTGGAAATACATAGAACTTACATTCAAGAAGTTGCCTTCTCAAACTACTTTTCATAATGTTATTTCATCAGATGATCTTGATTTTCTGCATGACATTATCTTTTCAAACTGACTTAGGACTGAAGTCTGATATTTGCATATTCAAGATGGGACTATGTATCTTAACAGTGTTTTTGCTTGTGTATGGAATTTATTTTTAATTATTATTTTTACTTAGGGGAATCTAAGAAACAAGTCCTCCCAAAATTATTTTTTTTACTTTTTAGGTGACTTTACTCTCATGTTTTTATCCATGGGAGCTTTCACCAATCTGGTCTAAAATATGCTGTAGTAATATGATCAGGTGATGATTTGTACATACATTAGATATAATATCCTTTTCTTGCAGGCATGTAATATATGTTTCTTCAAGGAGAAAGTGATGATTTTAATTTTATAGCAGACAGGACAGGAACAGATTATCATTAGAAATGGGTGAGGGTGGGGTAGAGTGCCAGTGCTGCACTGCTTAGGTTTATATTACCCAGCTAAAAGAGGTTACATTGGAAGAGACGCCATGCTGGATATCTATGGGAGAGCTGTGAGGGTTGATCATTTAGTAACTGAGAATTAGTGAAGCGCTGTTAAGGCTTCTTGCTGGAATATAAACAACCTGCCAGGCAAATGTCATGTTTCTGTTCTGATTTTCTCTTCCCTTAATCTCACACAATTAATTGAATCAAAGCCTAGTCAGAAGTGAAGCACTCCCTTTATGTCACTGTACATACATGGACTACATGAAGAACATTGGGATTTTCATGCTGGCCATCCCTTCAGTAACCAGAAATCGGTTTTGTCAGTGATTGAGGACTCTCAGAACAGTGGTCTCCTTGTCTGCATCCTTGTTTGCTCCCATGACAGCCTCAGATGCTCTGGCGTTCTGGCTTCCCCAGTTAACAGTAAACCTTGGTGGAAGTAGGTGTTGGATTCTCTTGACTTCAGCAATCTGGCACAATACAGCAAACTGAGAAGTGCAACAGTCTTTTTTTGGCTATATGTATATATTGATACCATTCTGTAATAGAAAATCATATTGCTTGACTCTTTTTATTCTTTAATTCTTATAATCCCTGGGCACAAAGCTTTGGTGTCTTGGTTTCCACAGCATTCTGCAGGCCTGACATGTTTCACCAGCACCTAGATCTTGGTGGGGAGTTGTGCTGGTGTCTGCTTGGTGTAGCTGGGTAGGCAATGACCCCATGGCTTGGTCTCACTCACTGTTACATTTCAATTAAGCAATTTCACCACACTGATCGGATTTTCAGAAATTGGATTTTTCTGTAAAGGCTAAACATGTGGCTTAAATGCTCAAATTGCAGCTACGTGTTGCTTTTTGGAGGACTGCTATTCCCACTTGATCTTCTATCTCATACTACGTTTTATAAGGAAAGCTGCACCATGTTTTTTCCTACCACAGCCATAATGAAGTTTGCCACTTGTTGCCCATCTCAGTGGTGCATGTGGGAAGTGTTCTGGTGCAGGCTGTGGTCTGCAGAGCAGAGCTTTGGCAGATCTGTGTAATGATGTCTCACAATGTCAGGAAAACCTGCAGAATCTGGTGCTTTTCCTTGCCCTTAGGAGTCAGACTCTGTGAATAGGCACTTAGAAAGTGGAAAGATGTCCTAATTTCTCAATTCTTCTATGTGAAGGATGTAGGTCACAAGTAAAATCTGTTTTATGACCTGCAATATTGGGATTGTATCTATTTCAGAGCTCATTAAGTTTTGATAACTAAGGTGATTTAATGACACACCGTACTGTGGGCTTTCTTCTTCAATATGTATGTATGTTTAGCATGATGTTTTACATGTGCAATTCAGATGGTAAATACTGGAAGGAAAAATTAAATCTTTTATTTTCAAACAAAGGATTGGGGACAATTATAATTTTAAAAGCAGCCTTAAAATAATTCTTAATTGAATCTCTGTTTTGTCTATAGTACCTATTCTCTAAAATCATACCTTAAAAATGCAACACTATTTTGTTTCTCTACCCCTAGCTTCGTACAGTGTAGTTTTTAATTTGGTCTCAATTAGTCATGTCAGTAGTTTTCTGATCCCAACATCCAAAATCCTATAGTTTTAAGGTGGATGGGAATTTGGATAGGAAGTGCTGTGCAGCAGAATGGTGGGTTTTTCAAAACACTTTTACTAAAGACCACAATGAAATATTTGATGCTTGTCCTGTCTGCAATAAGAAGATGTGGAAAGAGATTATTAGAAAAAGAGAAAAACAATTAAGGAGAGCTGTAAGACATAAAATCTCCAGACCTACATATGATAATTTATGTTAAATTGAAATAAACTATCTTGCTCAATTTTTTCAGCTCTAAGGCAAGATTTCTAGTGTTTCTCTCCCTCCTTTATTTTTGCACGTGAGATACTGGCTGTGGAGGGGAGCATGGAGTAATGCTCTGGCCTTTCATCTCTGGAGAGAGTGGGATTTGTAAACTGGATAAAGGTCAGTAGGGAATATTAGTTTAGTTGGTGATGTCAGATGAGTTCTCTAGATCACACAGCCACTGTGCAATTGACAAAAGTATGGTAGTAGGCTTTGGTCTGTCAATTTAATGAGACATTGAGGGGGATCAGAAGGATCTAGAGAGGTTTTTAGTATCCAATGCAATGCTGTGCAAAAATCTCTCAAAGAAGAAGGGAGATAATTTAATTGTAGCCCTGAAAAGAAAATGTGACTTATTCTGTAGAGCTCTGGTCTGAACTGAGGTCCACACTGCTCTGAGGTATCCAGACATGGGAGTTTGTTCAGCTCATTCCACAGAGGTCAGAATGCACCTTTCTCATCGCACCAATTTTTACCCTTGGTGCACCTTCACCTTGCAGGGGAAAAAATACCGAAAGGCCTGCAGATACCAGGATGCCTGGTCAGTTCAAAAGCTGCTATGGTGCTTTCAAGTGTGTTTGTGCTACAGGTGAAGACTGCCATTATGGGACTTTGATATTACCAGCAGACTCTTCCCAGACAGCAGAAGAACACAGGAAAATTGTAGAGCTGTGTTGGTTTACAGGCACTGTGTGTTTTCCTACTAATAAGCAGTTAGACATAGCCTATTTGTGATGATAGTATCATGTAGAGGGCTCTAAATTATTCACACAAGTAACTAACCTGTTTTATGTCTTCTCAAATTGTCCAACAGCTCTGCAACATCTTTGAAAATACTTACTGTTTGGAATTTGCACTCAGAACAATTCCAAGAAAATATTCTTGGTTTTACACAGGTTCTTTGAAAAGACTTGTTTTTCAAATTCTGAGAAGCATATATACATTTTATTAGCCCCTTAGATTATATGGTAGTTTTCCTGTCCCTGGCTATGGAAGGTTGATTCATAGAGTGGTTTCTTTTATTTTGGGTGGGAAGCGTCCATTGCATGTTTTCTATTTACTCATTAATTTGATGAACATTTGTCACTCAATGCATTCCTTGTACAGATTCTTTGGACAGCTAAAATAACAGCTGCAAATGCAAGCACAAAAAGCGACCATTTGTTTGAAGCAAAAATTTATTTTGAAATTTTGAAATATTGTGTATTGTGTGATAGCCTAAGTGCTAACAATGTGCTCTGGATACCTCTGCATGTGCTGGCTCTGGCCTCCTCTGCATGCAGATCACTAGGTATGTTCACAAGCAGACTGCACACACAAAATGTTACCATATTGCATCTTTCTATTATGGACATCAAGTAGGGATTTGCATATGCAATTGCCTTTCAAAGTGAACAATGCTGTCAGACCCTTACATACAAGGACCTGGAAACTGCAAATCTTCATTTCATTTCTCCTGAGGCTCTTTGGTGAGAGTTGTTCTTTCTTTTCTTGCAAAATGACTGCAGACACAAAGATGTGAGTGCTTTATCAGCATTGTAACTATTCTGTGAGAAGACACCTCACATCTTAAATGCTAAAGCTATGGAAAACAAATTCATATTTTTGATATCAATTTTTCTTTTTGTGTATTTTAAAATGATTTATTGAAGTAGAAAGTCAGATGATGATAAGATAACACTGTTTAGAGGTCATTAAAGAGTTTTCAGGAAGTTTCTACGAAGGTACTGGTTTTATATTGTCAGTATGATAAGAAAACTAACAATTTATGTCAAAGTTTGCAAAATGTGTTTGTCTGATAAACAGTCTACTCAAGGGAAATCAATCATATTTCCTTCCCAGGGTGTATTGTATTTTTCATGAAGTGAACTTCAGCAACTCTGCACATTCATGTGTTTGGTATTGCAGTATCTTAAGAAGCATCTTTTCTTGTTGCAGTGCTTGCAGTGCTGTGTGTGGCTTGGGACCACATGTGGTACCAGACAGTAATAGTCAGAAGCCTTCGTTTTGCAGAGGCCAGGGATTATATCTTCTTCTTTAGCCAGGTGAGAACCTCAGAGTGTGTTTCTTCCCTCAAAGGAAAGATGTTTCTGTGAAACAAAACTTTGGTGCGGAAGATGGTCAGAGGAGAGTTACAATGTGAAGCTTTATAGAATACTGTTCTGAAGAGACATTCTGCATCAATATAATTAAGAAGCATATTTGGCTAAAAACAACTAAAATACAGGCTGTGTAATCTACCTTCTCACTGTTTTTCTTAATGTGCATTTCAGCTTATTACAGTAGAAATCGCTTCTCAATTACCTTGAGCTGAAACAATGCATCTGAACTTGGGTTAAAAGCCTGTAAGTGCTTCTTTACTTGAAAAAAGTGAAATCACATTACATTAATAGAAGTATTAATTAATTTGGCTTCATTTTTCAGTAGAATTAGCATTATTGAAAAGTCTTTGCAATCTTTAAGTTAAACTGTACTTAGTTAAGTGACAGAGTTTCATCTGTAACACCTAGTGATGTGTCAGATAGTGTAGAAAATTATTGTCCAATTTGGAAACCTGAGACGTTACTGAGAAATGCTGTGGGGTGTGTTATAATGAAAATACCAATCCACATTAGCCATGGTTGCCATAAGCAAAAATCTTAATATCTTGGCCAAACCTACTTAAGGTTCATGTAATAAACTCACATTCCTAATTTTATTAGGGATGTGCCAAGTTAAGCACTTTGCTGGCCTTTGGACAGATTTATAGCTTGACTTCTGCTGAATTAGTGTTGACTGACAAGAGGGCATTGTTTTATAGGATGCTATTTAAATAAAAACCTTCAGGGTATTTCTGTAATGTTGTCACTTCAAGCCTGAACTGGAAAAAAGAAATGTGTATTAAGGAGGACTCTTCATTAGTTTTCAGGAGCTTAATCTAAGGCTGTCAAATTCTTCCTTATAAGGTAAGATATTGTAATGCAATGGACAAACCCCATCTTTGTTACAGGTTTTAGTCTGAAAGCAGTCTATTGGACTTCCTGGAAACTGGGGAGGTAAAAAGTTACTGTTCATTTTTCCTTGACACAGTTGTGCATAAAGAAGACTGTGATCCTCTTTCCCTCTGAATATCGAAAAGGCAGTTGATGATAACTGTTTACTTTGTGACTTTATTATGGCACATCCCTTGTTTCTGGCAAAATGTGTCATATTGTATTTGTTCATTGGCTATCCTGGGCCAAGAAGCATTCCAACATTTTTGTGTGTAAAGCAGCCTAGTCGTAGACTAGAAAAATGGTCCTTCCTTTAAAATGGTTAGTTTGAACAGCCTTTCCTCTTTATAAAATAAAAAAATTGTTTCTAAAAGGTGCATCTTTTAGATGCACCTTAGACTGTTTAACTGTTGTGACTCAGAGCAAAATATTGATCCAAATATTGATAAAATTAATATGACCTTTTAGTTCTCTTTTGCCATATATTTTATAGTTTATGGGAAGGACCATGCAGGGATCCTGTATTACTGTGAATAAATTGCTCAGTGTCTTACCTGTGGTCGCAGATTTGTATAGCTGATTTGTAAAAATGGAGAGTTACTCCTGCATCACTGAGGGACTGAAAGGTGCAAGGAATGGATACAACTGAACCATTTTTTCAAGCTTCAGAACTATTATCGGACCATTAGCCTTACTTTTTCCAATCAAATTCTGAAATATGTGAAGGAAGTATGATTAGTGCCAAAATGTCCTTATTTGGTCCATCTAAAAAAGACAGGTAAGGAATCAGCTTCACTGGAGAGAATGACAAAAGGCACACATAGAGTTACATGTGAAAGATTACAAAATGGATTTGCTTTAGGAAAAGAGATATTGTACATACTGATGAAAGTCTACGTAAATGGAATATTGGAAATATGCCAGTCATATCTAGCAGTACCACTCGTGCAATGGATCTCATGTATGTTTCATTGATTTTATTAAACTTTGTGGTGGCTATTACATACACTAACCCAAACAACTGCTCAACCCAGCCAAGAGTATGGTTGGAAGACTGAAATCCTGAGAATTCAGCAACAAAATCAGAATGTGAGTTCCAACTAGTAGAAGAGCAGCTGAGGAATAACTGCTGTCAGTTATAGTAAACACAGTGTAGTAAACTCATGCAGAGAATTTAGTGGGCTGCTTCACCTATTTAAACATGAGTTTAACATGACGAAGTTTCCCTCACATGTTATTTGATCATCATTATGTATTACTTATAAAGCTCCGTCACTGTGCATGGTACTTTACCAAGTTAGTTTAATTAAAAGGTTTTACTTGGAGCTGATAAGTGCAATAACATAAGGTTTACAGAGCCTCATTCCACAAAAGTGTTGACATATGCACTAGGGCATTCATGTGACTGGTGGTCACTGATGGATCTGTTACAGTGTTACATCAGTATTCCAAGGATGACATGGTAATGACTCTAACCACATGTTCATTAATGTAGTAATCATAGCAGGTGATAATATAACTGGTTTAAGAATCTGCTTGAAATTGTTCTTGTTAATAATCGATCTTCTCCATAAAGAAACACTTGAACTAGGAAAAGTGGTGGAAAATACTGTCTTAGATTTATTTTTTTAGTTGTTTTACTTTTCTGTGGATACGTAGAATTTAAATATCAAACAAATCTACTGTTAAGGGTAGCAATTAATGAACTAGGTGTTCACCATTTGAGCTGAGGGTCCTAGTCCTTTTCGTAGTTCAATCAATAGTAAAGTTTAATTGTAGCTGGGTTGCATGCTACTGTAAATATTTTATCTTTCCATAGTAAGTCAGGAGGCTTGTCTGGATATGTGGTCAAGAGTAAGTCTGAGCTTTGTGAGATAACACTGAGTGTGTTCATTGGTTTTCATGCTGGAAAGATCACAGACTGGCATTGCCCAGGCTCATGTTGTTGCTTTAGCCACCTTTTCCTTCTGCACATCAGAGGATAGTGGGTACTTCTATTGTTTATGTGCCAGTTCATGTATTCCATTGGCAGAGGTACTTCACTCCTCAGGACTATAGCTGCCAATTCTACTCTAATTAGTAAGCATTAAAAGGAACTCCCAACCTCACAAATCTTTCCCTGACAACTTCACACCCTATTAAAGCCTAACTTTCTTGCACCTTAAAAATACTTCTTTCCACAATAGAGTGCTTTACTTTATGAGTATATGCATTGCTCTTGGTAGAGTCTACCATACACCTGCTTAGCCTAAGAAATCTTGGCTTTCCCCAAAAAGAATTCAGAAACATTCAGAAGCAGAGGCTTAAATTAAAACAATAAAAGAATTATTATGCTTTAAAAGTATGCACATGTGCCTGTATAACCAAAACCTGTGCACACGGTTGGGTACTTGCCACATAATTCTTTGGGCTTGCAATTTAAATGTGTATTTGCACATTGCTACCTTCACAGCCTTTACGACGTTCACCTCTTTATATTTGTGTTCCACACTGCTACACAGTACTTACTTTTAGCACAAAGAAAGCTTTCTCTTCTTTGTCAAATGTGAAATAGCCACGTATGTGATACTACATTGAAAATGGGCTGTAGAGGACAGCTAGAAGCTGTGCACAACAAGCACATCCAAGCTCTGGTGGTTCGCATGTAATTTTTCCATCAATTTCAGAAGCTACATCAGGCTTAATGCAAAGAGACAGGAATCAAGGATGAAGAGGGGAGCTCTACTCCAAAATGCTGCAGATATTTGAGAGCAACTCAAAGCATTTGCTGTTAAGTACCACCAAATTCACCAGATTCCCAAAACAATGCATATAAATCAGGTTTTGGAACATATGGGTTTAGAAGCTGCCATCTCAAGGAAAATGTGTGGGAAGCAGGTCTTGGGAGTAGACTCCCATTGCTGTTCTCTGTGCTCCTCCTGCTTTTAGCCAGGGTCTCTAAATTAAAATGCATCAACACCCTAGGAGTAGGGATCAGAAATTAATAGCCAAAAAAATAGTCTGTGATTCCACATCTTTATTTCCCCTTTTACACTATTTTCTCTCTTATGCTGGCTGCTGGAAACTAGAGCAAAACCATGTCCAAATATCCTTATGTATCTTGTCGGTAAATACACTGCCACAAATGCTGGGAATTTGAGGTGGCCCAAGAAAAAAAGGACCAATAAATGGGATCCTCCCATTTCCCATCTGACTAGACTTTGTAAAAGCAGACTTGGCCTCTGTTTCTTCTGTCCTTGGGTAAAAACCTGCAATGGAAGAAGGAATGGTGCTTTTTACTCATTCATCAACCTGGGAGATAAATCAGGTCTAAGTTACTCTGAAGGGCTAAACCCAAATCCAAAGTCATTGGTCTTCTTGCAAAGGACATGTTGGTGAAGTCTTGCACTGATCTATATTTTTATTTCTAAGACATACTTTTGATCTGTCCTTCTGTTTTTGTAGGCTATATTAAATGTGTGTTTGGTTTAGATTCAAACTTCAATTCCTTTTGCTAGAGTGTCAGCCAGTCTTCCTGGCATGTTTCTTTTAGTGCTTTTGTTTCCCCAACAGGTATATGGCCTAGCTTTGCATAACCTATTAGTCTCACACTTCTTTCATCTGTCCCATTAAATCTGGGGTTCTTTCTCTGCAGTCTGAAGATGCTTTTGCACAAGTGATGTCATCTCTAATCGTATTTTTCATTTGTATCATGGTTGTTGCTAACCATTCTTTAAATAAAAATACAACATGATTCTAATATGCCAAGGAGCTCCACAGATAACCATATAATTTCAAAATGATACTGATTTGGTTTATATGCAACATAATCTTTTACAGTTCTTAGTCTTTATTTGAAGCATTGCAAAGTGGATTTTTATGAAAGGTATTATAAAGGACTCCTTGTTTTTTCATAACAGATTTGAACATTAACTGATCAGAGTTCAGATAAATAGTCTTTACTCTCCATTAAAATATTAAAAAGCCTTTGGTAGGAAACTGGCGTAAAGATCCTTCATTCTTGTTTAATGAACACTTGTTGGCAAGTATAACACTTTAATAGCTTTGCAGGATGAATTTTGTGTGAGCATCCTCCATTTCATTGTCAGACACTTGTCCAGGTGCTGGGAATTTATTGGGGCAAGCATATTTTTTACTCATTAGTTCTGTATTTGATTACAGAACAGTAAAATATGAGCCACTAAGTCCCCGAGGCATGGCTGTGTACATTGAGATTAGTAATTGCATGTCATCGTGTTTTCCATTGGAATTTATATGAACAGATAGGATAGGTGCTTCTTAAGTAGGTTTAAAAGCAAAGCAAATTTGTATTTAATCTTTTTTGCAGGCATATTTTCCCTAATGGAGTAAAGGTTAGGCTAGATGATATATTTTAAATATGGGTTTAATTTATTTTTCTTTTTTTTTTTTTGCCTTTGTTGAAGTATGAGGTTTTCTTTCTGACAGATTAAAGGAAATATATTGTAGCTGAAAAATTTGACTCTGTATGTGCTATTATAAACACAAAGACTGGTGTTGTTGTCAGTAATGAGCGTTTATGAATATATGTTTATATACAATATGTAGACAACGTTTTTATCTTTAACCAGCTTTTAATGCTGTAGGTATGAATGAAAAACATGTAGCAGCTCTAGGGATAAATTTTATTCCAACTGAATAAAAGAATGCCATTTTTTAATGTCTTCGTTTGCCTGTTTTTCAAGAACAGCTAAAATGCCTTTAAAATTTTGTATACTAAGAAAACCCTCAAAATAAAAATGGAAGTTATCCAAAAAAACCCTTAATAAATTGGAAACAAAATCTTATGGGTCATGTTGAAGGGTTAAACAATGCCAAATGTGCCGTTCTGTCCTGTATAAAAGTGCTCATGAATGCATTTTCAAAAACTGAATCTAACGAGGTACTTAATAGTCACAAAACTGGCACATTTGATAATTAATGTTCCTTACTGGATTTTTGCTGATGCAGTATAGTCTTAAATGGAGAGAAATGTTAACTCAACATGTACTTGAACCATCAGCTGTTTGGAAACTTCCCCTTTATTAACGTGAAATACCTGTGTATGAGCACTCAGCAAAAGGCCTTTGTTAGCACAGCTCTACCATGGTGGGAGGACTTACCTGAGGCTGTGGTTTGTGAGCACATGGGGCTGTACAAGGCCTGCAAAACTGTGATTGTGGCCAGTGGGGAGCCCCTTGTCGTGCTCTTGGCAAACGAAGAAGTAATTCTGCTCCAGTGGGTGAATGAATGGGTGCTGAGCTGAGCTCCCTCCCTGCCATCCTGAGCAGCAATGCCAGCTGAGTGCCACCAGAGCAGGGCACTGCAGGGATGCTGCTCACAGGCCACCCACTCTTCAGCCATAGCAGCTGATGGAACTTGCATTAGTCCTCATTGCGCGTGTCCATTGTCAGTGCCATGTACCTGTTTGAGCAAAGTGGTCAGGGGATGATGATATTCTCATCCCCTGGATGTAACTTGTGCAAAACAGAGGTTTACAGGATGCAGGATTTAGAAGTGTCTATTTAAAACTAGAATGAGGAGCCTGTATCTTAACAATGTACAATCTTAACAACCTTAAATATCTATTTTAATTGTATTTTAATACAATTAAAATAGATATTTACATACAATTATGTATGTAATACATACATACATATGTATGTATGTATGTAATACATACATATGTATGTATGTAATACATACATAATTGTATGTAAATATCTACATTTACATGTAGATATTTACATACAATTAAAATAGATATTTAAGGTTGAGAAATAACTGTTGAGACTAGGTAGTAAATATTGGGTTTTTTATTTTTCACAGTCATGTTCTTCAGCATTTCTTTCACATTTCACAGTCATGTTCTTCAGTGTATTTCTTTGCTATTAAATTCCCACTGAATATACTACATGTTACAGAGCTGAGATTCAGGGGATTTTGAGAGAGAAGGAAATGTTGAAGGGTAATTGGAGCCACACAGGAAGAGTGGAGAAAGGATCCAGTAGCAAAAGATGGCTCAGAGAGGAATGTAGAGGCTCAGGGGCAGCTGAAGTTGGATCAAAACAGGACAAATGGAGGTAGAAAGCATCAAAATACCAAGGAGAAGGAAAAGAGAGGATTGTAGGTATATACAGTATTGTTCAGAGAAAAATGTGTGATCAGACAGGATCAGATCAATTTTGTCCTGGCTGACACAAGGTCAGAAGAGCAAGAAATCAGAAACACTGGAAGAGGTGTTTGGATCCTAAGGATATGGAGAAGGAAGTAAAAGTGAAGCAGAGAAAGAACTATTAGAGTACATATTAGAGCTGCATGAGAGATGGAGAAGTCATGGTGTCAGGAGAGCTGAGTGGGGATCAGCAAAGGATTACATGTAAAGCTACCAGGAAACCCAGGAATGGGTCAGAAAAGCTTACAGAGATTTGGTCAGAGTAGCCAGAGGGGCAGAATGATGCTTATTGTTCAGCATACTGCAGTTAGTTCAGAAGCCCTTACAGAGCAACTCCAAGAGTGGAAGTACCAAGAATATTAGCATCTTATATGGCAGACCTGATTCATTAGCAAAATCAAGGCTCTGCCTTAATTTATATCCCATGAGGATTTGGTTTATTGGATATTGTCCCAGCTACTGCTTTGGAATCCAGTAGTGATTTTTCAGGATGGCTGCTCTCATAAGGCACAACCTAAGGATTTTAGGCAGATTACCTTCTGAACATCCCAACATCTGGAGGTTTATGGCCAGGGTCTCAGCATGGTTTTAATAATTTATCTAAAAATAAACTGATATCTTGAAGCAGGCAGATCTTTTGTGGAAGTCTTTATGCAGGAAAATTTTACCTGAAGAGCATTATTAAATAAATTCTTGCTGTTGTGGACTACAGTAACATAGGGGCTAAATCCATGCTTTGCTATAGTGAATGTGCTTCTGCCTATCCAGGCTTCTATACAGACTTTGTCACTAAGCCACAAAGGTGATCCATTTCATAATCATTTGCTTCAGATAGCTAATTCTGGCAGATGCCATCACTTGCCACTGCTGATGGCGTATGTTTGTCAGTCCTCCCAGCACATAGCAAAGAAACCTTTTCAAGAGGAAAGCATTGTCATTTTATCCTATTCATCCCTACTCAAAACCAAACTGAATGGCATTAATTATCACTTCAGGTAGTAAATCAGTTTCTCATTCGTGAAAGGAATACTTCATCTTGAGTCCCTTTGTTTTGTATAGCCAGAGGGCCATTACAGATGGTATTGAACTCGTAAGAATCATTTTAGCGTTATTCCAGCACAAAGCAGATAATAAATGGATAACCTTGTTTTCCTAAAAAGCCATGAATAACTGTGGCTTTAAATTCAATGAATCTTCTCTGCCATACTCCCTCCAACTCTAGAAACATGTATTCAGAATCTTACTTTAAAGTCAAGGCAAAGTGCTGATTGACTGTACTGACATAATTGTGTTAATGACAAGACACTGAGAGTACATTATTAGATATGTCGCTTATCATCGCTTTTTATTTGGCTCTGATCTGCCAAGCTGAAGTTATGCTTCTTATACATTGTGGTTTCAGTCAGTCACTTAAACTACTTCAGTGTTGAAATAACATTTTTACAGGTCTTTTAGCTGTAGTTCAAGAGAAGGAATTCTTCCAGGGCATCATTAAACTGTTCAAAGTTTATAATCACTGACAGGCTTGAAGTTTGTCCACTTAGCAAATTATTTCTTTGATCAGTAAAATGATGATGAAACTACTCTTTTTTTAATACATGGATCAATTTATTAATACCAAATTAATACCAGTAAAGCTTTTTTATCTACAAACTCTATCCTCTCTATTGTCAAAACTGAGCTCCTGCAGGCACAATCTCAAACTTTTGAAATGTCCTGTTGTCTAATGGAAGAGCATGCTTTGGGAAATGGAAATGCTTTTATGCTATGTTGTCCTTTTTGTGAGTGTAGTTCAGCAAATAGTAATGTTTAAGCAATTCTATGGTATGGGAGGTATCAAAAAAGTTTACATTTAACTTGGTGTCATACTTCCCTAGCTCATTCCATTGTAAGAAAAGCATCATTGTTGAAAGGTGAGTAGCAAATGAAATATGAACAGTTAAAACTCATAAACAGGGTGTGCTTATTCAGGGACAGACGCCATCTCAGGGTTGCAAATATTCTGCATTGTGTGGGAATGTACTTCTATCTGACTTGCGCTAATTGTGAAGCTTAAAGCTCATTCATCTGTCCCGGTGAATTAAAGACAGAGGACATCTATTCATCATAGGCTCATTCTGCTTGTTACTTGAAAATCAAAATAGCAGATGAGAAAATAAGTATTCTGAAAAAGTTTGGACTCAGACCTGCAGCTGTTGAAATTTTAAATTAACTCTTTTATGTTTGCCAAGATCATGACATCTTCATTATAGCACAGTTATCCTTCCTTGGAAAGGGTTCACCTCCTGTGTTAGTGATGTGAAACTTGAAATAATAAAAAGATTGGGCAGACTTTGTCAAGGCTTATTTATATCCAGAAAGGGCAGCTTTGAAAGGAACCCATGATACCTATAACTTCCATAATGTTGCTGAAGAATCACTGAGGTGATGATCTGAATAAAATTAAATAACTTGTATATTCAATGCACATGTGACCTTTCTTTTGTTGTGACTGGGAAATTCTCTCACACAAGTCTTCCCAGGAACTGGGACTCCTACAGGCTATTTCAGTTGGAATAATTAATAATAATTGTTCTTATAGCAGCCATAAATGCCTTGAAAGTGGTGTTAAACAGTTACAAAAATATCCTAAAAACATCGGTCACTACTATTATAATCATGAGAGGAAAATTTACATTTGTGATCAGACCGATAGCAGTCAAGTTCAGTTATGCTCTCAGTGACTGAAGCAGCCAGTTACAATGCAATGTGTAAATGCATTTGGATTTACAGTCTAACTTGCTAAGTCATTGCTTTTGACTAGCATGAAATAAAGTATTGGTAATACTGACTCAATACATATGACTGTCATATGACAGTTTTATTTTCTTATTTTTATGGAACATTCTGACTGTAGAGATTCAACAAGCTTGTCAAGTTGTTCTGCAAAATGCTACGATAATGAATCAGTCTAGTTATGTTCTCATTCTCTGATAGTATTAAGAAATTACAAAATTATGTATGCCTTCTCTGTCTCTCTCTATGTATACACACACACACCCTGCTCCACAAGTGTACAGTGTGTACACATAGATATAGGTATTTAATTGCATGTTGTGTGTGCTGGGCCATACATACATGCACGTATTTGTAATTGCTATTTTGCCAAAATAGCTACCTACTGCAATGTAGTGTTTTAAAAGGCTGCTGTAATGCCTCCTTTGCTGTTGTCTGGAATAGCCATTGGCTTTCTTTACTAAGTTAAAATCCTGGTTTGAACTTAGGCCTGCAAAGGGAATTATTACCTATACTGTTGGTGCAGTCTTGTTATAGAGTTAGAAGTAGGCTGCAAAGTTCTGATTTGGACTTTAAATACTCCAAATCCTCAGGTGCATGTACAGTAAGTACAGGTTTAAGTGTGAATACTAATTTAAAGATGCACTGCAGCCTCCTACCACATGGGATACCAAAGATTTGAGGGATCAGTATTTGGGTTATCAGATCTTTGGGATAGTGAATGCATCTCAGGCTCTTGTATATGACGCTGACCTAACTGTGCCTCAAATTTCAGATGCACATAAGAGTGTAATTTTAATATGTGGTCTGTTTTCAGATCACCGTTTGAAATTTCAGATCACCATTTGAAATTGAAAGTCTAGGTCTATATTTTGTAAACTGAAACAGGCTGTTAACAAAGGGTCAGTGGGATTAAATTGACTCTGAAGAGAGCTACACTGGTGGCCCTTCTGGCTTGTTTGTTTTATTTTGTGTAAGTGTAGGCTTTGGTTCTGAAAACACAAGTACTTACCTCTTTGCATATGTGTAGTTCCACTGAAGTCTGCGGGGCCTCTAATAATCATTACGTTAACTCTCATAAGTGCTTCCAGACTTAGAGACTTGGATGGCAAAAAAAGGCAGTAAGAGCAGATTCTCATTTTTTTACTTTCCATTAAATCATCCTGTGTGATTTCTGCTCATCCCCACGACATAATTCTGGGTTTTTTTCCTCCTCATTTAGATGTATTGCTTTTGGTTTTGTTTGTTTTTTAAGATGGAAGCTCTTTAAACCTTGGTAGTTATTTACTTTGTGTTCAGTGTCCCTCATGAGGGAACCACAGATGTATTTTTTCCCTTGGAGGAAATAAAAGAATTAATTTTTCAATTTTGGACTAAGGGTTCATGTCAAAGATGAAATAAAAAATAATTATTTGTAAGCCATATTAAACATTGGCCATTAAAAAGGAAATTGAAACATGTCATGTCAAATATCTTGAGAGAGAGAGAAACATAGGGAGGGAGTTGAGAGGCACATTCCTTGAAGTAACTAGAAAGAGTCTCCTGGTGAAATGGAGGCATCCTGGGGATCACTGACTTTAATTAAGTAGAAATGATCAAGGCACCGGGGTACTTCCGGGGGATTAATGACTGACTGGGAGACTTGATGGCCTCAGGCAAAGCTGTAGGCCATTAACCCCAGCCAGTCCTTCGTTTCTCAGGAAGTGCCCTGTGCCAAGGTCATTTTTCCTATTATAGCTAAGGATGGATCTTTTCTGTAGTCTCGTGAGAGTCATGAAGTCCATGGTTTCTGTTGTTCTTTTCCTCTTTTTAGTATCTGACTTATGACATACGGGGATATTTTTATTAAATTGCTTGTGCTGTAGTGAGAGAATAGCTTGGTACTGTTCTGGTCTGAATTTTATGAAAATTAGTACATGAATAGCCCACATGCATGTTAGCCAAATGAGCGTCAAAGGATTAATCAATACCACAATAACACAAGGAGGTTCAGTACCGTTGGTTTATTAAATTTGATCCCAAGAATAACATTGCAGCCTTGAATAAAAGTTTTGTTTAGTGAAAACAGTCTTGGATCTGTGTGGATGGCTTGTACTTCTAACATCCTGTGGCAGAGTTTCAGAAGTTGTTGTATGTCTTTTCACTTCCCTTTCACCATTGTTTTTCACAGCATCTGAGGGATTATCAAAGGTGATCAAAACTGCTCCTTTCCTGAACCATTTCTTCCATCTGGGAAAAGGTACAACCAAGCAATGTGTTTGTACTAGTAGCACGAACTGCCATTCTTTCCCTTTCCGTAATTCATGGATTCTTCATGCCCAGTAACCACCTTATCAAGCACCCTACACCATGAGAAGGGACACAGGAAAATGTTGCCAGGGATGACAGCCATGTTTAGAAAAGCATGGGATCATTAATGTCCTCCTCTCACTGAATCCCACCACATTGATAAAAAATACATTAGATATTATTGGACATTGTTGCAACTGGAAAAAAAATGTTTTATATAAAATATGGCCACTGCTGTAGGGTTCCCAGACTCCAGTGCCATAGTCCTGGTTACAGGGGAGGAAGCAGTTCAGTGCTGTGTGGGTGTGGCTAGGTTGTTGTTCTATATACCAGGCACGTCATTGCTGGGGGTCACAGTTTTGTTCAGAAAGACCCATTTCGTCTTGCTCTGGCAAAGTGTTGGCATTAACTCCTGCAGCTCGGACCCTCTGCCATCCTGCCAGTCCCCCCTCCTGTTCTCTCCAGAGAGCACCTATGGACCTCTGGTGCTGAAAGGGACAGCAGCGAAAACTCCATTGCTCCTAGAGCTGAAGCAGCAGCACCAGCCAGGAGGTGGCTGCCAGGGGATGAGTGTTCTCCACTGTTTGGGGCTGGGGGCGGGGAAGTGTTCGCCACGTGAGCTCCACCACCACATTGCCTTTGCTCCCAAATGTGTGAGGGCGGCGGGCAGGAAACAGTCACAGATTGCCTTTGTCTGGGGAAACCACGCTGGGGTGATCTGCACAGAGCAGCTGTGTCTAGGTTTTGTTTACAGTGGTGAATACCATTTTGTGGGTAAAACACCTCTTTTTTGTATACTTTTGCTATTGATATTGCCATATCAATTATTTATAATTATTGTTAATATAACTATATTGAGCATGTCATTCTATTGCTTTGTGCTCTTAGTAAATTGTTATCTGAACCCATAGTCTCTCCTTTTTGTCCCTCCCTTATGGGAAGGGGCAGGGGAAGGGGAGTGGCTTTATTGTAGTTTAATTTCCTGCTGGTGTAAAAACCAGCGCAATCTCATTTTACATCAGCAGGTTCTTACTGAGCTGGGGATTTTGGGGTTGTGCATCTTGAGAGATGAGCCACATAGCTAGCCAGACCCTCAACCACCCTATCTACTCACCCATTTACTGGAAAAACATCTTAGAAACAACTGCTAAAAATAGAATTGTTGATTAAAATAAATTAAACTAAAAAGCTTTTAAGCAATAGATCAAACTCTCCAGCTTTATGAGCTAAAGGTAATTAGAAGCTGTCCACTTAATACTCTTGACACAGAATACTATTGCAGCCATGTATAATTTTATTGCTTATCTACAGAGGTCAGAAGCAAGGAACAGACCCTGTGTCTCATTTAAACACTTCTACTTCAGCCACTGTTCCTATTCCATCTTATCTTGAATAGCTTATGCTGAAATCAATTCGTAATATTTTGCTTGTTACACTAAGAGACAATATCACTTACAAAATGTGCCTGAATAGAAACGTGGAAGACTCTAGCCAGCCTTCTGTACAGTATACATTTTCCTCAGCTCAGAAAGCAGCTTACCTGGAGAGGAGCCAGCAGGGCCATGTCAGAGGAGGCTGCCATGGCAGACTGACAGATGCCTACTCTTACCTGCCTGGAGCAGCCCAGCGTCTGTGTGTCTCCCTGTCCCCTGTATTTGTCTTATCTTAACAGGCACATTCTCTTTCTATGTGGCAGTGTGTTCTTGGTCTCTTATTCTCTTTGGCCTTTCTACATTTACATCTGTTTACATATACTATCCTGGATGCTTCTGCAAAAGCAAGTAAGAGTCTTTTTCTAGTGACTGCACAAAGATACAGTGTTGGCAGTCCGTAAGGCCTAATAGTTTAGCTATTTTAAAAATAATTGGTGACTTCCACAGTTGGTTTCTATTCAAATCTTTCTGGTTAATTGATTAGATAGATGCTGGACTTTGAATTATTATATGTAACTATTGGTGGGAAAAAAAGAATTAGTGCTGCTACCATGCTTCCCATTTTTCTGGTGTCTAAGAGTAGAGCAGGAATCCTAGTAGTTTTATTTGTTTCTGAAAGAGCAGAGGCAGCAAGTGTCTGTGCTCTTCATAGGACCCATATCCAAGACGCCAGGTGAGTTTTCTTGTTCTTTGTCTGGAGAGCCCATGGGGATGCTCATTGCATTCTTCCACCTGACTCCATGTCAGATGGGTGGGATGCTTGATTTTGCGGGTTAGGGTTGTGGAAGGCACAGGCAAGGTTTTCTTAACTCGAGAAGCAATGGATAAATAGATGCTTCCGCTGCATTCAGGGGGGAGGATAGGTATGTGTATGATGAGGGGGAAAAATAGTTGGATGCAGTAACTTACCAGAACAGTTATGTTTTTAAGGTATCTTTAGTCTGAGGAGACCCAAAAACTTTTCAGCCCATTTCCCTGGTACTGAAATGAAAATTTTTGGACCAAAAGTTATGTTAGTAGCACCATGATCTGCAATGTATTTTTAGAGGAAAAGCAAAGAGTAACTTCTCCAGTTAAAACTGCAGGGGGAATTTTAGGTATGCAGGATGTAATTACCAGAACTGGAATTTGGCCAGTTCACTATGATTAATTTAACATCCGTATTCTTGTTAAAATTGCCATGGATTTTTTGATGATCAAAGCTAGTTAGGAATGGGCTTTGGCTTTCTGTTTCACCTACCAGAAGTAAACACAAAATACTAAGGAAGTCAGCTATGTTATTTGATTTGTATTCCACCAGCCAATGTGGAATTGCCTTACAAATAATTCAAATATTTCAACCAGAATTTTGTTTTGTAAAATCAAAATATTTTTGTGCTTTTATTTTATATTTATATAATTCATTCATTTATTTTATGGAAGCAGAGTTGTTGTAAGCATTATATTACAGTGATGCTGCTTCTGTGAAAAGCTTGTGGGTTTGTAGCTGCCATTGCCCCATACTAATATGAAATTTAGTTGTAATGACATGTATGGGTTGTGTTTCTGAGCAGCTGTATGTTTTTCATAAGGTATATTTCTGAGTCACCTTATTCTGATGTGTTGTTAAATACTCCCCAAATCTCAGCATCGATACTACTTGTTTATGTATAACTTACTGATAATATTGATGAAAATGGGTGTTACTTAGGGTTTCTCTGCAACTGGCATCAGTCAAAATGAGTGTCCTCAGATTAATGCTATAGAAGCAGAGAACTGATAAAACCTGTTGAAATTGAGTTTTCTCCTCCCAGAGCAATTGAATTCCACTTTTCCAAGCAGACTGATCCCTTCCAGAATTACTGGCACTTGAAATATCACAGCTAAGTTCTGTGGAACCAAAACTCTGACCCAGCAAGCAACATTTGAATTTGAACTGGATACTACAGATCAGAGGTTTATTTAAGAGATACAGCCATTAATCACCTGTACCACGTACTCGCTATTGTAGTGTCTGTTCTGGAGAAATAGGCATCTGGAGAAATACTCTGAAGCATGCTTTATAATTTAGAAGACAAATTGGAAGATAGCTTTTTCCTCCTTAATATTCCAATGAGATTTGGTAGCTTAACCAGAGATGTAGTACAAAAGCATTTATGGTTCATGTTATATTAATACTATGGCCTGATTATCAAAAACCATTACTCCTGGTTATCTTGCACAGGCTGAACTGAGCTGCTATAAGTCAGACAGACTGCCTGTACGCAGTATGTTCCACGTTTATAATAAGAGTATTTTTAATATAAAAGGGAATTTCTAAAATTATTTTATTTTTAACAATTGGATTTATTATAAATATGTGCACTCAGAATTGCTTTTCTGTGTGCAAGGAAAAGGCATAAAGAAACTAGACACTCAAAATGTCACTAACCTTTCCAGACTCTGTTTTCTAATGGACAGTTTTGGTCAGATGTAGGGGTCTGAATTTTGAAACAGATGTACTGTTTACTTCACCCTTGGCAGAGACACAATAAGCTGCTTGCTTTTCTTCGCTGTTTTGTTTTGATTTGTTTTCTCTCTTAGTGATGTGCCTCATGGCTCCTTTTTTATTGTAATGATACTGTATTATATACCACAGCATTTCCCTATGGACTAAAGTCATTGTTTCAAAGTTCTTTGTGGAGATGAATGCATTTAGTATTTTTTCCCAGCAATGATTTCATTTGTTGTAACCTCTAATGCTAATGCTATTGTGGTTGGCTCTTTTAATTTAGTGCTCCCTTACTGTGATACTTTCACAGGGCTTGTTTGTATTTGTAGAAAGAGAGTAAAAGAAAGAAAAAGAAAGAGCTTCTAATAAAGTATGGGCTTGGTCCTAATACTAATTTTCTTGTTCTGGTTATCCATTTTTATTACATGTGCTAGTCCAGAAGGGATGTGACAAATGCCACGTGCCCTTACT
>VXAX01003742.1:1395948-1478984 GCA_013399835.1 Leptocoma aspasia
TGATTTTTCTGGATTTTTTTAAACATCCCCAATTCAATGTGTCAGGAATATACATTTCATAGTAAATGTTTGTTCTAAGAATGACGTTAGCATTATCCAACTGAAAAGTGTTGTGTCCTACTCAATCCTGAATATCCTTCTAATATTCATGCAAAATCCAGGAAACAGAGATGACTGACATCTCTCAGATTTTCAATGTATTTTGGAGTTTTCTTGTGGTGATTCAATGATCTCAGGTTGTTACTCAGCTAGACAGTAAATGGGATGATCTGAGCCATCCTGCAAAGCTAAATAATCCCACAATCAAGCCCTTGGCAGAAAACACTTAGGGGAAAACTTACTATATTTGCTTAAGATGCCAAATACTTGATTTATAGTTGGTTTTACATGACTGGAAACAGCTACATGCTCACTTCTCTCCCACTGTCATTCTTTTAAGGCAAATCTGTGCTCATGCAGTGGATTTTGAGTTGGGCTAAAGCTCAGACAGTGAAGTTACCAGCTCTGCCTTCTCACCCCAGCAGCTATCACCCTTGTCCTGACCCTCATTAGAATTACAGTTTAGAGCAGGATTCTGCAACACAAAGTCCTACTCTGAGTCAGCACCTAAGGCCATTACAAGGCCTGCAACAGCTGGAATAATACCTCAGTGAGCCATTTCATCCTTTTAGAATAGCTGTACAATTGCCAGTTGCTTATAAGTAACACTGCCTCTAAATAGAACATAGTATTTCTATAAATCCTATTAGTAAAATGACCAAATTATACAGAAAGCAAAAAGTATATTGTCAAGAATGCTGGGTAGATTTAATGTCACAGGGCAGGGGGGCCAAGAAAACTGAACAGCTATAAGGTAAAAATACAGACTACAATGGCATTTGAAGTAAAACACATTTGTTTTTATTCATTAAGTGTTTTTCTGGCTAAGTCGTTAGAAACCTCACTTCATCTACTATCCATTTTTGTCAATGTAGACCTTAAAAAAAGTGATCTGTACAGATCCCCCAACATGTGTTTACCATATACCATGCATGATTGCAACCACTCACAACAAGGTAAATGAGGGAAACTATTTCACCAGAGTAAGTGAAGTCACGCTAGGCTAAATAAGGTAGTTTTAAAAAAATCTGAATCAGATTCATTGCTTACAGAGTAACTTATTAGTATCTGTATGTTAAGGTTTTGTCAGGTGTTTCATTATAAATCCTCATTTTGGAAAGTTTAAAACTCCAGGGTAGCATTGTTTTAAATTACAGGAGCATAGATGCTACATAACTATAATGCTGTTTTTAAAAAAATCCTATACCTAAAAAATATCCTTATTTGCTTAAATGAAATTTGGCATGCAGGCAAGCCATAATGAAAAACAATTGGGGTTTTTTAGGGGGAGGGGATCAATAAATATATTTTTTAATACAGAAGAGTTATTTCATTTTTTTAAACTGTTTACATATGCTTGGCAAACTAAACAGCCAGCATACTTAAAAAGCTGTCTTAGCAGGGAGTATGCCCAGTACCTGAATATGGTCTAAAACCTAAACAATGGAATGAATAATCATAAGGCAAGCTGGTTCCCTCCTCTCTGAATTTTAGCGCATGAAAAACCAATCTGCTCCTATTAGGAGCCACAGAGAATGTTTCCAATGGAGACTGACTTTGCAGCAGTCACCTTGGCTCAGCCACTTGGAGGCTCCATTTTGTGTCCCCCACCAGAGCTGCCACCTGCGGACCATCGCGGTCCCTTCCCGTCTTGGCTGCAAAAACATGCAAGGTGCATGTTCAGCTCAGGCAAATGCAAGCACTTCATGGTAGGCTGCTCTCTCAGGGCAGATAATGTGTGGCTACCGGCTGTCAAACCCCAAATTGCTCCCAGACAAATTTGGTTTTGGACATTATTATTTAGGTGCCAGATAATTGTATTTAAACTTTCAGGACTCCCTTTCCATGGCTGCAGGGCTTCAGATGTAAACCTGTAGCTTTGTCATGATTTTATCCAGTTCTGCTATTCTCAACCATTTAACATTCATTTAACATTCACTCAATGAATACTTTGTTCAATACCCATGATAGTAAGATATTCATTAGACTTTTGTCCAATCTACTGAAATTCAAATTCTAATTTAAAAAATATGAGCAGATATGGGTAGCTGCAATACTTTTTACAAGTTTTGTAGGCAAAAGCATGCAATTGTGTGTAGGTAGTATCATCCCAAGCCTCAGCATCCCAGCCATGTACCCTATATCCATGTATCGCACCTATTTCAGCTTGACAAAAACATCAAGAAAAAAGGTGGCCCATAAACTTTCAAGTGCAATTGTGCCTATTGTGTGACTTTCACTGTTTCATTAATCCAATCCAAATTGTTCCTCACCACTGGCAGTTCTTGCTTTGTGTGGGTTAAGAAACTCTACCTAGAAAGTTGTGCATGAAGGCCTGTGCAGTGCACTGCAGTAACACTGGTTGGTTTGCAACGTTATTGCATGATTAAATTAGTTTAAATACAGAGAGTTCAAATCAGTTGTTGACTTCAGGGAACTGGCAGATGCAAGGGTATTTTCTGAGTAACTGTTTGTTACACAATAATGGTTTAACTTTAGATATAAAATTTTCAGACCCAAACTGAGCTCTGTTAGCAATACAGATTTTGTCTAACATACATGATGAAACCAGCAAATTAGGCCTCATGGCCATAAACCTCAAGAAACCAGAAGGAAAGCAAGCAGAGCATGAATCAAAAAGCTCTAGAAGGCAATAAACTATTGGTAACTTATAAGTTAAGGCCAAAAAATCAAAGTATCAGACAAGTTTAGCTGTTAAAATATGTGCACATTTAGAAGAAAAAGCTGAATTCAAAACAAAATATGGAAGTGTAAGGCTCCTAACTTAAAGATCCAGGTCAATATAGGCTGTATCAGAAACACACTCATCAAAAAGAGGTAAAATCTTTTTAAAATTCTTTCCCACCTTATCCTCCACTTGTGTAATTTGTCAGGGCAATACAACATGTACAGCATTGACACCTCCCATGCTGTGTGTGGCCCTCTGCAATTTTGAACCATAATGTCTGCCTTCACTTTTAATTCCTTGACCCTGTCTGGTTTATACCTTAGCCTGCAGGTATAAAAAAAAAGAAAAAAACCCACAGGTTTTTTATTTTGCCTTTTGTTAAAAACGCTAAACTAAAATCTTTAAAAATCTGTTTTAAAATCCCCCAAATACCAGTTATTGACCTGATCATATAAGTTAAACTTTAAACACGCATATTGACCTAATTAAGTTAAAACCTATTTAGGGAGTTTTAAAATATATTTTACTGCATCATGGTCTGTAAGAACCTCATCATATCCATTCACATTTAGTTTGCTAAGTACATGTTTGTGCATTTTTAAGCAGCCTCTACAGAACTCCTTTGCAGTAAATGTGACTGTGCCATTGACAAAGTTGGTTTGTGAAGTTTCCAATGTAATGTATCACTAGAACTGACTATTCTCATGCTTAGTGGCCTTTTTTCTAATGATTTAAATCACCATGAAACTTAATGCAGTAAAGAATAACAAGAGATAAAATAATTTAAAATGTATGTACGTCACTAAGCTTATCTTTCAGTCCTGAGTTACTGAATTATTTCAAAAAGCAACTACCAACAGTATCCACGCCCATTTAATAGACTGCAAATAGGTCCTGCAAATAATTTTTATTTGTACTTGTATAAAGTAAACTGTACAGTGAGTTTGCTACAGTTTGAATGAGGGAGAGGGAGGGAAGAGTGCAACCTAGAAGCAACCAGAAGGATTTTGGTTTCGTCAATTTGTAAAAAGGTTTTGCTCTTAGGCCAAAATGTGCCAAGTTTCAGCATGGAATTCATTTTTATGACTGCATTATAAAGCCCCTGAAAACATGGGTTTCACGACAGAATGGTGACACAGCCTTAAACACAGTGTCAAAAAAGGAGAGAAAGGGGTGCTGTAATGAATATAACTTGTTTTCTATCATTATTGCTTCCAAAGAAGCAGCTTGTTGCCTACCCTTAGGCATCAGGCAATGTTTAAGGCATGTCTCATCAGAGACTTTCTATCAGGTGTGTGGAAAAGGCCTCATGCAAACCCTCTTCTGAAATTAAACTGGTAGCTCACTCTGGTAGAAGACACTGAATTATTTCTTCATTTTTTAAATGGGATTTTTAATCTGAGACATACAGTCTTACGTGATTTGGAGGAAACAAGCACATAGTTTATGTCTCAGCCATTCTTTAAATCTTACTTTAGGGTATGGTCTGCCACTAAAAATGGGGGAAAAAGTAATTATAAGCTACTTGTGCAGATTTAAAGTACAATGTAAATTACTAGGAGAAGATGATGTAGAAGAATCTGTATTGGTTTTGGCTATATTTATATCCTGACTTTTTTTAGGTAGCTTATTTAGTGGTTTGCTGTGCGAACAGTTTGTATCATGTGTTGCTGTAAGTGTGAGACTTTCTGCGTTCTTTTGTCAAGAAAATTATCTGATGAAGAATTGTTTTTCAGAGAGCTGAACTGAATAAAGTGCAAAAAGTTAAACGTGAAAATGCTTAAAAAGTTTTTCATAACTTTGTCAAAAGATAACCAGTGAGGCAAACCAAACTAAATGAAAAGAGATCATAGCATGGCTACCTTCTTGTTGAACAAATCAATTAAACATACACTATACTGAGTCTTTACAATGCATAATGCTGGGTTTATGTTGAAGCGGCATTATGTAACTGGAGAAATCCCTGGGACGGTGGAGAGGCCAATTTAAGTTATGAGGCCTTTTTATAGCATCGGCAGCTACAATAAATAACAATTCAGAAACTGTGAGATATTAAAGGGAAGGGAGGGACGGGGCTTCACTGTTTTCAGTGCTGCTCAGGCTTGGGCTTTATTTCCACCTTAAAATCTTTACCTGGCCGTGATCTGTTGTTCCATTACTGGAGGGCAAAAATGGGAGGAATTGTCTGGGCTAAATTGCAATTAGGCAGCCCTGAGAGAGGCTGGCACCAGTTAACTTGGGATATTGGAGTGAAAAGGCCCGTAATCAGCCTTCGGTCATGTAGAACAATGCATAAAATTAAATTGACATTAATGAATAATTGTGTAATGAAAATGGAAGAGGAGAGTTAATTGCATGTTACAGTGAGTGTAATGCCTAGATAACCTTGCATTTAATGCTATTCTTAGCCCTGCTGCCAAGACTTCTACAGAGCCTCTCTCTGCAGGAAGTCATTAAAGCTGTGAGTAGATAATGCAGGCTCAGTGAAACCTAAGTGGCAACAATATAACAAGAGTTCCTTTCAGACCTTAGTGTTTTCAGAAAAAAAAAGGGCGTGTTGAGGTAATTTGTACACATCAGAATGAAAACAGGAAAGTCAGAGAAATCTATTTGTAGTTGGTCGTGTTCCACAGAATTTTCAACTATTGCTGAAACCAAAGTCAATTCATATAATCAAAGACAAGACTAACCATCAGTGCTTGCAACACTGTAAGTATCCAACTGTCTACAGCTACAACTGTTGTTAATCACCTAGAACAGCAAAGGATACAAAACACTTGACCTTAGACATAAGGTGACAGTGGGAGACATCTTCAGCATTATCCTATTGACACAGCTGGTTTGTGCTGATAAATAAGACTCCAGAAAAGTAGATTTTAAAAACTGGGTCTATTTTCTGTATCTTTGAACATCAGAATGAATAACTGTTTATATGTGCCTGGATATTTCTCAAAACATTTAAACTTGTCTTTTCCGTAAAACAAGATTTCTTCTCTGTGTTTCTCCTTATAGGATTTTGTAAATCAGATCTCAGAATAAGGCTTTTGTTTGTTTCTTTTTAACCTTTTGGATGTCCCAGGAGAGTTTACTCCAACAGAGATACTTGTTTTTGCCTTAGGGACATTGGTTACTATCATGATGTTATATTGATTACAGTGGGATTGTCCTTCAACAGTATGACCCTGCTTGTAATGTAGACTTAGCAGTCAGGAAGTTAAAAGGACTAGAAGAAACTCTGCCTTGTAAAGACCAACCAACCAACCTCAAAACAGTCAAGGGTCCTGAAAAGTACACATTTTTAATGTATATTTATGTTTTGTAGTTGCTTAAACATATACTTACATTTCCATTATTAAAAGCTAAATAATTTTCATAAAGTCAGTGGTTTATCCTTGCTGACATTACCTCTGCATTATGATTCTTTTTGTAAAGACAAAGTTTGAAAACTTAGTTCAGCAATGGATGGCTTTTTGTTTGGCAAATGATTATATTCAAAAGGCTACTCTCTGCTTGTGAATACTACACCAACTCATCAACTTTGGCTATGTGTATCCTGCACATAGTTTTTATGTTACAAAGTGATGTGGAGAGGAGCATCCTGTTACATTTTGGGTCTTGACTAAGACTTGGGTAACACATCATTTAGATTAAACAGGTGAGCATTTGGATTCAGCCTCTATAGACAAGCTGATGACCTGCAGGCATCTTAGCCACTAAAACTGTCTCCAAGGAAAACAAGGAGCAGAATGCTACTTGCTTGGATTCTGGTTTCTCTTGGTAAAGTTAAATACTTGACATCTTAATTTTTGCATTTCTGACCTTATATTCTTTGGAAATCATACGGAGAGTTCACACTACTGCTACTAAGACAAACTCTTTGTTGTCTGGGATCTCAGCTCCATGGACGTGACCATGAGACTGGACAGAAACTATAGTGAGGAATTTTATGGGCTGTGCCTACATCTGAACCATGGCTGTAGACAGACTCTAAAAAAACCCCCTGAACTTACCTGTGGTGCCACCATCTTTACCTCTTGCACTTAATTAGTTAACAATATTTCTCGGAAGCCTGTGGCCAAGAGACAGAATGAACCACAAAGGTTTTTTTAAACTGCAAACTGTTAAAAAATATGAGGTGGTGATGAGAGTTGTCCGTGAAACTGAAAGGCAGCAATGAAACTTTGCGAAAGAAATGTTTTTTCCAGTGCCTAAATGATTTGTGGACCTCCCTGCAACAAGGTAACATAGCTGAAGACTGTGATGGGTTTCAAAAAGAATTTAGACATGAGTACAGGATAGTGAGAACATGCACAGTTAAAACCAATAACATTACTAGAAGTTAAGAGAAACTTCCTGTTTCAGAAGGCCTTCCATTGCAGCTTTAGGGCATTTGGCAGCTTCCTGTGGGGTACCTGGTAACAGCCCATACTGGAGGGGACTCCTGGGCCAGCTGGAGCCTGCTTTTTCTGATGTTACCATTCCTTTGTCCCTATTTCATTAATTGGCTCCTTCCCAAATTATGGCTCAGAAATACGAATCTTTTACTGCATAGTGTGGCCATTATTGTATGAAATGTTCTGTCACTGAGGCAGGACCAGATCATTTAAACAGTGACATGTTTTCTCAGCCATTCTTATTGCAGGAGTTGAATTTTCACCTAACTTGTAAGGTTGCTTGCTTCAGCAGCCTCTTCCTGTCCCATGTAGCCAGTACATGTGGTAGCTGCTCTCTCTTCCCTCTCCAGTTAAAGGCTCTACTTTGTTCACATCTTAGTGGAACCTGTTCTCTTTTTGTGCAGTTACAATTTCATTTCCAGCAGACCCAGGCAGGGTAGTAGTAACTCAGCTTAGAACAAAACTTTTGATTATTTTCTGCTAAGCTATTGTGTGTGACAGCAAAGATACTTTGTGCAGTGTACTAAACAGTTTGTGCATTTATGATCCCTACATCTCTTTCTAGTTACCACGCTGTGCTCTGAATGTTATGGAGGTCAGCTTTACCTAAAATGTGGCCAAAGTCTTTGAACTTAAGTGCCTAAATAGGGTCATGGATATAAGTAATCTGTTTGTAATATGAACAACTTTGAAAGCAATCCACTTACTGTTTCATGATTTCAGTGGACTATTCAGATTTTCTGGATATGCTCTGAGTCACGCAATGCCCTGTTGAGTAAATTTGCTATGTAATTCAGTACAGTGACGCTTGCTATTAAGAATATCAATGTGGCGTGGATGTTGTTGACAATACCCACATACTACACAAGGGCCTGTGAGTAAAAGGGATGAATGCCAGTGGTAAATCGAAGCTTGTGTGAGTGCTTATGCTTGCGAAAGAGTGGGTGTAAATTGTTGCCTTGGTATGGATATTAATGCTTTTGCCAGAGAGTGTGGACAGGGGTAGGTGCAGGCTGATGTAATTGAGGGTTATGCAGCCCTGGCACTGCACCAGGTGATGAGTGCATGTAACACCCTAATGTTCAGGGGAAGCCAAAATGTCTTCTCTCTTTTCCTTGCATCCACAGATGCTGAAACATCCATGCTCTGAAAGTGAAGGGATCAGGAATTCAGTTCAGCTGAATCCCATTTTAAATTTCAGTGGGGAATCCATGCCAGACAATCCCTGGTACTGGGATACTTCAATTTTGAACTTTGTATCTTCTTTCAGTTTCTGCTTTTACTTTACCTGCTGCTTAGTGGGATACATTATATAAGTGGGGTTTTTGTTAACATGTGTCCCAGGCTCTATTCCTAATTCATTTTTCCCATCCAGCGAACAAGCTGTGTTAATTTCCTTCCTTAAACTGCCTAGCATGAGTTTTAAATTGTTCAAACAACTAAGCACAAAATTGTCATATTAGTTTCTTTGAGACTGCAGCACAGTAAAGAAACAGCTAAACTTCAGCCTTCTGCTACTCTTTCCCTTCCATAGAAACAGCTATAAGGAAAATAGAACAATTAAGTCACTTTTAAGTCATTACCAGTTTTATCTCCTTAGGGGAGCATTAATTTTTTATTTTCATTTTCTGCATTCTTCTCTCTCAGATTCAAGGATTTTGTATAGTTTGATAAGGTGGAGCTCTTTACTTTTAAAATATGTGGATGTGAGTCCATTTTTACTGTTTGCTTTGTGCTAGTACCAGTACATTAGCCTCTGTGGATTTTGTTAATCCAGATTTACTTGTGTGAGAGTTGACTCTGACCCAGAATGTGCCTCATGCAGTGCATTTTAAGGAATGGGAATGTGCTTTCATGAATTCTAGCTGAAGCTGAAATAGATGTTGAAGCTATAAAGACAATATGTGAATCCTCTAATAAAAACCCATAATTACATTGACTAGAATTCAGGGAAATAGCTGCACTATATTCAGCAGGAACCTAACATTTGGCAACTTCCTGCATGGTGTAAATCAGTATATTTAGTGAATGTTTTCAGCTTATTGTCTCCTTCATATTTCTGTATGTATGATGGAATTCATCTGATGACTCACAGACCTAGGATTTTGCTGAATTGCTCAAAGTTACAAGTTGTAATGGTCTTTCCCAAATTCACACATTATTCTGACCAGATTACTTCTCTGTTTTCTCTTATTTTCAAGGCCTATGGACTTTGATGAAGGTCAAAACAAAGGAAAAGAGCAGTCAAATGCAATTTGATGTGTTTCATTAGAATAGGTTATAAAATAGAGGGCGGATGGACCAATAGTTTTCCAAAGCATTGGAGAAGAGTTTAAGAGCATGGCAGAGTTTTGCTGTTGACAAATTGCTGATGAGGAGTGTAAGTTTTGCTGTAGAAAATCTACTTGTCCATTTCTGGGCTCAAAAAAATGATGAATATGAAGAGAAATACAGTTCCTTATATAGCCCATGTTTGACAAGCATGTAAAGAGGATAAGGAGCATTTGATCACAGGCTGTAAGCATCTATCATTGGGAAAGGAATTTTGTGAAGAAGCTCTAAAAAAGAAGCAAAACAAAGCATGAGATTCAAGAAAGTTTAAGTTTTTAACAGTCAAGATAACTGAGCGTTGCATCAGGTTAACAGCTCTTGTGTTTGGTTCCCACTTTATAGTAAGCATTCATTAATTGTAGAGGTTATTCTAAAAGTTGCAGGCTATTTTTGGCAAAGGAGGTCTTAAAGGATGACCATTGAGTCTATGACACACAGTGCTCACAGTACTGGTAGCACAGATGCTGAAGATTAAGAAGTGCCCCTATCCCAGTTCTGCCACTGGTTCTGCTGGAAAAAAAGAGCAGGTTCCTCAAGAAAGGAATTTTATATGTTCTTATAAGGAATATTTGCTTTCCTAGCAAATTATACTGTTTCTAGATACTAGCAGTCATTTTGTTATGTGCCCCCCCCCCCCGATTGGATAATCCTTTCTCTTTTAAATGGACATATGTTTGGTGAAAAATTTATGGAACAAAGTAACTTCTGTCTGATGCTTAAAGAAAACTGAAGTAAGACTATTGTTATACTGATATTTTATTACAATATTTATCTAATATGGAAGTCCAAGAAAAAATAGCTTTTGTTTCAGTTTTTCATAGGTTTTACACAAATATGTTGATTTCACAGAACCGACTAATCAATTAAATTAAGTTTTCTGATCTTACTCATTTTTAATAGCTCCATTATTCACTGAATCAAAAAATCAAGTGGATGATAAGATGATAATTTTCTCTTGGAACTGTGGAAGTTTCTGAATTAATTTAAAAGATACTGAATCAAGAAACACTTTGGTATGATTGAGAAGCTGAAGCTGAATCTTTATTATTCAAGCTTGTTAAACCCAGTTTAGTGGGACAAATGAATTACAGCTATAACTGGAACCAAAAGGATCAACAGTTTGTGCATAAGTGATAGGTTTCTCTGGACATAGACACTGCACATACCATACCTGTCTACATTAAATCAAGATTCTAACTATATTAATAAACTATATAAATAAATAAAGAACTGAACAATTGATTACGTTAAGGAAATGCAAACCTTCTCATTAGGGTAATTTTTTTAGCTATGTGAAAGTTAACAAAACACAATGGTCACAATGACACTTCCTTTTTTCCATAGAAGTCTGCATAAGCTTTAATCAGTATTAAATACCTGGCATGTCTTTTACATGTTATTTAAATTAACTCACTGCAGAGAAGTTAAGTATAGTATGTTGTAACAGTAAGCTCCTTTGAGAACAGATTTTTTTTCACCTTGTTAAAGTAGAATTTTGATTTGTTTTCTCATAACTTACCAAAATAAAGAATATGTTATGCATTGAACAAGGTTAGTTCTATTTTAGGCTCTATGTGCATGATGATATAATTATTTAATACTGAGAAAGTTTGACTTTTCTGCTGTCATGCCGCTCCTACAAACTTACACCAATGATTACTAGAATTTTAATTGCAATGGTACAGCCAGCTGGAGATTGTTATTATCTCCTGCATCTGTAGCAATTATGTAGGATGCCACAGCAGTGGTTATTTAAGAATTCTTGCCATTATCTATGTTGCTTGGTCAAAAAACAATGATGAGAGTGTTACTGTTTCATCCTGAGAAAATGCCTGTGGGTGGGTTGAGTGGATGTAAGCTGGCTCAGGTTCAGTCACGTTAACATGCTGATGCTCCTCTCACCTTGTCTTTGGTACCTGTTGAGATTGCCTGCCTATCTACATACACCCTAAGCCTGGCTGAATCTGTGACTATGGTTATGAGGTTCTTCTCAGATTTCCCTTTTCTGTGATGAAATGCTGATAAAGCAGTTCAGAATCAGCATCACTCTGGTCCTCACTGCAATGGGTAAGCTGACATCTATCCCTGGAGTTTGGGAGGAGTCTTTAACATCAGTTTGACTGAAGTGAGCTCAGTCTATGTTTGTTTAGATCGGAAAATGTGGTCAAATTTGTTGGAAGTGCTATCACAGGGACTTTTTTTTCGAAATTTTGCTGTAACTACTACTGGTTGCTATGAATTGATAGTTACTTTTGCTTGGAAAATGATTCAGAACAACAAAGGCATCTGCTGCAGAGAGGGAGTCCTTGACACATGCTCATATGTGGCTGTACCATTGCTTGGACTTGGAGTCCACTTTCTCACCACCCCGAACATTGTCAGCCATACCTGAAAAAAATCCTGGCTACTGTTTGAATGCCACCTTTTATTCTGTTGTCATTTTTAACATTTCCATTCTGTAACATATGTATTAAATCACAGGTCAAAATATTCTCTAAAGTATTTGGATGGTTAAAAAGACAAATGCTTAGTGGAATTTGCAAAATCTCTGAGCTTTGGGCTTCAGTGCCACTGATTGAAATGGAAGTCAGGATGGCAACTTCCTTAGGTGCTTAGGAAAATCCTACCCAGCACAAAATGACACATTTCAAAGTCTGATCTTTGGGGCTTGTGTTTTCAGGAGGCCCAGGAACAAAAAAATATTTTTCAATTTGCAACACATTGCAACAGACTTAATGATTCTCACCCTTATATCAACCTAATATTAATATTGCATACACCATCACTCTCACTTCATTTCTTCCCTGAAAACTGTCTGCAAGTAGTTTACTTCAGCTCATGTCCCAAGAGCAACAAGTCTGAGAGCTACCAGGCAGAAGAGTGTTTGAGAGTTAAGAAGGCTTTGCAGGAAAAGCAATGCCATCTCAATATGTTTCCAGCTGAACGAAGATGTTTTGTCCTTAATTTGAGTCAATATGTGAACTTGAAATAACAAGTTTTTAAGTATCCAGCATCTCCAAAGATTTAGAGCTTTGTAATTTTTAGGCCGATAGTTTAATTACATTCATTCTTCCATCCTTCCTCCCTGAGAAATTGGAGAAACAGGATGAATCAAAGGAGATTCTATTCAACCCAAACATATTATTATTAGTGTTTTCTTTCTCAAATGAACCAAAAAGAAGCTCAAATGGCCGTACCCTGATTTTTCAGCATGTTCATATTCCTTTTATAAAATTTTATCGCTCTGGAGAGAATGAAACAATTACCAGTTTACAAAACCATTACTTTTTATTTTGTTATTTCATTTCTTGTGCATTGTCCTTTGCAAGCAAATTAAACAAATTTTTAGCTGGCAGTTGGGAGAACGACATAGGGATAAATGAGATTGTAATGAGAAAGGAGCTGCTGATTCAACTAGGTGAGAAAGCAAGGACTGCCATGCGAAACACGTGGTAACTCGTAAGATTGTCTCATTTAAAGAGCGGCATGTCAGTTTAAAACTATAACACACTGCTATACTGCTTTAAAAACAAACAAAACAAAAAATCCCAAACTAACAAAAAAACCAAAACAAACAAAACAAAACATAACAAACACAATCCAAAAGACTTCTTTCAGAACTCTGCAAAAGCTCTTAATGGTAGGAATAGTTGTGATCCAAGCTACAGACAGAGAAATTCCTCTACTGATTAAACTGTTGTTTACAAATATAAACAAGAACATCCCAGCTGTACTCTTGGGAACCACCAACTGTGAACTGAAAATGTTGCTGTTAGCCAGTGCTGAAAAGAGGATGCACTTTGTCTTAGGATGACTCCAGGATAGACATTATTTATTTTCTCATTCTCCTCTTAAAGGTCGTTTTCATGTCCTGTCACTCATTGCCACGTCTGTGTACTCCTTTCAGAGCCGGTGTGTAGCCCTCACCATGGCAAACTGCATGTTTATGTCTTTCCACATTCAGAATCTCAATGAGAGTAATCTTGCCCCATATGAATCTCTAGCCTGGAAGTCTGTCCACAAGATGGGCAGTGGAGTGCTGGACTTGAGCTACACAGCAGGAGGGCAGTGTAAGTAAGCCACATTTTCACCAGCTTCACGTGCTTTTCACACATCTAATGGTCATCTGGAAACCTGATCTAACCAGAAGGTGAGGTGAATTGTTCGCAAATTATCACAGGGAAAGCTCCAGAGAAAATTCTCCAAGAGGAGATTACACCAGAAAGGTTAAAGCTGTCCTGTCTCTCATTAGGTACCTTTCACCTGAGCTTAGCTGAGAACATCAAGAGACTGCTTATGAGGAACACTGGCACAATCATGCATTACTTACACTGGGTGTGTCTGCTTCCTGTCATGTTTTTTGCTCATAAATACTTAAATCTATTGATACACTCTGCTGAATATAGCTAGGGATTAATAAAAGGACTATACAATTGCATGGTGCCCAGTAGAATCTATAACATCTTTATGTTAAGGAATGTGTATACCTTGTTGTCTTCCTATAAATGACAAATGCTTCCTGCCTTTTTTCCCCATCTCAACTGTGCTTTAGCTATGTCAATATTGAAGTGTTTGCTCAGCATAGAGATTATTATTCCAGTTTGGAATTTTTATGAGACCTGGGTCCACGGCTGACCTTCCTTACATGAATTCTGGCACTACCTCACCATGAACACTTCCTAATTGCTGATTACAGCTTATCATTACAAGAAGACACTTATAACCAGGGAATTGAACCAGTATGTTTGAATCTGTTCTGGGTCAGATCCAGCTGTGACTGAAGCTGTTTTAGCTGAGCTCTGATTCCAAGCCAGTAACAGTTTATTGTTCAGTTCACAGAGTCCCTTACAGCAAGGGGACTCCATCTCCATGAGTTTTCAGTCCTGGGCCTGTACTGGGTTTTTTTAAAACCTGAAATTTAGTGTGAGGGACCATGTTGCTGGTGAGAAAAAAAGTGTTGCCAGGAATACAGGTGGGCCAAAAACTAGCCAGGGGGGTGGAATGATGATGGAAGGGTCAGCTTGCTGGCAGGTAAAATCTCCTTTCTCTCCCTTGTAAAAAATCAAATCCATCACACATTTATATCTTCTTGCCACTAGGTATAGTAGTGGAATTGCTGGAGGAAATTAAGGCTAGTGAACAGCAGCCAAGTGAGAAGCAGCAATCACAAGAAGTAGTTTACCTCAATCTCACCTTAGCAGGTAAGAGCAGGTAATCAGATACCCTGAGGGTAGCTGATTCCAGGGAAGAAGGTTCGTGACCATCTGCTGGTGTTTATAGTGACAAGGGAGGGAGAAAAAACAGACATGGGGCAGGATAGTAGTTTTTAAAGGACTCTTAAAGTCAAGCTGTCCTCTTGTTGCACAGAATGTGCATGGGGACGTTGCTTTTCAGCTTAGCTGGTGTTTCAAGCTGGAAAAGTCTTTGTTTTGCTTCAGTTTCAGTTTGAGATCTGGGACCAGCAAAATTTCCAGAATAACAATGTAAATTTACTTCCAGCTTTGGGAAACATTTTGAAACAGTTCATGGTTCAGGTTTAGTTTGACTTCTTTTCATAATAGAAGAATGAGAAATAGGACTTTCTTATTTAATCACTGACATTGATTTTAAATGAGAAACTGCAGGAATATGTCAGATATGCTCTACTCTATAGTAAGCTTTTATTTGCAGTTAATAAAGTCAACATCACAGATGACTTAATCATAGTGGAAGCCCCTGACTTTGGCATCAGTGCTCTGAGTGGACATTCACACGATTCTTGGTACAAAAGCAAAGGCTCTGTGTCCTTTAGCTGCACTCTTGTCTCAGCCCAATTTTTGCTGGAGCAGCTTTGTTGCGAGGCATTCAGTTACACACAAGAGTCCGGGTGTGGTGTGCTGCTGCCCCTACATGCAGAGCCCGTTTGCAAGTCAAGTGGCTCTGTGTGGTGTGCAGGGCTTGGCCTATGCTTAAGTTGTTTCAGCTCATCTGACTACCTTTTGTCTCTCTGCTAAGAGTGCAGGTGCTTGCTTGAGATCATGTGAGCGTTGTCCCAACCCTGGAACTAATTCAAGCAGTTTGTGGTTCTGCTTTGGTTTTGATAGTTAAGCAAACGACTGTAGAAGAGAGCCTGGGAAATGCATGTGCCACTGACTGACAGTCCTGGTAAGATGGGCTGTAAGTACATCTCAGAGAAAGGCCACTGAGCCCATGGTGTCAAACATGATCTGTTGGAGGTCACCAGGGCTTCTGCAGAGGGAAATGCTGCCACACTGACCTGCTCTACCAACATTAGCATGTAGATAAAGAGCCAGTGGAGATACAAATCCCAACTTCAAAAAGCCTGTAGTAGTTTTCCTCACCAAACAAATTCATCTGGACTGATCCCAGACAAAAAATGTTCCTCTACAGATTGAAATCTGGTAAAATGATACTAACCAAAACATAAGGTACAACCACAACTTTTCAGGATGGGAAAGAGTTGGTGGTGTCATCTCCCAGGGTTTGGAGAGGAGAAGGAGGGGATGAAGAATGATCAGGGTGGGAGGGAAATTAACAAAATTTGCAAAACCATGAAGGCAGAGGATGAGCTGAACTGCTATTCACCAACTCACAATGCTACAACTAGAGGCACAGATAAAAAGACAGAAGGATCATTTTACAATAAGAGGTAATTCTTTGTAAGACAAGCAGTGAACCTCTGGAACTTGCTGCTGTCGGTGGATGATAGTTGCTAGAGTGGTGCCATCTCCTTACTAAAGTCAGAGGTGGCATACTATCTAGATCAGAGACATTGGCAGAAATAAAATCTTTTATTTTAAATTTCTATAAGGACATGACATTTAGCTGGTAAACACAGTTTACTCTATAAAGATAGAGAGATATATACATATGTGTGTATGTACACACATACACACACACGTGTATTTCACTCTACCTCTTCTGTTAGGGAATTCCTCTGCCCTACCACATAAATGTACCAACTCTGTAATTGCCTCCCCTTCACAATCTCCTCAAACCAAACACAAGCTATCTTCTGACTAATGAAATCTTGAGATTTGTGTCTGCTAGCAGCAGAAAACTTATTGTCATTTCACCATTTTTTTGTTATATATGGCATTGGGGTTTTAAGCTGTGGAGTGTTTCTGGCGAGTCATGGAATGGTTTGACAGTGTCAGCAATCTGCACCTTCTCAGTTTGGAGTCACATCTAAAAATTTTTCTCTGGGAGAATATTTCTAGATACATTGTGGGGAAAAAATGATCAGATGTTGTCTATTTTGGTTGCTTCCATGGGACCAGTACGAAAGCAAGGAATGATGCATATCGTCTTCCCTGGTAGAATTTTAAACTATATTTCCAGGTGTGGGAAGAGCAGGGGAGTGCTTTCTGTGAGCTGTTACTGTGAACAGGACAAGTGTCCTTCATGACTGATCAGCCATCAGCTGGGAGATTTTGAATCCCTTATTAACAGTTGCTCCTGGTAAATGCTGCTTCCAAGGAAGGCAGGATGCTTACCACCTGTGCTCATGCTTACCACCCTGGCTTCATTAACTGCTACACAAGTAACGGAGTCTTACTTTGCTTATGCAGACTGCTTCACCTTTTGCCACAGAGCTTTGTGGTATTGATGCACTCTTTAACCCCAGTGGCTTCTGGTCACAAGAGTAACTTCTTCCACTTTTTGTCCCTTCTGTTCTAGCTAAGAGATGTCTGAATGGTGCTCACCTGCCCCAAGCAGTCCTACATGCTGTCACTGCTGCGGGCTCCTCACTGTGCTCTGCCCAGCGTGGCAGCACGGGCCAGTTTGAACGCGTTCCACCCGCACAGCTCTGGCTTCATAGCTGGGTCTGGATGGGATTCAAGCTCTTTGATTTAATTAGAAAGTTGTGTCTATTTTGGGGCCTGCTTAATCGACTTAGCAATAGCCCTTGTATCCAGACCCTGTCCTACTGTCAGCATAGGTGCCTCCTGATAAATCTCAGAGTGCATTTTTGGTCACTGAAGAGCATTTAAAATTAATATTTGATAGATTTCATTATGTCATGCTGCTGCTGCTGTAGGTACATTAAGAAGAGAGGAAGTGAAACGAGGTGTAGCTAGTCATTTAGGATTATCTGTGTGGAACTTCATGCCATATAAGGAGGAGATCTACTACAGAAGCTTGTGTCAAGTATGTACATCTTTTCAAATGCACTTTATGCAGTTTTCATTGCTGAATGCAAAAGAAATGGTCACTGCAGTCATTTCGTTCAGTATTTATCTCTCTCAAAGCACAAATGGTTTGGAGTGAAAGGGACAGTTGCAGGAAGCTCTTCCAAGTGATGCAGTTGGCTGGTAACCAAGAGACAGCACCATTCCTTGCTGCTTGACTGCCCTGCAATGTCAGCTGGACCATGTGGCTTCACTTCTCTGAGTATAGTTTCTCCTTCTGTAAAATGAGAGCACTGCAGAGCAATTAAAATCAGTGAGTGAAGGGACTGATGTAGGAGTTGCATGTTTTATTCTACAGTTGAGGTAGTACAGGCAACTGTACTGTAAGACAACCTGTGCATCTAGAAATTATCTCCCTGTCATTCACACCTACTTCACCCCTCACAAAGGTATCAAATATTCTATTAACATCATTTTTAATGATTGTCTACACAGGCAAAGATCTGTGTCACATAATTCTTTCTTTGTCAGGATATAGATCACCAAGCCAATGAATTGCTGTGACTATGAAGAAAGAGCAATTTTATCCACTTGGGGTTGGGGGGAGTGTCTTTTAAAACAGCTAGGCTGTAATCATATGTGGGAAGATCTTAGTGTCTGTAATTCTATCCAATAGCCAGAAGGTGGTCTAGAGAAAGATACTAATTTTTGCATACCTCTTGCACATAACACCAAGTTTGCCTTAATCATTTCCTCCAGTGAAAAGATTTAAAGACAGTCTCCTGTCTTAAGAAAGTAGGTATGTCAGAATACCCTGACTTTTTTGTCTGCCTTAGTGGTGGGTTGAGATGTTTGAGTTTAGGCTGACTCCACAAACACCTCTGTGTTACTGCTTTTCATCAAAAAAAGAAAAAGAATTGCAGCTTTTGATACCTGTTCTCCTTGACACTAGTGCTGGACACAGTGGCCTGTCATGAACAACTGAAAAGAAAGATTTAATGCTTTATTTTCTTCAGCTTTTGTGGGGGGATAGGTTTCTTGAATGTTAAAGAAAATTAGATCAAGGCTCAAGATTTTTTTTTTCAATGTTTAATTTTACCTCAGCACCTGTGGGACACAATCTATTTGTGGAGCAGAAATCACATTTCCCAGCCAGCTCTCCCATACTTTGTTCCAAACCTTCCTATTTGTCAATGTGAAAAGTTCAATCTTGAACTTTTTTGAAAAGTTGAATCTTGTTACAGAAGTTTGCAAAAGTGGCTGTGCTCAGGTAAACTTATGTCCTGCAGTTTTCAAGTTTTTCAGGTTTATTCTGACAAGTATAAGCATTTTGTTTACAGCATTCTCCTACTATATAACATAATAGCTGCTTTAAGTGTTTTGGGGCTTGTGGATTAGTCTGCTTAATACAAAGTTCTGGAGACAGGTTATAATAAGTTGCATTGTGATGCTTTTGCAGTTATGGACCATATTGAATCTTTTTTGTACTAGTGGATAAAGGCCAGAGAAAATCTCTATTCCTATAGCCAAAGAAACACAAAATTTGTTCTCATTAGTTTTCCTACAGAAATAACATACTGGATATGTAATAGAAAATGAAAGGATGCTTTATGATTTTGTTTCATATTAAATTACTTTCAAAAATATATTAAGATCAGTTACATGACAGGAAAAATTGTTCCTACTAATTTCAGTGTAACTCTTACTGATCTGCACTGAAGAGGCTGTCTAGACAAACAGACAGCTGTGTGAAAGGCTTTCCACAGGTTCCTCATCCTGACAGTTCCCGTGTGGTGAAGTTTCTGAATGAGGACTTGCAGACCCTCATCTTGATTTTCACAGAAAACAAACACATAAAAATCAGATCAGATTTCATCTTTTTTGGGTAAATATATAGTACCAAGTAAATTGAAAAATTTTGTTTCCTCTTTTTCACATCCCTTTTGTGTCTAAATACTTTGGTCTAACCAGGCCACACCTAAATCAAACTGAGTAAAAGGAGAGGATGGAAGGTGCATGACAGCAGTGCTCCCTCTGAGAGCATAATGATCTGCACTGGTCAGGTTTGTGCGCACAGTGTAAAGCAGAGGAATGTTCCTCCACCTTGCACCCAGAGCCCATAGACTTCAGGAGTGTTTTGTCCATTCAGAGAGAGCCTCTGCCGTGGGACAAGGCTGACTGCCCTCAGTGCAGTCTTCTGTAAGAAAGTAGAGAGAACAAAAGATGACTCCACTGTGCACACAGGTGGCAAAAAGAAAAGAGCAACACCACAAATCCATCTTTTGATATTCATGGGGAAAATAACACTTTATTTTCTTCTTTTTTAATGTTTATGGTCATGTTTTATGTCCATTGTCAACACTTCCTTCAGGAAAGGAAAATTAAATTGTAAAATGGAATGATTTTATGAAGTGAAGCCCCAGAGGATAACTTTGGAAGGGATCCTTTCAAGTAAATGGGGCTATGCCAGCTGAAGATGCTGCCCTACTCTGAAACCATATCGACGCAGCTCTTGATACACAAATTATTCGTGGTGCTTTCTTTCATAGCAGAATTGCATTCTGATGGACCACCAGGGAAAGCAGTGTCCTCTTTTTGAGAATGCTGTGCTCTCAGAAACAGTGGAAGGTTTATGAAAATTCCAGTGGATGCAACCAAATAGCGCATGCGCAATAAAGCAGTGATTGCTGGTACCAAGGAAAATTAGGTTCTCTATAACTCATGCCATCCTTTGCATGAGTAGATAATTCCAACTGTTGTCCTTGACCAAATTGGTGCTGCTGAGCATTTGTCCAACTGGCTGCTGACTTATACCCCGGTATTGTCTTCACTCTAATGGGGGAGCGATTTCCATAAGCATGTAATTTATTAAGTGCTGTGGAATCCTTCAGGATGAAAGATGCTATGTAAATGTCATGCACTGTATTACATTCAATACATTAATAACATTTTGTTCTGTTACTTCACCTATGAGATAAGCTAAGGACAGGGAACATGTTTTGCATTTCTGGGCCAAGGTGATTTAAAGAAAGGGTATATGTATTGTTCATTGAGCTAAGCTCTCCTCGATGGTACTGATCAGGTGCTAAAGCAGCAAGTGCTTCCCCTCCCATTCATGTGTCAGATCAAGAGATGTGTTTGGGCATCGTGTACAAGGTTCGACAGCAGCTAACTCCACCCCCTGGGATCTCTAGGGGGATACTTAGTCATCCCATCTGGCTAGTACAAGAGCTGCCATCAGCTGCAAGGCTTTGCAGGAAACACAGTCCTGTTAAAAGGATGCAGCAGTGTGTTCTTCATAGCATGTCCTCTGTCTCCAGCAGCCTGTGATGCTTGTTAGAACTCCTACAGGGATAGAAACTACGACCAGTAGCCCCTCGTCAGAACAGAGCTTGTCCTTCAGGAAGTTTAGCCCTTGAGTTGAAGGAAATCTTACTGTAAACTTTCCCAAACTGGAGAAAGATTCTAGGTGAAAGAACAACCTCATTTATACTTACGCAGACTTCACTGAGTTTCTTATAAGATCTTACATAATTTTTAACTAGTTTAGCTTTCTGTTGGATACTCTGAGAGCCTCCTTTCTGGTTTTGGTTTTTTGGTGGTTTCTTTGTCTCAAAAGGAGAAGTGTGTAGGCACATAAGAGAAATAAAATCATAGTCATGAAGTTATCTAAACAAGAGGAGTGGTTTCTCTGCTTTTTGTTGTTTAGGGTTTATTTTAACTTCAAAAAAGGTTGCCTGGGATTTTAAGTTTGAGGTGGAAGTGTTTGTCAACTTTAATTCTCTGCAGTCTGCCTCCCTTATCCCTAGCTGTGCCATTGCTCTGCAGAACATCAAACATTGGAGGGCAATGGTGACCTGCGTTGTTTTAATCTCAGACTAAATGGTTCTTTTGTTTTGATTTAAAAATGAGCCCTTAACTTCTGTAAGCTCCATTCTTCTCCAGAGCTTTGCAGAAATAAAATACATCAAGACGAAGGAGGCATGGTATGACAAAAGTGGTGGTTTTATTGAAAGAGAGCTTTGTGGTATTTTGCTTTTGAAATGCGTTTAACACAGAGTTTAAGGATTGGCAATTTGTTTAAAGAAATGGGTAAAATATTTAAAACCGCCACTTTATTTAAACTATTGTGCCTCCTTCAGTAAACATTCAGTACATGACTGAACCCTGTATGAACTTGTGCTTGTTGCTGGTTAAATAGATTCTGAGCTTAAATGAAAAGGGGCTGCTATTGAGCACAGGACAAAAAAGTTGCATGTGCATTTTTTTTTTAATTTGCCCACACACAAGCTCTTACCCCCAAAATACTGCATTCACAGGATCTTTTATTAAAACACCTTTTTTTTTTTCCTAGGCCTCAAAGTACTAAACTGAAAGCAAGCTGTTAACAGAAATGAGTAATTATTGAAGCTCTAACAGGCAGCTTTCATTGAAGTTGATTACAGCAGCCATATAATCACTTTTACGGATGCTGTAATCACAGTAGCAGGGAATGCTTGACTTGGTTCTTATTGTTTTCTCTCAGGGTGGAGGTAGGGGGCCTTCAAGAAACCCGTTTTACCACCTCAGTACAATTTCTCCTGTAAAGGAAATCTACACAGCACTGAATGAAGCAGAGAATCATTCATTCTTTCTTTATTAGCATTTTCCCCTCCCTCACATGAGAGTCTGTTGAAGCCAGGAAATTGCTGTTATTCAATATGCAAGCCAGAGGTTGTAATGACCATTTGTGAGGGTATGACCAACAATTACAGACCTTAATGAATAGGCGTAATCTAGTTGAGACTAAACACTAGTAGCAACTCTGGTGCTGTCTCTGGTTAAATTAAAAGAACAGCAATGCAAAGGAAGTTAACAAGAATTAATTAGTTAGATCAAACTGAAAACCTACTCATTAGTGATGTTATAGGCAAAGTAAAAGCCTATCTTCAGTGCAATTAGGTAGACAAATGAATTGTACAACTGACTGATTCACACCTGCTAACAGCTAAGGGCTATAGCTGATATGTATGGGATCCACTTATTACAGTTCATGCATACTTGCATAGTTTAATGGATCTTGCATTCCTGAATCAGCCTTCATTCCTTCACCTTGTATTCATGTATTTGATCCAAACATTAGTGTTGCTTAAAGATTCTGACGCAATGTGGCTGCAGCTTTTAGAAGTGTCCATAGAATTGTAAGGTCTCCTTAATCTGCCCTGCCATACAGAAAGGATCTCAGTTGGCAGATCTTTCTTGTTAACTTTTTAAGAATGTTTAAGGATTCTTGTTCTTGACAAGCTCTCGATTGTATTGAAAGTGGACAGATCTGTGGAGAAAGATCGTGTCATCAGTTAAAAGAATAATCCCGTGATTCAAGATTTTGACACTTAGGAGAAGAAAACAATTGAGAAACAAAGGAAAAAGTCAAAATCCTTAGAGCTGTGGAGAAGCTATTAGACACCTGCAGGTCTGGCTGTCTTCAGATGTTGTATTTGCAGAAAAGTCTTGGGGATTCATGAAAAGCAACCAGAATTGGCAGTGATTAGAAGAACACAAGGAGATTTTTTCCTCTCCTCAGTTGCATTTTCTTTTCCTGCTCATGACATTAGTCTTAGGCTTAGGTTCTGCCTATATGGAAACCGAGGTGCAGAACCAAACTGCAGTATACAGTTGACATACTCTCTACTATTCTGGCTGACAATTAATTTGAGATTCAGAGGACACAGTGGTTAATTTGTACATTGTGTTTTTGAGGGGCAAACTGAGAAGTCACACAGTGTACTCTGATCCCTCTTTCTGACAGTATTTTTCAGTCCAGGGTTTTATCTTGGAATTTTCTACTTTGTTAATATTTCGCAAAGACCCACAAGCCTCTAATGCTGTGTGAGGCTGCCTCAGTTTCAACTCTGTATTATGAAGAAACTTGTTTACTTCATTGCCAGGTACTCATGTTGTGGACTTAACTATTTTGGCTTGGTTTGATGCAGTTTTGGTCTAAAGTGGTTTTATTTGTGGTCAAAATAGCTCAAAAACAAATCAGACACAGTGGGAACCTCTTTTTTTTTTAACTCTTTAATACACTGTAGTTTATTTTCTTTTATTTATTTATTTTAACTGCCTATCTTAAGGAGAAAATTCATATAAAGTTAGAGCGTTTGCACTATAGAATAAATAGCCTCTCTGACTTGGCTAGTTTCAGACTTGTTTTCAATTTAAAGGGGGAGGTTTGAATTTAAAGTACATGATTTAAGGATTTTTTATTAGATCTTAACAAATGACATCTCTTATTTACACACAAGAGACTGACTTCCTAAAACTCTGCCTGGCTATGTAAATCTCCCAGCCAGATATACACATAAAATGGATTTTTTGGACTGAAAACCCAAGTAAATGTACCTATTACAAGAGAAAGACCCCTCTGAGTCCTCTAAAAGCTTTTTTTGGTGTATGGCTTCAGTGTATGTTTATAAGCTTTTTTTAAACAAATGGAGCCAAATCCAGGTTTAGTATAATTCTTTATATGTATATATACATATTTGTAACCCTAGCTTTCACCTAAAATTAGGGGTTGATGCATTTCCCTTGTGCTAATGGGAGTTGTATTGAAACAGGTCACTGCTGTTTTCCCAAAGCTGCTGTTTCCACAGCATGAGCAAAAGTCACCTCCACTAAAAAGAGGCATCTGAAGATGTCTGTGGTGAAATGAAACATTTCCCATCTTTTGACTTTGGTCTCCAGCTCATGAAGGACTGAGACTTGGTGCAGGACTGGGTCTCTGGGAAAATCTCACCTTCCAGCAGCCTTTCCAGGAAGGGCCCAGGGCATTAAAGTAGTGAGGAGTTAGAGGAAGCCAAGCCCTTCCTTCAGTGCCTTCCCTCCCCAGGTCTCATGGGTGCAGCCAAGCCAGGCAAGGGGTTCATGCAAAACCCTTCTAAAGTTGCATGAGACTGTCTTTGAACCCAGTGTGTTTCTTATGTTGGGACAAGGTTGTAATCATTTGAAAGTGGCCAAATGGATTTTTATCAAGGTTTGTTTTTAATAAAGTTATTTCCTTGCTGACAGACAGGTTTTAACCTTCTGGAAAGAGGGGTTTGTAATAGAAATGTTGACACAACCTCCCTCTAGGGGTGCGGCTGCACTGCTGCAGTGATGGTGCGTGGACAATACAGTAATAGGGCACTGACCCATAACTGACAAGAAGCAAGGCTCCAACTGCATTATAAAGGTCATTCTCCTGTTTGTGAAGTGTGTTGTTTTGCTCTACTCCCTGAGTTTTCTGTTCTCTCTTCCCTTGCCCACCTCCACCCCAAATCCAAACACTTTATATTTTTAATTCACTGGTGTGTTGAAGTTTTTAGTGTTATTTAAAAAAAAAAAAAAACAACTTAACTACAGGAACTAAACCTGACTCTTACAATTACCTAGTCTGTGTTCAACACAAAATATCCAAAAAACCCCCAAACAAACAAACAACCAAGAAGTAAAGCCATTTTTGCAGTTCCTGTAGGGCCACCAAAGTAAGATAGAGTAGGCTCAAGGTTGCTCTACACTACACCAGGCTGCAGTGGTGCTAACGGAGCATGCTGCAAGCCAGATGCAAAGAGAAAACGGCTCTGAACTGCCTTTGTGTCCACCTGATCTCTGTTATCTTCCATAGCATGGCTTAGGCCTGAAGCTATGAAAACTGAGTATAGGAACTTAAAACCATTTGAACTGTGTATGCACAGCCCCTCCCAAGAAGAACGACCTTTAGTGAATCCCTCACCTTATAACCTTTTTCTTTCAAATGTTTAGGAAGGAGCACTATACGCAGCAGAGAGCAAATGAAGGGGCTGTGTGCTGCAGTCTGCCTGCATGGCACCATCAAGGTGCCTTCTAATATCTGAGAACAGTAACCACAATAGTTGATGTCATGAGACTGATTAAAACTAACTGCCCTGCCTGTGAGGTAGAACATTAATTGAAAATGTGCAATTTGTACAATAGGCAGTAGTTAATTATCTGCTTCTTTGAACTGCTTGGTGTTTGGGATGGCTGTGCCTATGGGGACCAGAGGCATGAAACAAAGACACAGGCAGTTTGAATGGGTAGTTGATACCATTTAAATGAGTAGGAACTGTTAAAAAAATAAAAAGTATGTTCGATTCTTAACATGATTTTAGATCTCATTTATAGTAATAGAATTTGAGATGCAACTGCCCTACATAAGGTTTGTTGACACTATGTTACACAACCTTAATTTATGCTAAACATCAGTGTTAAAACCTGTTCGTTGCTCTGTAAACAAGTTCTTATCGAGTGATCTAAGAAAAAATCATTTTCACTTAGTGGCAGTGTAGGTATTTAGAGTCAAAGATAAGCATTTCTGACTTAACCCAGTAGAGAGCAGTGGTGTGTATACAGGCCTAATACATAATGATAATTTTAACATTTAATACATAGAGCCTTGCTTACATCATTTGGGGCCTTGAGGTATTTTATCCTCCCCTGTTTAATTTTGAGTCTAATACATAGTTTGCAACCACAAACACATACATACCAGTGCATACAAATTTAGTAAAACACTTTCTTTATTGAAATTTGTAACTCAATTCTTCTCTACTTTCTTCTATCAATAATAACTACATGATTGCTTCTGAGTAAAATGTAAAACATCCAATAAACTTTGTAATCATTGGATGCCAAGGATAAAAGAACAAATATTTGACTTTAACATTTATTTACTTCCTAATTCTATGATAACTTTAATGTATATCTCTCTAACTATATCTGCCTACACAATGAGTAGTCTTCATCCATTGGTATTATTGTTAAGATCAGCACGCAGTTAATCAATCACAGAAAATTGTTTTATATCATATGCAAAAGATTATTAATGCCTTATTGTGTAAAAGCTTACCTAAGCTGATGTTCTCAAAACTGAAACATTTAATCACATTTGTCATATTTTGAGTTTTTTGCTGAATATACAAGACTGTGTAACAGTAATTAAAACAGTGTACTGCAAGGAATACACTGGGAATATACTGATAAAGAAGACAGATGCACAGAGAGTGACTTCAGTGGAAATTTTTGGTGACTTTTTGGTAAAGGAAGAAACATCAGTCCAAAGGGGAACCTCTGTATCTAAGGTTCTTAAAACATCTTAGTAGTTTGAAGTCTGTGTTGGACCCAAAACTGAACAGGAACTACTAATATAAATCCAAATTCTCCTGAGATTTTGGCCTATGGCAACAAGTTTCACATGAAACAGCTGGTTTAAGGTGCTCAAATACCACAGTGATAAGTAATGTGTAAGCATGTGTGAAACTTGATGAGTCTCATGAAAATTCTGTAATGAAGGAAATCTTGAAATGGCAATGTATCAGTGCTGTTAAATCTGCAGCTGGGCTCTACTCCTGCTTCACCTTCAAATGTAACCTTATGAGAGGACTGTGCTCTGTCAGCCCTGTTGCTTCAGCGTGCGGTACAGCAGCCACCTCACACAATCCTCAGTGCCTTTGTAGGTCACACTACCCACTGTCTCTATTGTGTTGCTCCTTGCTGTTCAGTTCCCTGGGCTGGATAGTGCATGGTAGAAGGCCAAGCAGTGTTTGTGTTGCGTGTTGGGGAAGGATGATGAGAAAAAAATCCAGAGGTAATTTTTCCAGCTCCATTGGTTGAGTTGCTGCAAAGGTTTGAGGGTTTATTGGATCCTTGGATGTTCCTTTATTTGTTTTAATCTACAGCTGGCTTATTTGGGGAGACTTGGTTGCTGGTCTCTGCTTGTTGAGGTGCCCATTCTTTTTGGAGGAGTGTCTCTGAAGTGCCCACTCATGGAGGAGCAGGAGGCTGGGACTTGCAGGGCAGTGTCCCACCAGAGGCTGTGCAGCATTCCTGGCTTCATGCAGTGCCTGGCACAAGGTTACCAGTGGCAAAGCAGCACCAGTGCTGGGCAGTGAGGTCCTGCCACTTACCCTGTCCCTGGAGAGCCCTGAAGACTTGAACTTGCAGCTGGTCCCTGCCACATAGGGAGTCTCATGAGGGAAGTGGGGGAGCAGCTTCTAGTAGGGACAGGGGGATGGAGAGGGGCAGCTGTGAAGTAACTCACCAAAACCACCTTCCTTGCTCCAATGGCACGATGGGCCTCAGCCCAGAGCAGACCTCTCCCTCCAAAGTGCTGCGAAACCAGCAGCTCAGTCACTCAGGCATGGCATGTGACAGGTCTGGCAACAACAGATCTGTGCAGACATGAGGGGAACTGTGTTCAGGCAGCCACCATTGCCCTGACTCCTCAGCTGCTTCCCCTCTTTCTGCTTCTCCCAGGAAGAAGGAGTGTTTAACATAGAGTCATAGCTGCACAGTGACTGATGGAGGAAGGAGAATGAGCAGCCAGAAGGGCTGGTGCCTTAAGAGTTCATACAGCAGTGGCATTCTCTGTTCAAATACAACCTGCTGTAGGACCTCTGAATGCAGAGCTACTCAGGAATGAGTAGTGCCTTCTATTTGTATGGAAAGAGGAACTGTGCTCAGGAAAACACCAATTCTGGAAAAGTTTAGGCACTTATACTGACCTCCAGGTGCATAAAGTAGTAGCTGAAGTCCTTACTGTTTAAGCAGGGTAGCATTGAACAATAAAGCGAGATTTTACCTTTATACTCATTATCTTGAGGCTATGCTGGGAATTTGTGTCCACCTTTGGTGTTCCTATTTTAATAAGAAGGTTAAGTGCAAAAAGAACACTACAAATTAGTTAAGTACTGGACAAAATGTTTGAGTGGAGCTTCACAAAATCAGTATATCAAAAAGATGATAGAGCTATAATGGCATAGTGGATGCCCCAGGAAGAAAAGTGTTTCTGTGTATTACATTGTATAAGCAAGTACAGAAGGGCATAACAGACTGGTGGTTTCCTGGACAAAGCATGGCAGTCTAACTACAAGTAAGGCCCATACTTCTAATGAACAAAGTGATTAACCACTGGGAGAAGTTGTACTCTTTTCCAGAGAACATCCTACACCTAGCAAGTAGTACCATTCAAATGCAGTTAGCATTCCATCATGCTCACCTTGATCAGAGGGTCTGGCATCTGCCTCTTTCGTTTACTTGTTTAGAATTTCCCAAGCTGTTGATGGAAAGCAGTGTGACACAGTGGAAGAGCACTGAAAGGCATTACTAAAAGTTCTTGTGAGTTTCACTAGTCTTAACTCTGTGCAATTTTGGCAGTTAACAGCTCTGAAGGACTAAAAGGACTTGGTTGCCTGTAAGGTTTCTGGTTAAAGGACTTTTAATTTCCACAATGACCTTTTGGTTTTTTTTTTTTGCAACTGGCACTTGCAATTTTATCTGCTTGAAAATAGGAAAATCTTACATCTTATCTTATATGGGTGATTGTCTGTGGAAACAAAACCTACTGTGGAGTTACTGCCCTGAAAGATTAAGTTCCTGTTCTTTCATCAGCAGTTAATGCAATTATAAAAATGCTGTGTCAAAATTAGAATAAACATTGCCTGGGAAAAGTCATATAACTTCAGTGTGAGTATGGTTCTCTTTTAGGTTTTGTTATGAGCATTTGACTTTGCAAATATTTTCCAATTCTTTTTATCCATTGAACTGTCTGTGGGAGGTTTAGTTTGTTTTTTCTTCCCTGATCTTCTGTTTCAAGTTGACATTTTTGCAACTCTACTCTGGTGCGGTATATTATCTCCACTTCTCACTGCTCCAATATATTTTGCTTGGGATAGACATGCATATTTAATAACTAGGAGAAGGATTCTTTCTAGATGCCATAGAATTGGATTATCATCCCATTAGGCATGAGGCCTCATGTAACCAGGGACACTTAACTTTTGACCTTTGTGAGAAAGATCATTTAATTTAACTGCTCTTTGTATACAGCTGAACCAGGTGAATCTGGGAAATTCTCAACTCAGTTTTATGTTTGTTTAACAAATCAGGAAGGGCTTTTAGCTGGAACAGCTGTGATTTTCATCTCTTTTGATACTATCCTAATACATTCTCAAATCCCTGCCTAAGATTTATGTACCGTATATGGGAAGAATTGCAAGGAGATAGACAGATAGATTAGATAGATTGCACTCAACTATATGTTATGCCTCGATGTTTATCAAAGCTTTATAATGACCGTATAAACCTAGATGATAGCATAGATTTGGCTATGGCTCAGTACTTAAATTTAAAATGAAAATGTCATTTGAAACCCAAACGAAAGAACACATTTAGCTACACTTGAACAGTGCACACAGCAGGTTTGGGGCATATGTTGGTGGTATGTGAGGGTTTCAGACCCCTCTATCTGTAAAGAAAGTGTACAGTGGGCAATCACAGCCCACTACACCCATATAGGTACAGGCAACATGGGTAGGCACAGACCACTCGTCCAGGCATTGTACTTCCTGAAATGTGTCAATGATGTCCAGTAAACCCTATAGGTTAGACAAGTTGCAAAATTTGTTAACATCAGTTATTTAAATTATTTCTCCAAAGCAGCTAAGGACGTGGCTAGGGTCACTTGCAAGATATACATTTCCTTTGGGAATATCGAGAAGAAAGGGAAGAGACAAAGTGACAAGCAAATTTATTTCTATCATTTTGGTATGTTTATGTTTGTTTGCAGATTTGCTGGAAGTGCAAAGGGTTTTTTCAGTGTCTTAAACACAACCTTGTCTTCAGTAAACAAACTATACTATTGTGGGCAGCAATGTGGTCCAAAATCCTATATATTAATACAAACATCTGTGTAGATCTTTGTGGAAGCAGGTACATTTCTTTGGAGTTTCCTTCAACTGTTTAAAATGCATTAAATGCATCCTGTATCTCCATGGAAAACATCACGTCCCTGAATTATTTACATCTATTTCCTAATGAGGAAATTGGGCTTTCTTTTATAACTACAGGCAGTAGCTTTCTGGTACCATGCTGTTTCATCCAGTAAAGCATCTAGGTGTGTTCTGTCTGGAATACTTCATACCTGAACACTGAGTAAATGACCAATTAATATGGCCTGTTGAATTGGTTTTGCTCTTACAAAATAAACAGTAGCCCCTATGACAGATAATTATTCCTCCATTCTGCTTCCATCTTAGAAACTTTTTAAAATGTCCTGCAAGATTTTCCAAGAGAGAGCTTCCTTATTCATGGGTATGCGCTTCTTCAATAATGAACTTCCCTGTGGAGTCCAGATACTTGTACTTCAAAGTACTTGATTTCAAAGCTGGATCAAGCAGCAGAAAAAAACATTTTATAATTGGCTAAAAAAGGAAGTCCATCCATCTTTTTAAAATGTTTTTAAAAATATTTATTTACACTATTTCAATTTTTTTTTGTATGTGAATAATCACATCATGAATTAATTTATCTCTTTTTCATAGATATTTCACATCATGGTTACTTCCATTGTTATCCTTTTTCATTCTGGCTTTTGAAAACCCAGCAACAAATGGGTAGAGATTTTACTTTTCATTTAGTCTGTAGCCTCCAGTTCAAGGTATTAGCAAACGTTGTTCAAATGTTTTCAGGTATGGTGAGTTTGACTGAAATGAATCCCTAGAGAATAATTTTTCTAATGGACTAAAAACTGATGGCAACATATTGTTTTGTTTCTCTGGTATGTGAATTTTGTTTAATTGATTTCCTAAATATTGAAAACTCAAATCCAGAGATTTGGGGAATCCTTTGTCTTATTTGTAACAAATGAAACGGAATTTCAGTCTTCTATAACAGTATCTCTCATAGAGCCACAGGACATACTATCTTAATAGGTGAGACAATAAAAATATAGAGTTCCAGCTGCTTTATTTTCTCTGATTCTAAACACAAAATAAACTTTATGGCCTTGATGCTATATTTGCCTAACTTCTAGCAAACACATGATATTGCAGGATCGTAGTGTGTGTTGGTAGAGAAATACAAATCTAGCTTACAATGGTCTGTGTGGGTACACATCATCTGCCTTCAGTTCTCACCAGGACCACCATGGCCTTAATGGGAGAGGAGCTATATAGAAATCTGCCCTCTGTGGTGCCAAGGATATAAACAAATGCAAGGGTCTGCCTCATTTTAGCAGTAGAAGATGTATGAAAAATATTAGCTGTGATTGTTTTGTCCAGACTCGCTCTCTGCATGTGTGCTTGTATCGGGTTCATGGATTCCAAATGTAGCATAAACATGATAAAACAACCATTATCTGATAGGATCTGCCAGCATAATTTATTCAGAATTTCTGACCGTCCAGCCTCAGATGACCCAGCATTATTGAATTCTGGAATTAGTAGGATTGGTTTTCTAATTTACCTGTGCTGGATCTGAGTTTTCACATCATGTAGTTTGCACAATCGTACTACTTATAGATCTTTCATTTTTCTACAGAAATTAATTGCCTGTACCACAATGATTTATAGTCCGACTGAATATGATTATTAATTTTCCTGATGATTGTACCAGTGGGTGGCAACAAATCTACTCCTGATAGGACCAGCTTTGAAATGCTGTGAAAACTAAAATGTCCATAAGGTAATAACAACTAATTTTTACCTTAATCAACTAACACTTTAAAAGAATTTAATATAGGGCACTTGTGCCTTGTGGGGAAACTTGTTTGAAACCTACTGTAAGGTGCTGAGTTATTTATGAGAATAATTATACATTTGTTACTTGAGTTTGTACTGGGAAATCAGGCTCTGAAATTAGACCAAAATACCATTAAAAATGAAGTCAGGGTTGTATATGTTAGAAACTCCAGCACTGAAGTAAATAGTATTTAACAGAGAAAAGAACAGCAGTTATCAGGAAATCTTTAACAGAGAAAGAACAGTGGTTATTAGGGAATATTAAAGCTTGACAAACTCAGCTCATATTTTCAGGCTTGTTTCTGCTTAGTGATGCCTTTGAGCTAGAGTAAGATCACTGCAGTGTTTCTCTCAGCTCCCTGATGATGGGGAAGAAGTGTGCACACAGCTTTTCCTCTGGACTGGTATCTTTCTGCATGGCGTGGGCTGCCTTCCCTTTCCGCAATGGTTCTGAGCTTTGCTGAGCTGTAGCATTGGACAGACCTTTAGCCCATCTCCCTGACAGCTGACTTTGGCAAAGTCACTTCATGTTTCTGGGCCTGAGTGTCCTTATCCGGGTAATGTTACTCCTCACACACATTGTGCACATGGGCTGTTTTCCGGTTTTGGACAAGTAATCTCTGCAAAACACCATCCAGCCTGTAGGGGTTTGCAGGGCCTTGCAGTTGGAGTACTGCCTACACAGCACTTGCATAGTGTTTGAAAATTTACCTGTTGTTCCCCTTATGAAATACAGGCATACAGAGCTTAGCTGAGCCTTGGCCTCAGCTTCTCTCTGGGAGAGCTTGAAGAAGAATCACAGGGCATATATGACACAGTGTGATCAAATGCCAGAAATATTTTGTTCTTTTTTTCTTCCCGTGATTAGTGGCATTATGCAGTTATGCAAATAATCTGTTATTTATATCTAGACACATTATGCAGTTATGCAAATATTCCATAAATAATTAATATTTCCCACAGTTATTTGGGGGGAAATATTCCCCCAAAGCATGTAACATCAGCTGTTTAATATGCTGTGTGTATAGTACACACTTCTAGTTGTGTCATACCTCAGGTACCCAGCTCAGTGACGTTCCCAAACTCCAGTGCACAGGCCAGCAGCAGCCTTCAGATTCCAGCAGGGCCATGGCCGATTATGTAGAGTAGACTGTTGTCATGCACTGGTTTAGCTCCTCGTCTGCCTTCTTTCCATCTGCTTTGTTTTGAAGTAAGCAATGTCAAAAGGCACTGCAATCCTGGTGGTTGCTGAAGAACACCAGTTGGTGAGCTCAAAGAGAATTATTTGTACTAACTACTTCTAAACACCTTGCTGAACTGCAGTTCAGAGCACAGCACAGGACTCTGAGAGCTAAACTGCCCATGTAGAGGAGAGACCTGGGTGCTTTCAGAGCACCTAAGTTACAAGCCTAGGTCTTAGAAGGGTGGAAAACATGCAGTATCTTTTTCTTCTGCACTAGGCTTATAGGTATGCCTAGCTGGATTGGGTGACAGGAAGCTACTGAGTCATCTTTAGTCACATAGTGATATTATGGGGACATACAAAGAAGGTTTTGAGGGATATAGTTGACTGTGTTCTGCCTTAGAAGCTTCTGATATGGTTCATTCTGGTGATCGAGTATTTGCTTGATTTTAACTGAACAAAATGCTGCTGTCAAAGCCCGGAGGAAATCACAGATTAAATGATGAAATTTCTATTCCCTGCATAAAATAAATAAGAGGAAAAAGGAGGAGAAGAGAAGAGAAGAGAAGAGAAGAGAAGAGAAGAGAAGAGAAGAGAAGAGAAGAGAAGAGAAGAGAAGAGAAGAGAAGAGAAGCAAGTCCTTACTGATAATTTTGTTTGGTTTTATACTTTTGTTTGGTTTTATACTTTTAAAACCATTTTGAAAATGGTTACACAATGACAGAAAATCCCACCATTTCTTTAAAATCCCATTCTTCCCTTTAGAACCTGGAATATATAAGCAAATAACAGAGAGAAAGCAAGTACACAAGTAGGAAAAGTACAAAAAGTGAAAAGGAAGTAGCAATGAGATAAAGAGCACACTACACAAAGAAAAAGAAATGGCAGATAGAAAGGTGTCTGTGTGAGAAAGTGAGGGAAAAAAGAAGAGTAAGAGAAGCAGAACAACATAAAGAGCCCAGAATAAAAACATAGGTCATGACAAGTCAAGGAGAAGACTGTAGTAAAGGATAGAAAAAGCATGGTCAGCAAAATAAATGAGCAGGAACCAGTATTTTGAAACAAGGGAATAATTGTGACTGGAAAACACCTGAAGAATGGAACACAATGCCAAAACAGCTGGTGAGAAAGAAACTGAACAACAAAGAGAGTGGAAAATGCAACATATATGAGTTTTATAATGCATAAGATTGTGTTTAGATTTAGCATGATTTCAGTGTTCATGAATGTGCCTCTTTTTCATGTAGATTAGTATTGCCAAAAGTCCTGTGTTGCCCATATCAGCCTTTGGCTATATTGCCTTTAAAAGCAGAACTGATTTCTTGGTTTAGTTAAAGTCAATGAAAGCTTTACCATTTATGGTAAATTTATGCATTTATCCAGCAGCCCTCTTCCTCTTATTCCTCCTCCTTCACCCATTCCTTCATACTTGAGTACTGTAGTAGACGAATAGGCACCATAAAGAGTCGGACTCAGACAAGTTTCACATAAAATCCAGCTTCCTAGTGTTCACAAAAGGTTATCTATTCCGACTCTGCCTATCTCCTGCTATCTAATGCAGAGTGAACACTGTTTACATTTCTCATATATTTTCCAATCTGCATAAGTCACAGTACAGATTAATAGCCCAACAAAAGTTTGACCTTCCATTCATTTTGTGTTAAGCCCTCTGTCTGAAGGGACACTTTGTATTTAATGGAACCAAAATTCTTTTCCCATCATTTCCCAGTGAGAAAAGCATAATCTGCATGCAACCCACTTCAGCAGCTGCCTTCCCCTATATCTCATCCAGAGATTAAGAGTAAAAATGGCATGGACCCCCCTGACTTTAGCCCAGACTCCTCATAAAGTTCTATGGGATACATGCAGCTGAGAAAATCTTGACTGATTTATTTTTCTGAGAGAAATGCACTTGTTATGATAAATTAAAATTAAAACACACAAGTTTTCTGACTTAACTTTGAATTTTGGGGTGGATTCAAAACTTAAAGTAATGCCACGGAAGTATGAAGGCGAATGAAGTCCATGTGACCAGTAGAATGCAGTATTTATTGCATTTTAATTGCACCCTATCCCAACCACAGCTCTGCCACCAGGAGGAGGAGGAGGTAGAGCATAGACTTTATGCTCTGCTCGTGCTTTCAAGTTCATTTCATATATGCAGGTCAAGAGAGTGTGAGTGCCCCCATGCAGACAGGGGCCACTGGTCACAGGACATGGGAATCACAGCTTTAAGCTCCCTCAACACCTGTCCTTTGGGGAATATGCCCACAGCTGCAGCAGCCCTGGCTGTACACCCTATGAAGGAGGTGCCTATGGACTTGTTAAACAACTTCCACCACCTCAGGGCCAGGAATGCTATGAGGAGATGGACGACACCAAGCACATAGTTCCTGCATTGTGGGATGCTGACAGCCCAGCCTGAATCTATCCAGTTGGTTTTTAATTACAACTCTATTAATTTCTCTGGTATTTCTTGTCATGTAAACAATAGCCAATATCTTGAGGATAGAGAATATGAGAAGAAGCAAATTATTGTGTGTGGGTGATGGAAAGTTGGAGATCGTTAAGTATAGGAGGGATTGCTAAGCACAGCTGCAGGCATTGCAAACAACATGTTGTCTCCTAGTTAGGCTTGTAAAATACAAGCAAGTGGTCTGTATGCACCACTGTGGCAAAATTCCTCATTTCTTGTAGCCAAACATGCCTCTAATCTCCATCAGAGTCCTTGGGACAATTAAAGCAGACTTTTGTCCTGGTCTGAAAAGCCCAAGACTAAGTGGAGTGGGACAGAAAGATTTTCCAGATGTTCTGGCAAGAGGGTGTCTGGCTTTTCCAGGAAATGGGAAGAGTGCTCAGTCCTCAAGATCTGTCTGTGGTCAAGATGAAAGGTTGTCCCTAAAGAGGACCAGCTCTTGGCTGCTGGCTGGGCAAGATGTTGCCTTTTTTGGACCTAACTCATCTGGGCTGAAAGTGGAGGGATTTCCCTGAAGTTCATGGAAGTTATACCAGTCTTTTACTAAGTAAACCAGGGTTTTCTAAGCTATACTTGTTGCTTTGTACTTTGTTATCACTAAGAATTAAATTTTTGACAACTGTAGTTTGTCAGTTTGGTTTTGGTCATTTGTAGTTTGGCTTTTGTTTGGTTTGGCTTTTTATGCTCTGATAGGAAGAGTTAATTGTAATGCTGTTGAATTTTGTAATTACTCTAAGAATAAAAGTCATACAAAGTATTTACTGATTTAGCATCATAGGAGAAAGAAAAATTGTACTGGGGAAGAGCTGAATTTATCTGGAAGTTCTCTGCTATGTTTTGTGCTCATTTCCCTTTCCCTTGTACTCTTTGTTACAGATCTGATTTCTAGAACAGCAGAGCTTTCCTTGAAATGAAAATGTTTAAAGGAATCCACTAACCATTGTCCTTGTTAGTTGGAAATGAATGCTTATTGATCAGAAATATTGATCTAGCACTTTAGATTAAAACAATACTTTTGGTAGCGCAGTCAAAAGAGTTTAAAGACTAAAGTAAAAATGTAACTTCCACTGGCTACCAAGTGATCGATCGTAACTGATACCATTGCCATGGAACATAAGTTTACTGTGACATCTCTTATCTGCACTGAGGAGTTTGCCCTCACTGCTTTGTGCCTTATGTAGAGATGATTGATGTCAGCTTTAATATTTTTAGAAACAACTTTCAATGTCTCCCGTGCATTTGCAGTGCTGAAAATTACTTAGATTAAAGAATTTTTCAGCCAGAATGTTGTCATTAAAATAAGAACAGTCTTCAGTAGCTCCAGCCTATGTCAGCTATTACATTCATATAGCACAGCCCAGAAATAAACAGCCCTAAGTGGATGTAATAAGCCAAATTTTCTCCTCAGTTCCACCTTTATGCTCTCACTCACTTTAGCAGAGGTGGGTAGGTGTGACCAGTCACTGAACCTGCGTCATATCCCTTCTACCAGATTAAATACTTACTGGTGGAAAAAAAGGTCAGAAACATTATAAACAAACTTTGGAATATGATGAAGATTGGGCACAACACTTCTACTGTTACTATTACAGGAAAAGAAAAAAAAAAAAAACACTATCTGGATAACATAAGGAGCCTGGGAGCCTGTTGCCTATCAGAATTTATTGGGGACTTGATGCAAAAGTAGACAAATGAGGTTGTTAAGTGACGCTTTAACTGGAGGCCATAAGAGTTTGTGCAGCTGTGTGTCATGCCTGCCTCTAAAAGGCAATGTGAAATGCTCTGAACTAAAAAATCCTTGTGCCTGGCTTTCAAAGCAGCAGTCCTGTGGCTGTTAAGAAAAAATATGTGCCTGCTGGGACTGATAATAGCTGATCATCGTCACCTATCCCACTGCAATGCTTCTCAGTACACTTTATTTTTTGAGCAAACAGAGCATGTATATTTTGCTTTTGCATGAGGCTAGATTACAAGCAATACTACGCTTACATAATAATGTAGCAATTCTTTTACTGCTAGCATTTGTGTCTGCTAACTCACAATCAATGACCAATATCAGTATGTCTGTATAGAAAAATACAAATATTGAATTAATTAATTCACTTGCTTTTCATTGTAAGTTAAATGTATCTTTCAATACTTATATGTCTTGCTAAGACCAGTAATAAAGACAGAGACTCAATGTTTCTCTTTAGACATGAAAAATTAGGAGGGAATTGAATTCAGCACACGATGAGAACCTCAGTATTTTCTCTGGAAAGAAAGTGGGTTTGTATGTGAGTCTTGAGGCCCAAAGAACCCCAGGGCAAAATTAACTTAAAAATGGAAACTGTGGTTCATCTTCAAACCCCTAAAGCAATGTATTCCTTCCCTGCCTCTGTTCCTAAGCAGAAACCATTCTGATAGATTGCTCTGTTATTTTTTGAACTTTGCAGTGGCCAAGAGAAGGCCCACAGAGGGTAGAGCAACAATTCCCAGATCTCTACTAAAGCAAACTGCATTTAGAAAAGTCCTACAACTCGTGACAGTGGAAGCAACTCTGGGTTTCCAAATTATAAACAGGAGAAAATTTTAACCCATTGAGTTTTATTCTTCACACCAGTCATTTCCCAATGGAGTTGTATGATCAGGATAACAGTATAAAAGCATGGAGAAGCAAATTCTTCAGATTTTGCAATATTTGCAAAGAAGATGTGACTTACCAGCAAATATCTGGTAAAGAGTGATCTTTCCAGCTGTTCAGGCAGCACTGCTGACTCATATATTCCCCCTGTCTTGATTTTCATTTTAAACCACCATCCCAGGCATTAATATGTTAATTGTCAGGGTTGTATAAATTTTAGTAAAGCCATATTATTTTTGCATGGCAACTATTAAAAATATTTTCCTCTTAATTTCACAAGGGATGCTGAGACTTTCAGAGTTTTTCCCTCTTGCAGAAGGGAATAATTTAGATTTTCTTCCATCCCTGTCAGAAGTTGAACAGACGAACAAAACAGATTCTTCAGAGACAATTTTACACAGAGTTACATCCATCCAATTCAATTATAAATTAAATTGACTAACGAACCATAGCTCATTATGGGAATCAATTACTCAGAACTGTCTTTGGACCAAAAATGTGGAAAATAAAAAATAATGGTCATACTTCAATATACCAGATTGTCAGTGTTTGAAAGCTCTGTTTTTCTCTAGCTTGGCATAGACCATCGCCAAAAAGAACTGATAATCATTTGTTTTACTGCTTGTAGAGATGTTCCTTTATAAAGACTAGTTAATTCTTGAGCTTGATCTCTTTGGGACTAGCACCTCGGGCTTTTTTGAGACGACAGGCCAGCCCTGAAGTAATGTCATCACATGGGGATCTTTCAGATCAACTTATGCAAATCTGTTATTAAAAGAAGCCACATTTTAGCCTCTGGTGCAATCCAAACAATAGTAGTGGAAAATGCTGTGAGGTAGCATTGGAGGCATTTTCTTAATAAAATCATTTTTGTGACATAGTCATAGTTGGCACACCCCTCTGGAGTGTTTTTAGCTGAAATGTGTAGTAAAAGGAAATGTAACAAGAGAAATTAATCCCATTAGTTTAAAAGTGGTGTGAAATGATGACGAAGGATTATTTGAAGTCCCTAAATAAAGCCCTTAGTACAGAGGTACAAAGCATGCAGAATAGCTGTTTAGTATAGCTGGTAGTATCATTTGGATAAAATATGTGGGCCTGGGCAGTGTGAAGGGCATCCACAGAAGTGCATGGCAGGTCACAGCACCAGCATACAAGCATAGATCCGGCACCCCTGCAAAGTATCAGCCTGCTGGGAAGCAAGGAGAGCAGAGCTCCTTGGAGGCTTGCCACTTCTTCTGCCATAGCTTCCCATTGGCTGGTACATGGAGAAATGCAAGTCAAGTAAAACACATTTTCCAGTTCAAGTGTCAGGCCCCAAGTTGCTAAAATTCCTAACAATTGTTTTCCTGATATAACTCAATGTGTATAATTCAGCAGGATTAAACCAAAGTTTTTCACTGGTGTTTAGCTGTTGTGAAATTTTGTTAATGAGATAATCCTAATCTCTGTGAAGTATGCTTCATTGCTTGGTTATTTAAAAAGCATTTCCAACCAGCATGTTATATCAAATCTTGTTGCATCTTCTCCCTTCTCTCCCGCAGGCAGGGCAGGAGGGCTGCCTCTCTCATTAGGGCTGGCTGTGCTCTCTCAGAAGCAGTTTTCATGAATGGGAGCGGGTGTAACGGAAGGCAGGCTGCAAGTCAGGCAGCCCATCTTACCCTGAGTTTACTTTAGACCAAACAGTTCAAAATGAGGCTTATTGCGGAAGTCTAATACTTAGGTTAATGAGCTGTGCCTTCCTTGCCATCATTATTTTTTATAATCCATCAGAATTCTTAAAGCATCTTTCTAATATGCATCAAACATCGAATATTATTGACTTGCAGAAATATTTTAGGGACATATTAGGGACGTGCTCACTAGAATACCAGTGTTATCAGATGGCCAAGACTTTTCCCCCCAGTAATTTCTTTTTCCAGCCCTACCGTTTCTGCAGTGATCGGCAGAGCTTTAAGCTGAAATGAGATGGGCATTGCAGCCCGACCGTTACTTAGCGAAGTCTGCCACCAGTTTAATTTGAACCAATTAGAAGAGCCAATCTTCCTTAGTTCAGACCTGTATTAAAAGATATCACATTCAAAGGCTGGACGTGCAGGCCATTAATTAGGGGTGTCCGGCGAAGCGCTGCCCTCAGCTGCTGCTGGGCCATGGTGGGCGCCCCGGCCCACCTGTTGTAGGCAGAGGAGCTCAGCGGTGGCGGCAGCTTCTGCACAAGGCCTCTGACTGGCCTGTGGGGAATTTGCACTAATTAGAATTAGTTGTCCCTCTGCAGCCCGGCCCCTGACACAAATTGCATTCTGCAGCTTTTTGTTCCACTTGAGTTCACAGACAAAATAGCCCGTGCCATGTTTGAAATGAAGCAAGGCAATATGAAAGGGTTTTATGTAATTGGTTAATATACTTTAACGTTTTAACTAATATCTTTGGTGTTAGTTTCTCAAAAGGAAATGTGTTTGCTTTCTTCTTCTTTTTCTTAGTAATTATTTGTGATCACACTGTGCGTAATTTTAATACAAGCTTGTTCAGGTGTCATTAAATCATTGTTGGGCTTGAGTGCATGTGTAAGGAAACAAGTGACCTTTAAAGATGTTAGTTTTTAGAGGAAGCTGTGGTAATGGGGAGCTGCAGAAGTACACACTGCACTGGCAAGAAAAAAAGACCTTTCACGCTTACCAAGAGAATAACTTTATTGGATCATATGATCAATAAAGAGAAATTGTTTTAAAAAATGTGAAAAGGGCAAGTAAAGGAGGTAAAGGGAACAGTCTGTTGGTGAAAATACAGAGACAGGTTGACTGCAAAAGTTGGGAAGTTTCACTCATAAGGCACTGGTGGAAATGAGGAATCCTCCTCATGACAGAGGCTGACTGCATTAGAGCAGCTCAGCTGCCTGGTGGCATATCTGGCACTCCAGAGTCAGTGGTGGCACCTCAAGGCACCTGCCTGCAGAGGTAGTACCTCTCATCAAACACTGTGCCAGATTAAGACTGGAACTGGGACTGGAATGAAAAGGGTGATTAAGTATCCCTGCAAGAATTCAAAGGAAGTCACAAGAACTTGTCCAGAGAAGTAGAAAATCACAAGCACCCTAAACGCTCTTGATTGTTGCTGGGTGATGAATCAGGCATCCACATCTGCCAGCCCTGGGGATGGTAGAACATGCAGGTCAGACTACCAGGGAGTCTATATCTTGATATTGTTGGTATTTAGGTTTCAGAAGTGAAATCAAGGCCTGGAATATTCCCTTTGGTGTCCAAGAAAAAAAGAAAGAGTAAAGCAAAAATGGCAATGAGTTTGCAGAGCTGACAGAATTAGAGCAAGTGGAACCCTCATGATTGTTGTCTGGTCCAGGTTGCATTCCATATCCTTTGTCTGTACATTGGTATTTTGTGGCTCCTCTATTGGAGGCAATCATGGCTTTTAGATAAAATTGTAAGATGCATGCAAAGGCTTTACAGATGTTGGGGAACTGATGTGCATGAGGGTTTCTTGTCAGCCCACTGATGATCTCAAATACTTCTAATTTACTTGATGGATTTTCTTTAAACTTCTCTTGATGTGTATTTTCCCTTGCAGAAGAATATCCCAAGTGCCAGTGATGATTTTAACCCAAGTAAATGATCAATAATCATTGGTATATAAATATATTAAGGTATGGGATTTTTGATTGCTAATTGCTGGCCTGATCCATCAATGGTAGATTTCTTCTGGCTGTAATGGAAGTAGAGTAACTGAGAAATAGGCCTTTCCCTCTGTCTCTATTAATGATAGATCTCTAAAGTTGTAATTTTTCTCCAAATTTATTCATTATTTGAATTTCATTTCCCATCTAGTATTTATTGGCATTACATTCCACATCCTGTTAATGTATCTAGAGTCATTCATTAAGCTCTTGCTTAGTTATGATGATGGTACTTTGCCAACTCCATGCATTCAAAACCCATGATTGAGAAATGCTAAAAATGACAAAACTATGCTAAATCACGAGTTTTTGTAGTAAGTGCATTTTGGGTCTTCTTATCTCTTTAGTGATTGTATACAATGCATATATGATCAGTATACACAGTGTGTCTGTGTTCTATGATTTTTTTCAAACCTTCCTCTGTAGCAAGGGCCAGAAATATCATTCTTTTTGCTAACAGCTGAACTTGTTATCTTTCCACATGATTCTAGAAGCACACCAAGTACTACAAGCCACATCAATACTTCAGTAAAATCAAGCTCCTTCTTTTGTGGTTAGTTGTATGTTTCATGCTCTGGTCTTTTTGTTTCTAGCTCTGAAATCAAGCAAGCACACCCAGTATAAATAGCTCTACATATGAACACCACATTCACTTTCATGTGGGTTTGCCTAATTTTGAAATCCAGCTCCTGTAAATCCATACTGCAAAAATGCCTCCCTGGGATGGCACAGTGATGAACTTTCTATTTCATTTTTGAAGATCTTCTCTACTGTAATTTTAAACCAGAGAGAAAAGCTGTCTTTTAAGAAGGAATATATTTCTCTGTTTTCTAATCCTTGTCCCACAGATATTACTGTATTGTCAATGAGTAAAAATAGATATGATATTTGGAATTTTATGCCACTTCAGCCTGCCATCCCTTTGTAATCTCTTGTCAAGGAGATTAGACTGGAGTATATGTCTGTGTACTGAGTAAATTACTTTTGCTACAAGCAAACTAGGAGGTTAACTGAATGCTCGGTGTTGGCACCAGCTGCTGACCATGTTAGTCATTGCCACTCAGAAAACACAACTGTGTTACTCCACTACAGCAGTGGTGCCAACGCAGTTAACTCTGTCACTGCCATTCCACAAAGGAGATGTATTGGACAAAACCTTTTAGTGATCCAGGTTTCCTCACCCATTCTGTCATTTCAAAATATGATCCTGACACCTCAGAAGTTTATTTACAGACAAGAAACAAAGAATTTTACTCTGGAGCAGTCAGACTCTGCAAGTGCAAATTACAGAGGCAGTTGGTGAGCGTGCTAGGCTCAGGTGTGGTTCAGCCCCTTTTATTCCCTACTCCCTCCTTTTCCTAGTGGAAGATACAACCCCCAGAAAATACAGGCCCGTCTTAATGAAAGCAATTTTTCTATTAGTGGCACATGTCTTCTTTGCTGTTTGATAGACCTTGTCCCAACAAGAGAAGCTCAGTTTTTCTTGGACAGTGCACTGTACTAAAAGTTCTATCAGTCCTCCCCAGAGGCTGAGCACTGCTGGGCCAGAAGAAGGAATTGCAGTGCTGAAGCAGCTGGCTCAAAAAGTATTTTAGTTAAGAATAGAAGTTGCTAAATGAAGCACGGAGCAGATGGTCTGATTCCAGCTTTAAAAGCATATTAAGAGCTCCCACTTGAATACCTGTGTTTTCAAAGATTTCTGGCCATAACCATCTCTCGTTTCTAAGTCACCTATTTAGGATATGGTAAAATTAAAAGCAGTTCTGAGTCTCAGAGTGTGACCAGTATATCTGTGCTGCCTCTGTGTATTCTCCCTCTCCTCATCACACAGTTGAGAGAGAAAGGGGATAATTTTCAGTGGAGAAAACAAATTGTAGAATTTCATGGGTCATATTTTAGTCCATTTGCCCCCCATTGGCTACCTCTGGGTAACTACTACTATAAACCATTCAGGTTTTCTCTTTTTCCTTCTTCTCCTCTTCTTCTTTCCCTTCCTATTCTTCTTCCCTTTCTTTTTTCCCCCACATCTTATAATGTCATCTAGTCATCCAAACAAACTTACACAGGAGAGGAAAGGAAAAGGAATCTTGAATTTGGTCAAATACAGTTTTTGTTAGCTCCAGTATAGCTAATCTGTGTGTGACCTTGGTAGCCTGGTCTTCAAGTAGATGCTAATTTTTTTAATGAAAACTTGTGTGTTGCAAAACATACTGCTAAAAGGAGAATAAAATAATTTTTCAAAGTTGTATGAATTTGTAATTTATAATAGACAACAGCAATTAAAGGAAATAGTTTTCCACTACTGACACTGCTGTCAAAATAAATGTGGGGAGGATAATTATAGTAATAAACAAAAGAGTTAATTACACTTTGTCATAAGATAAGGTTGTTTGATTCCTGATTAGGAGTAGATCAATAACCAAATATCTCTCTTTATATATCTGATTATTACTACAGGGCTAAAGTCATGTATCAATTTTCCAAATTGTGCAAAGTAATGGGAAAATATTATCTCAGCAGCCAGCTGTTCTGCAAGTCACATCCTTGAATGTGTATCTTCACCCACATAGCTCTGAGACCTTACACTGCATTCTGCTCTACAGGACTTGGCATACTGCTGCATCTAGGATACTTTTGAGGAGGATCAGGGATGTTAAAAAGCATGAACATTCTTAATGGAAAATAATAGTCTCAGAGAGTGGGAAATTGTAGCAAACCTGGGCAGCTCAGACCTCTGTAACACAGAGGCAAAAATGTCCCTGTATGAATGAGTGACTACAAAAGAGATTCAGATAAGTGTGAGATGATAGGGTGTCAACCACACTCTTATAAGTGGTCATGAAAGTCCGTATTCTTTGGGGATTCCTACCCCAGAAGAACATGTATATGTTTTTCTTCTTGGCTCTGCAATATATGCCTGAAAGGAAGTTTCCAACACTGGGAAACTATCCCAGGAAAAATCTGCATACACAAAGAAATATCTTTTTCCAACTTCTACACCACCATTCATAAATACAGCTCATATCCAGGCAATTGGTGTACTTTCTTATCTTTTGCAGGCCAAAAAAGCTAAAAGTAAAGATGAAAGGGAAATGTTGCGATTGAGTTAGGTGACAAGAAATTGATCTAATCTGGTGCTTTGCAAGCTGCCTCCACCCTCTTCTATCAGCCTGTCCTCTGCATTCCACAGTTCCTGACAAGAAGAGGCAGTTAGTCTTTTTCCTTGATTTTATCAATGATCATAAAGAACACGATCTAGCAAATCATGTAATCTTTTGTATAGGAATCAACTCTCTTAAGCCAAATAATTCTGGCTTTTCCATGTCTGAGTAGAAAATAGATTGGAGAAATACAATTTCTCAAGGGCAAAATGCAGACTTCTGAAAGCACCTCAGTGACTCTGGGGTCTGGATTCCTTTGAAAACAAAAGATATTTATGCTCCTAATACTCTTACATTTGAGACTAAATTTCTAAGTCATATGAGTGCTTTTGAAATGGATACTGCCATAAGCCAAATTCTACTGATGCAGACCATACAGACTCTTTACCTGATTAAAAATTGGTTCCAGTAAATTGAATTTTAAATGTGTCATTTTTACATTTGCTGACATTCTTGGGTCCACTGCTGGTTGTATGTCATTGGCGTTCCGGGCAACTGCCAGGAAATAGCCTGTAAATTGCACTGGACAGCTGGGGAAGAGTGGTGACCCTCAGCATTCCTCACTCCACCCAAGCCCAGTGGCTGGTGTCGTGCAGTGCTGGGGGTGTGGTTGTAGCACAACCAGAAGCCAATGCATGGCATGATGAACCTCAGGAGGGCAAAAGAATATTCACATAGTCTGTGCAAAGTACCTCAGCTATGTGGTACAGTACAGGAACTGAGAGGTTCACTACAGTTTTGATGGAGAAGGAGGCAATTATTCCTCTTGTCCCCTCTTTAGACATATTCTATCCTCAATGCATTCTACTTCCTCAAAGCACAAGTCTCTCAGAGGCCATGATTCTAAGTGTGATCTGATCTGAGGCTCCACTCAAGTCACCCAACCAGCAGGCAGCTGTCAAAGGGGTGTTTCCTCCCACCTGCCTCCCGTGGGTGCTGCAGCTCCACATCCTGCTGGAAACCAGCTCACGTGCTCCTGCTGGAAACCAGTGCAGCGCAAAGGAAAGATTTGACTGCAGTCAGGTCAGTTCCCAGATCAGGCCAAAGCGTGGTAAGGCGAGCACTCGGGGCAACATCACCGAGACAGGGAGGAGGGGACATACAGCCAGGATCTTTGGGGAGGACAGGATTGCCTCAGTTTATACTGACTGATGGTCTCTCCCGAGCCAAGATGCATTGTCTTTTAACACTCCAAGGGCTGACAATATATTTTCATACTTTCCCAAACTTGAATTTTTGGGAAAAGCCACTGTCAACAAAAGTTTTTGCTAATTTAATGCAGACTGAGCATGTAGGTAAAGAAATATTGTATGTGGAAACAGATACTGAGGATAAAAGGAACAAAGAATATGTTTACATAGGCAAGATGTATGTGTGCCTGGACAGTCCCAAGTCAATTAAAATACTTTCTTTTGAAATAAGAAGCAGAAACATTGGATTAAGTGTGGAGTTTGACATTGACTTCAGCGGGAGATGCATCTCAGGAACTGATCCTGTAGAACAATAGGCAGTAGTCAAAGGTGGGATTCTTTCAATGCCACAGAATTTACCACATAATCCACCAACTCCTATAAAATGGCAGGATAAGCAGGCTTTTATTTTCATTAAGTAAAATTTAGTTTGTGGTCTGCCTGATTTTCACAGATAGACTTCAAAACCAAAAAAACTTTTCTAAATAAGTAAACAGTATACAAGAACAATACGCATTTGTGGAGCATTAATCCTGAAGTCTAATAACGGCAATGCAGAGCCACTCAGTGGGGACTATAGTTTGGCAGTATGCTTAGCCTTTATTATCAGAGATTTTCAGCTGTAGATATCAGGGTGAGAAGACAAAGGGTGACAGATGCTTGTTGTCAGAGTTTGCTGGTTTTCAGATGCCCTCTGTTGTTCCTGACATTGGGGAAGGAAGTTGTGTCCATTCTCCATTCCAGAATTCTCAGCTGTTTCTTATGCTATAGTGAGTTTATAAAAACCCAGCACGCTTCCAGCAAGATCTTCCTGGCTTGTCCAATGTAGCTATGATAAATTGAAAAAGTTTAAAAAAAAACCTAAGTGACAAGTTTCTAACCAGGGATGTGATGGGGTCGTCCCAAAGCATGAACCTCACAAGACAGGAACTCGGCCACTGCCTTAAGGCCCAGCAGAGCATAGGGGGCCTTACTAACCGAACTGTGATGCTATTGCAGCATGCAGCATGCAGCAGGGCTAAAATGGTAAACAGAGAACAAGGAGAACTTCCTTTCCCCTTCTGTCCTCTCCCCAGATGTATGGTGTTAGGTTACTTAATTAATTTTAACAAGGGAATGACATTCCCCCTCCATTTGTGCCTTGTCTTGAAAGGATGCAATGTACAATATCAGTTTCAGCACATGATCCCCCACCAAAAAGAATGCTGGGCCAGATCCTGCCAAAATGAGTAGCAAAATCTCTTCTCAGAAAAAAACCTGGGCTTGGTCTTTGGAAAAAAATAACACATTTCCTGAGAACTCTAATTAATCTATAAGGTACTCAATGTCTGCAAAGTTGTACTTAGAAACTGAGATCTGGGCACCTTTGCTTGGAGGTGCTATTTATATCTTTGTATGCCTCTGCATGCAATAAAAGCCAGCATAAAATCATATAATTAGAGCAGCTTCTAATTGGAATGACAGGAATTAGCAGACATGGATAACAGCCAACGTAAAAACACATAGGGACAAAAGCAAAGTGCTCTGTAGAACACCACAAAAAGAATGCAAGTGCTGGAGTAAACTCTTATGCTGAAGTGGTTGCTTAAAATGGATGGCTAAACAAAGGACAATTGAGGTGGGTAAATGAAAGGAGACCTTGCAAGCTACAACCTACCAAAATAAAAAATCCTCTTCAAACTGTACTGCCTTTCAGGGAGGGTGAGGGGGCTGATAAGTTTATTTACACTTTTAAAAAGCACTGCCAATCCCAATTTATCAGTTACTGTCTTGTGACAATTTATTCATTGTTCACTGTTAGAAGCTAGAAGTTACATAGGAAGCATGATTGGTGATAGCTTCTCTATTTCAATATGGTATAATAGAGATAACAGAGTGCCCAAAAGCTCTACAGCCGCCTTTTTGTCTGCTTTGTCTCTTTTCATTACTCTATCAGAATCTTCATTTAATATAATCCAAAAAAAGCAAGGTAATTGCTTCACTTATCAGTTATCATCGGACTCGCATACTTATCATGTCAAAATTATTTATGTGGATGGCCAGGTTGATCTTGCTGCATTTAGAAGCTTAAAATTTGAATAACTGTTCTGCCAGTTAGGTTATCAAAATTGCAGCATAAACAATGAGTTTCTTCATTCTGTACCTTCGAGGGAGAATAGGAAGCATCTCATTGCAGGACTAGTTTACCCGTGGCTGAACACCGCTCCAGGGAGACTTACAGCAATTCTGTAGCCTGGCAGTCTGAGTGCTGGGGACAGGCTTCATTTGCTAGATGAACAGTAAATAAAAATGGCATGATATAAATAGAGACAATAGAGAGAGACATAAAGGGGCATTGCCAAGGTTGTCATAGGTCCCAAATTAAAATAGTAATTTACAGACCTGGGCAATGCTTTCTTAGTTTGTCCCTTCTGTTTGAAACATGTTTCATACCTCTTTTTCTATATGATTTTTATTTCCTTATGATTTTGGTAGCTGGTAACTCACCTGTTTGAAAACCCCAGAGGCTGAAATAAAACAAAGCATGCAAGATCAGAAAGTCATTTTAACAACTTTTTTTTAATATAAAAGAAATTTCCTTCAGCCAAGCTCTTGAACACCTCCATGAAGCATAACAGAGAAAAAGCCAAGCTCAACCAGATACAAATAAAACAAAAAGAAATGTGCAAACATTTTTTCCAGCACAAATGGGGAATTCATGGCATAGATGTCTTTTCATCAAACTACTCCAATAGTCAGGAACCTCTTCATGATAACCCTCACGAGCACCTTGCAGACCACTGGACATTTTTACATGATGGCTTCTCTGAAATTTTTTTTTATTGAAAGCAGACAAATTGTTATTCATCATTTGTTATTCTCCTAATAATGAGCATTCCAGAGGTTTTGCAAAGCTCTTCGGTGAGTGAGCAGAAAAAATCCCAAGTGAGCAAGGACACCAGTAACTCACCCTGGAGACTGCAAATTGGCCCATCACAAGACATTCAAATGAAAGAGGTCCTGAGCAATCCACAACGTGCAGCGTACTACCTGTCTGAAAATTAGTTTGCATCTATATACTAAAGAAGTGAGGAGGGGTTTAACATGAGTTTAGAAATCCTTTGCATACAGAGAATGGCCAAGTTCAATGAGTTTTTAATTATTAAATATTTCCTAACCTGTGTGTTCCCAGGCTGGTTTTGCTGCCTTGCTTCTTACACAGCAGCCATTGTGGAAGTAGCAGGCTATGCTACTGGCAATACCAGCCATGGAACAGTGAGGAGTGAGAGGGGCAACCAGCTTTTAGCCCTGCATCAAGCCTTGAATCACTTTCAACTGGTCTCTCAGTCACTGCTTGGGCATTTCTATTCTAGACGCTCTGCTTGTCATATCCCTCAGTTTTTAAGAAACTGTTTGGATCTGTCAAGAATCCATAGGTGTCCCAACATTTGATGAAGCTCCTGACTCACAGACAGAAAAGACAAGTACATCTCTTTGCTGTAATTTTTTGGCTGGGTATGAAACAATTCTCTATCATGACTCCCTTTAGCAATTATTACTACAGCCTCTGAGACTTAGTAAATCTTGGGTAAAAGTCACAGCAGAGAAAAGGGCAGTTAGAAATACAAATTATAATTTCTCAATAGGTTGCAATACCAAAATTATGTGGGCTAAACAGAGATCCTGTGCCTAGGTCAGCACTCAGAATACTTTTATAGCTTGAATTTCAGCCTCAGTGATGTTTTGACCCAGATATTTTGTGATTTTGGACTTCTGTGCATTTTATTTACCATATACCTTTACAGCAGGCTTCACATTCAACACTCATCTCATGTAATGATTACTCATGCAATTAATGGCAACAGCAGAGAGTAATATTTGTGATTTTTTCCCAATCTTTGTTCCATGGGGGGCTTTAAAATATATTTTATAAGTGTATCCAGACAATCATTATCCATATCATGTTATGGGTTTTGTAACTTCACAATGTATTTGATTCAAACACCATAACTCTTTCCAGGACAAAGGCTTGTAACATTACAGATGCAGGGAACAGAGAGGTCAACAGCTGACAGCTGGTGGTTGGAGACACACAATCACAATATTCCCCAAGTTATTACAAAAATATTTAACTGCGCAATGATGGAAGAAACTGAAAGAACCTAGTAAACATTAAAAGTAAACATAATTGTTGCAAATTTAATTAAATTCTCTTCTGTCTTTGATGTGATGGCTGATCTGTAAGTCTTTCAATTTCTTTGCTTTAATATCAGCATTTCCTCAGTCTAAACCTTTCTGAGACAGTAGCATTTTATCTCAATTATTGCTTTTTCTCCATCAGTCTTTAAATGTAATCTCATTTGCCTTTATGGATGCTGTAACCCTTCTGAACAGCTTTTAACCTTTTTAAAAATCGCCTTGACCTGAGGATGCCCAAAGTTTTTTCTTCTTCCTTCTCTGATTTTTTTAAAGCAATATTGAATAATAGAAATTGGACAGATGAACGATTTCATATCCTGAGACCTGTGTGTATAGTATCTTAGGATGCTAGAACAGACTTTTTGTTTGAATAAAAATAATAATAATTTTTTAAAAAAATTAAGATACCTCTATTTAGCTTTCTGATAGTAAAGAACCTTCAGCTTTGACCTCCATTTCAGTGGCAGCATTGTAGCCCATGCTGCCACAATATTAGCTTTATCTTTTCAAAGGGAAAAAAAGCTTTCTTTATACAGTAGCACATTAGCTTCAAAGAGCACTTACCTCAAGAGTCCAGCTCATCCTTCTGGTAAATTTAAGAAATACTCAGCTTAAGATTGTCTGTTCCAATCACGGGTAACATAGATAACTTTGTGTCTAAATGTCACAAAGCAAGCTTTATGTCTGCTTTGTCTTTTCTCCCCACCCATTCAGTTTTATTTTCTCACTTAGTATCTAACGAAGATACAGGCTAATGGAAGAATGATACATGAGTACAAGTAACCCTCCTGGAATTTGACTGTAAATGTAAAAGTTGCTATTCACCACAATTTGATAGCTTTGTGTGTCTTAGATGGGGGGTGGGGGGGGTTGGATATCTTCACATGCAGTACAGCACCTACAGAGTCAAAGGTGTGCTCTTTGCATCACCAGCCTGGCTGAGTAAATTCAGTGCTGCACTGGCTGTAGATGTGTCCCTGCATCTGCCTGCCCCATGTCAGCTGGTGTTTCCTTTACTGCCTTACGTGTGAGACAGACATACAGGCTTTCTGAACCAGCTGGAGATGTGCACACCAAGCAGTAACAACCCGAAAGGCTTTTCCCCAGTGAAACCTGCCAGTCTGTGATACATGTGCCAGCTCAAAAGCATAAGGGCTTTCTGGTACTCTCTCTTGAGCTATAAACACAACAAGCATCCTCTCTTTCTCTTCACTTCCTACATACACACACGGTTTGAGCATCAGCACCCAGAAACTTGCTTTCCACTGTGATTACAATTACCTATCCCAAGCAGTGATGCTTAAAATTGAACTTAAATGCTTAAAATTGTTCATGAGAGCAAAAGGCTATACCTGTGAGCACCCTAATGTGTTAAACAACCATGCCAAGCAGCATTATACGTATCTTGCAGCAGCTACTTAAAAAGACCATCTGCCAAAAGAGTTTGCTTTTCTATTTCAAGTTCTTCTACTTGTAGTTTTAAGGGAAAACAGTGAGTTTAGGAGGTGTATTATTAGGTTCAACGTCACCTCCCTAGACTCAGACAGGAACATTATTGCTCAAAAAAGAGCATGTTTAGCAGAAGGCAGGGGAAAACTAGTTGCAATGATCTTTCCCTGGATGAACATGTATAGACACATGTATACCTTAGAATTTACATGGAAATGTCTTTATGCTATTTCACTTGAATTATGATTGCCTTGCATGATATATATTTTGGGTGCAACATTGCAAAAGCAAACTAAAAAAAGGGGATATTTATTCTTCCGGTTTAAAATTATTCTCCTATGTTTTTCTGGGTTTTTATCCTATCTAATTTGTAACCTCATGAGTTCTTTACACTGAGACCAGTATCAGATGAAATATAAATGTAATGGTTTCTATAAATATTAACCCACTGCAACACTCCATCCCAGAACTAAAGATCTGGCAACTGTTTTAGGTTAAGGTACTGCTCCTCTCCATGTTAGGTAATCCAATGTCATTTAAGTAAAATAAATTGGAACTACTCAAGGAATAAAAAGAGGTGAAAGTGCAGAATCTGGTTTGGATAAAAGTTTAATTCTTCAGTTACAAGCGACACAACCCTTACAGGAAGCAGAGCAAACTCAGACAGGAGCGGCCAAGTAATGAAGATGGATGCATCTTGTTATCAGCAAGCCATTTACTAGGGCTTGATGTAACCTTAAACATTGCAGATAGCTCAATGGCACTTGCCACTAAGCCTCTAATTAATGAATAGCAGGCCCAAAATTAACAATGTGCATTTACAGATTAATTCTGGGCACTCATTAAACAATGTTCAAATATCAAGCAGTAACTGTTAGGTTTATTCCTTCTGGATTACTGTATACAGTGTTTGTTCGCTGAGAGTTTTCACAGGAGGTTTTGTGTGCTCAACTGCTGTGAGCCCAGGTGCACTTCAGGAAAGGGTATAGTTCACTCGAGGAGGGCAAGACAGAGTAGCTGTAAACCAGGCATTGTAACACCTGTGCAGAAATTTAAGGAGGATTAGAATGATTCTCCATTCAGCATTAACTGCAAAGAGAAAAAGGGCTGGATTGCTCAGAGCAGTTCTCAAACCTCAGTTTTATGTTACCTTCCTTTGCAGTATCCATACTGCTGCCTTCTAAGGAGATCTGGAACAGGACACAGGAGGGTTCAGTGGTGGGTTGTTTAGTAAAATACTAGTTCCCCCACAGCTCATGTGGTAGCTCATGTGGTTCCATTGCTGTGGAAGTGGTCCTGCACACAGTGTCCCAGCTCCTTGATCAAGCAGACAGATATGGAGCTCAGGATGAAACCTGCACCTTAACATGTCTATGCCAGTCAAATGGCATTCAGAACAGTAATACAGCAAATGATTTCAGTGGTTCTACTGTAAATGTTGTGCCTTAGGAGAAACAACAGTGCAGCTGTAAGAAATGCATCAGACCATGTTTCCACACCTGCTAAGTCATATCAGAAGTGTAAATCACCTTCTGTTCTGAACTATAATGCAAGTGAGAGACAATGAGCCTTTCAGAAATATTGGTATAAGCTGCAATCAAGGGCAACAGGCGGAGCTGGTTTAAGCAAAGTCAGAATTGAATCCAACATCCCTGAAAAATTAGACAAACTGGTCTCTGTAAGTGGAAAGGTAACTATAATTTTCTGGGAACAGATCCTTTCAGACCACTAACATCAGTATTCAGCAACATGAGGTTTTCTGCATTATGAGCGTTCTCATTAATGTGCCATCCAGCTACTACCACATGATAAGTGCAGGGATATTATCTATAAAAAAAAGTAAAGGGGGATAGAGAATAAATGGTACTTTTCTGAAAGACATCCTGCAAATCATCTTATCCTAGAACTGTTCTCCATGTCAGAGAAGTTTTAATGCAATACTAGTCTGCTGTGATGTAAAATTACTAATGTGATTGGCATTCCTGTTGCATGACATACAGAAGAGAAACATCCGCTCTGAGCAGGGCTCATTTTCAACTGTGCCTGCAAACATTTGGGGTTTGTGCACAGGCTGTGTAAGCAGGATCCCATGCACATTCCACATAATCCAGTGCCATGCATCCAGTTCCATTTATGGGCAAAATGAAACACAGGCTCTTCTTTCTATGGATCGTTCCCATATCAGCCTTGTCAAAGTTTAATATGGACAAATTTAGGAAAGGGGCACTCCCATAGCTCCATGCAAGCCATTCAATGTTTTGCAGGTTTAAAATTTAGGGAAAAAAAAAAGAAGAAAGCACAAACTCTTTCTTAATAAAAGATTATTCTGTAGAAAAGGTAAGTGGGCTGGGATTTTGTAACTGGGCCTGGATTTTCCTTTGTGGTTTGTTGATAGAAGATGGTAAAAGCAACTGTCTCATGCAGCTTTCCCAGCTTCTTTTTGCTGTAAAGAACTAAATGCATACTATTCTGTACATGTGTAAGGTGATGCTGTTATACTGAGAGTTGCTTTCTTTTATCCTTGAACAAAAAACTTAATTTGAATGAGAAAACTATACTATCTCTCATGAAGAGAAAGCTCTTTCTCCCTCTTTTTTTTTGTCACTTCCATATAGAATTATCTCTGAAGCTTTCCCTAGCATCCTCTCTCTTTCTCTCTGCAACTACTTTGAAAAAAAGGAATCCATAAATCAGCAACAAGTATTCTTAGTTACCAGTAGATAAGGTGACAGACAGCAACTATAGAAGCATTCCAGTACTGTGAAATTCCAGAAAAATACAGTAAAATATATTTAATAGGATAGATCTTTTTTTGATCATTACTGCTTATTAATAGCAGTATGAGCACCTTGCAGTCTGAATATAATTTGAAAGAAAGGTGAAAATTCACAGTAAAAATGTTAGTACATGTTTTTTAGAATTATGAATATTCACCTCTCTTATTTCTTCCATACGTGCACCACAGTGTTAGTTGGCAGCATTTGAACTATGGTTTTATATTTCTAGAACTGTCCTTACTCCCCTTTTCCAGTCACAGCAGCCAAGAACTGCAGCAGGCTTTGTAGAGACACACATTAATTTCAGTTTAGTCCTGCAAGCTACATTCCTTTCCAAACATGTTTTAACCTGACATCATGTTCTTCCTCAAACTTCTCACAAATGAAGATGTGATTCATATAAACTTCCACTCTCCCCAAGCTTTGCCAACTCTTCATTTTCTTTTGGCAGACTTTGTGGGCACTTCTGATTCTAGATGGGAACGACAAACTCAGCACCTTCATGTGCTGTACCAGAGGCAGCATGGCAGTGTCAGGGGGCTGCAGACCATGCAAATCCCCCTTCTGAGCAGAACGTGTGCCTCAGAAATCTTGCCATAGGTTGTTTCATGAACAGCAATTGCTCTGTGTAGTAGGGGTGGTGCAAGTGGCTCCCAAAGTTAGCAGTGTTCATCATGGACCAGTAGATGGAATGAGGTTGGGTTTTATTCTGGCCATCAGCTGCCTCACACTGCTTGCTGCCACAACCCCCTGTGGGACAAGTGGAGGGACTCTGTTCTGTCAGTATCAGACTTCACCTAGTTTTGTTGAAAAAGCATATTGGTTGATTTTGATAATGGATTTATATTCCTCAATACAAGGAGCTATATGAGCTATGTCTTCTACTTGAAAGAACAGGTATTACTACACCTGCCACTTTCCTTAGTAAAGATGAAGGAGTTTAAAGTTATTGTCAGGTTTATTCCTTGTGCTTCATAATGAGCCAGACTGTGCCATAATTTTTGTTTCAGAGCCTGGTGAGCAGGCTTTCCCCATGGGATTAATGCATGATTTTCTGTTGCTTTCCCTTTGAGCTGTCACATGTCTCTAAACAAAAAGCTGTCAGATCTCCCAAAAAAAGCATTTATGCCTTGGAATTATCGACTCATTAAGTTTGGAAAAGACCTCTGAGATCATTGAGTCCAACCATTAACCTAGCACCACCGTGTTCACCAGTATATCATATCCCAAGTGCCAAAAACCACATGCCTTTTGACCACTTCCAGAGATGGTGATTCCACCACTTCCCTGGGAATCCCATTCCAGTGCCTGATCACCCTTTCAGTAGAAAAATAATTCCTAATTTCCAATCTAAACTTTCCCTGGTGCAACTTGAGGCCATTTCCCCTGGTCCTGTCACTTGTTACCTGGCAGAGGAGACTGATCCCCACCTCACTATAGCCACCTTTCAAGGTCACCTTGTGGGCCTCCTCTTCTCCAGGCTAAACAACCCAAACTTCCTCAGGGACTCCTCATATGAATCACTCTCTAGACCCTTCCCCAGCTCCACTGTCCTTCTCTGGGCTCACTCCAGCCCCTCAGTGTCTTTCTTGTCATGAGGGGCCCAGAACTGGACACAGCACTCGAGGTGTGGCCCCATCAGTGCTGAGCACAGGGAGGCAATCACTGCCCTGGTCCTCCAGGCCACACCATTGCTGATACAGGTCAGGAGACAATTGGCTTTCTTGGCCACCTGGGCACAGCTGGCTCATGTTCAGATGGGCTGTTGTGACTCAGGTGCAAGACCCGGAACTTTGCCTTGTACAGTTGGCCTATATAAATATCATATAAATGCCACATATAAGTACCACTAAACAAGATACAGAACACAGCCTGAAAGTCAGGTGGAGGTATTGAGGTGCAACTAGTGAATATCTCTGTGAGACCATTTTGCTCCCAAAGTCATAGTGAAGAACCACCCAAAGGCCTAAAAGCTGCTTTATATACTTTCAAGTATAAAGACTTCAATGAATTATCTACAAAACAAGCCAAAGAAGTAATGGAATCCAGAGAAATAAGGGATCCTAAAGCTCTGTAAGAATAGCATCTCAGGATGAGCTGAGGCAGAAAAACAGAAAAGAAATCAACTAAAATAGAAAAGAAGGCAAAGAAAAGTGAAAGGGCTGAACACCTTACAGAAGCTCTTCTGTCCTTGGAAGCAGTATATCATTTAGCATAGCACAACCATGTTATCCATTTATCATACAACCAGTATGGAATAACATGCGGACCATCCATGAGTCTTTCTAAGGGTAAAACAAACAGTGTAAATTGTCTCCAGGAGTCTGGGGAGAGGCACCATGGCTCTCACAATGCAGCTGGCAGTCCCCTGGCAGCAGAACCACCCCCACGAACAATTTTCAGGCTGTGCCTAATCCCGTTTAATTTATTTGAACAGTGAAGTACAAATGCATGTAGCAAGGAGTCATTTCTGGTCCAGATTAGCCACTCTGTAGACGTCCTCTATTGGAAATCTTGGCAGAAATTACAGTGTTTGCAGCAATCCACAAAAGTATGTGAAATGTGTAAATTAAGATGTTTAAAATACCAGAACTCTAATGATGTAAAAGAGATTGTCTTGTGAAGTGTTACCTGTTTGCATCAGCTGAGGGTACAGCCAACCTGGTTTTTGTAATATTGCAGTTAACAGTGATTCTTGGAAGCTTCCTTATGTATGATTTTCTTTTTCTTCTCTATGTTACTCTAAAACTGTTTCTGTATGCTAGGCTCCAGGCACTGCACTTCTTTTAAAACATATATAAAACACTAAAAAAGGAGAATGTTGTCCCAAGGGAATGGTAACATGACAAAAAGGCCTCACCTCTCTGATTATTTCCTAAAGTAAGTCAGTTTTAGGCTACTGTACTGGTCCAAATACTGCCAAGATCAGTAGTGAGATTACAACTGGGCTATGAGTAATCTCTTTGTTTGTCTCACAGAGCATAGCATGTCTATGGGCTGATCACTTTGCCTTTTGTCTTTCTGCCATTTACGTTTATTTAGCCAAATCACTTCTAAGAAATGTTAATCCATCACATTATCCATTTGCTCAGCCCTTGCTGGCCAGGTAACTCAGGTACAATCAGATTCATTGCCAGATTGGATAAAACCCTACACGTGTGTCTCATTTGGTAATGTGCTCTTCAGGAATTATGATTGGTACAGATGTTGCTTCTTAATTTGTGAGAGCACCATGTCAACAAATTTGACATATAAATATAAAAGTGTTCATATATTTATTCAGCATGTTTTATGTTACACCCAGTGGGCCAAACCATGCCAGTTACATACCTTTGGCCCAGTAGTCAGTGTAAAAGACAAAAATAACTTTGCTCAAAATCTCTGTATTTTTTTTAATTGATAACCAAAGATCAAATAACAGCTTCCAGATACAAAAGTTGAAATGGGGAACATGTGATGTCATTAAGGCTCTGCCAGTCCCCCCCGCAGGGGACATTGGGCTCTGTCCCACACTGAATGTAGCTTCAGTTCTGTCCTTTTTTTTTGGAGACAGACATCACAAGCACTGGGAAAGTCTTCCTATGCCTAAATGTCTTCACTCCATCTAACTAATCAGTCAGGCTGTATCAGCTGCATATGTATCTAATGTATTGCATGACATCTTATTCATTTCTGACCTGATTAGATCTCTGACATAGGGAGGAATGTTTTAAGTGTAAGATGAAAATTGTCACCCATCTTTATTCTGGTAAGCACCTAAAATCCCACAGCTGAATACTGCAAAAGTCCTAATAATATTTTCTTTAATATAGTCTGCATATTGAGTGTATTCATAGGCTCAAGGCCTTTTATTCAGACCCTTTTTCAGGACTTTGGGCTGTGGAAGTGGTTTTACTCAGAGTTGGCATCCACAGTGCCTGACGTGCAGACTGCTTGGGAGCCACCTCTGGGGCTGAAGCCGAGGGCAGCAGGGCAGCACAGTTTAACCACAGTGTTCACATATGTACTTTCAGAGCTGGCAAGCCCTACCCAGGCACAGGTTCTCTGATGTGTGGTACAGAGTGAGTTTCTAATATTCATGCCTTAAAACAGGGCCAAAATTTGCCTAACAGTAATGGCTCATCAGTCTATTTGACAATTCAGATGGAGTTTAAAAGACAGTTCCCAGCTTCATTTCTTTTGCTCAGACCAATAGTTCCATTGTTCTTAAAAAGAGAATTGTCTTTCATCACAAATAAACTGCAAAATGTTTTTCTGTGTAGTAGAACTGAAAAGTGGTTTTCAGATACAATTGGCATTTGTGTGCTTAGTGCTGAAGGTGGCCATGTTGCTGAAAAATGATGTTGCCTATGATGCCAACCATATGACAATTTAACTCAGCAGAGAAGAGTGTGTGAATCCATTTCCAACCTCTTTTAATAATAGGGTAACAACCAAAATGCTTTCTCCAGTGGTTAAACCAATATTAAATTCGCCTAGAAACTTGTTTACGGGCTTTTCCACTGGATTTGTCTATTGCCAATGCCATAAAGGACATCAATTTTCAGTAAGAAAACCGCCTCCAGCACTGGGATTGGAAATGCCAATTGTAATTAAAACTTTTTCTTAAGCAAATGCTTTTTGCAGTTTAATTATGGCAAGAAACACTGCTTGTTTTGTGAACTTAGAGACTTTTGAACTCAGCAAAACTCTGTTTGGCATTCAGCAGCAAAAGTCTTGTCCTTGCTCATGTCAGTGGTGCACTTACTACTCCAAACACAACACTGGATATTCAGACTTAAATAAAATCTGAACAAACTGTACTGCACCCAGGTTAAATGTGCTGTAAACACTGATTATTTGCAACTCACATTTAATCCTAACCATGGATTATGTATATTTTCCCTCTTTGGTATTTCTGGTGTAATCACAGTGTGAGTCACACAACCTATCAAAAGTGCAGATATGAACTACAGTCGTTTTATATGTTTCTAAACAATGAAAACAGAAAAAGTAATCTCACAACAGCTAAATGTTTTCTATTTTCAAAAGGTTCTTATTGGTGACATTTTTCCCTGCACTGCTGTTTCTGCAATCACATAGCAACACAGCCCTTGAAATAACTTTTTTGTACTCAATATATAAGGTGCAGTGTTTGAAGAAACTGATTCTGTTCAAATGCCACCTGTTTAAATGCTAAATGGCATCAAAACCAAAGAGAAGAGAAAGAATGACAGTCCAGTGGAGGAGACCACTCCCCTGTTTGGATGACTGAGATCCCCTGTTCAGCTATTAGTCCCTTTTTCTTGAGTTTCAAAGTGGGTGTAGCAGAGTTAATTTGGTACAGTGCCTGACCATCTCACAGCTTGCCCTCCTACAATCCTTCACAGGATTCAGGTTTGCTAAAACCCATGTCTCCCTGTTGAGACATGCCTGCAAGCTCCTCACACTGGTTCTCAGTGTTGCCATTTCAGCTTTTAACTATGCATTTGAGTATCTGCTTCTAGCAAGGCCCAGGTGAACTACTTTTTAGGAGGCATCAGTATATGATGTATATTTGAGGCAGGAAAGCACTGATGAGACAGACATCTAACATCCAAATATTCTCAAACTTGGAGGATTTCAGATCTTCATTTAAACTCTTCAGTTTGGGCTCACCTTCCTTCAGAAAGCATCTTTATTTTTCTGAGCTGCCCTCTTTTCTGAGTTTTAGGCTCTTCCTAAAAGCCACTCTGCTCCTCTTTTCTCGTAACTGCACAATAAATTGAGTGCAGTCCTCCTAAGCAGGACCCTCCCTTTGCAGTCTTCACCTATACCACTTCAATTTCTCCCAGCCAGCAAATCCCAGTTCTCCCTGGTGCCAGGGCAATGAGAAGGTTATCAGCTCACCTACCAAATGCCAACTAGGAACAAATGTCAAATTTTTATATCTTAAGATTTTGCAGCTCTGTGTAGAATTCATGTGTGAGCATCTATAGGGTTTAACTAGTGAGCATGAAGGGATCTGAGGAAAGAGTGCCACAGGTATTGAATATCTACAGCAGTATCATTTGAGGCAGACAAGATTCTTATCCAGTCAGGAAATGCAGAGTTAAGGGTCAAGCTTACTGAGTGATGGAGTTGGTTGTCATGTTTGCAAGAGCAAACAGAAGTGGCCAGTGCCAAACATTTCAATGCAAACCCATGTTTATCAAGTTCAGGATTATTCAGTTCTGCAGCCTGACTTGGGCTCACCTCTGGAGAAAGTTTGAGGCAGGGGTAATACCATCAAGAAGGAAGAGTCAGCGATTCAAAGCAAGATGTTCAGGGACATGGAGCTGCATGTAGCAAGAAGCAAGAGAAGGGAGAAATGGGAATACAAGAGCTTGTTATTATTTCTTTAATGAGCAGAAGTTCTTTTCAGTATGGTTTATTTTTCTGAAACTTGGACATATCACAGCTGTATTCAAGTGTGGAAAAGGAAGAACTCCTCTTTTTCCTCTTTTTTAAGCACAATGTATCATCTCTGTGCTTTCTAAGCTATAAAATTAGCACTAGCAGGTGTAATACAAAAGACCCACCAAAAAATCGCCATCCCAAGCCTTCTGAAGTTAGTATGGCCTATTATGGATAGTCCTTGTAACACAGCCCTGAAGGGAAGCAAAGCGCCTGACTGATGTTGTCAGCTTTCAGAGTAAGTTTCTTCTGTGCTCCCACAATATCTTCTGCTAGACTGAGCATCTCTTTGAGACCACATAGAAATTCTCTCATGCCAGCAATTTTTATTCTATAAATTTTTTCTTGGTTTCTCACCACAGGGTTTGTGAACACCCCAAGTTGTAATGGGAGTGAAGTCAGCAGGACATAAAGTCTGGTCAAATCTCTCTTCCACACCAGCTTTGCCCACACCAAGATTGTAGGAAAATATGCTCATTATGGACTGATTTTGAACATGTTTTCTATCTAGAAAAGCAGAGGAAAGTAGAAGATAATGTCAGTCTATATTCAGTGGCTTCAGTTGCTTCACTGCCATGGATGCATAGGGAAATTGAAAGATATTGGTCATCATTTCCCCCCAAACAGAAGTTTTCTTCAGTGTCACAAGTGTTCATCTGAAACATTGGTACGAATTACACCAAGTCAAATAATGTACAGGTTTCATTGTCAGAACAATTATATACATAAGGCTTTTATTATTTTAATCCGACTATATTGTGAAATATTTGCATGCCATCTTCCAGTCACATCATCTGTATAGGATGTCAAGTATGTTGTGCTTGCAATAATTTTAGGAATGTAATATTTTCAAGTTCAGGAAGTTAACAACTTGGGCTTTTTGCTTTGCACATCGTAACCTTTTATGTTATCATTTGGTGAGATGAGGTGAAGACACAGAGGTGCATAAATTGGAGACCTCAGATCTGTGATTATGTTATTGCTGACCCTCATCACATCTAGCATTAAACTGTGCAGCTCTGCTCACAGGAAAAAAATAGAGAGAGGAGGCAAAGCGTAACTTGTTCACTTGAGAAGAGTTATGTTTTGATGGGTATAAATCAGGATAGTTATGCTGCAGTCAGTGTTACATCACTGAGGATTTGGTCACAATAACTTCCCAATCTGCTTTGCAGATTGAAAATATATATAGATCCAACTTCATTGTTTGCTGGAATGCATCTAGCATAAATAGTACACAGTAGCTCTAATGGAGGGAGCTCTTATAAATGTCTCCTGCAACCACCAGAAGAGGCATGATGGGTCTTCCTCATTTCTAGCTGCTGTAACAAGTCCTGAGTCAGAGCTCGACAAGTGACCTGAGCACAGCCCACAGCAAGCAGCTGGCCCAGGCTCCAGTGAGCACAAAAGGCCTGTAAGGACGGCCTTGCCCACACACAGACACTTTGCGGAGCTTGATGTGTGCTTCTTGTCCATGCCATCTGATACCATGGCAATCTTTTAACACAAAAATTGTTGTGGTTGTGGTGCTGTCACCTCAGGATATTTGGGAGAGGAGTTTCCTAGCCAAATTATATTTTCCTAATGCAGGACAGAGCTGCTGTGCTGGGATTTGTCCTGAGGAGTTGGTGAGTGGTTGTAGGCATCCTACAGCACCATCTGTTACAGGCAATGGCTTTCTCATACACAGGTATAATTTAATTCATGAAGCATATTTCATTCATCAGCTTTTAAGACTAGTCAGGGAAGCTGAAAGTTAATGCAGACACACAAGCAGAAATGGGCCCTTTAAAGCTGTCATGGTAGACATGGCATCCCAACTAACCTTCAATAGAATGAAGATTCACAATTCCAGTGTCTAATAACTGTATCTCACTCCAATAAAGGTATTTCAAGGCCATTCTGTGTAAACAGTGTGCATTGCTTTGTGTCTTAATCTGCAAGACAGCCAAATATCTTGCTTGCAGATATATGTTAAGGTTTAATGAATCTCCTGCCATAAAAGTGTTGCTCAAGACTAATGAACAAACAAATATTTGCTTAAACCCCTTGTGAAAGTCAAACACACTTTCAACAACTATTAATGTATTTATTGTCAGATGTGAGTCATCACTTAGGTGCCTGGCCTTGTGCTCTTTGCAGCTAATGCCAGTAGTTTTTCACTAATTTTTCCCTCTCTCTGTCCCCACTTCCTTCTCCAGTAAGAAGCAGTCTGGAGAGTCTTTTGTCAGTGGCAGAACTTACTTCTTCTTACACAAACTTACACAAACAACTTCAGCGTTGTTTGTGCCATAGTGGCAGCTGATCCCCCTGCTGTCCATGAGGTGGTGGCAGCCTGGGGGGGCCACCTCAGCCCCATGTTCCACCCAGCAGCCGTTTGCATCAGTGCCACTCTGGGGTCCTGCTGGCCCAGTGAGTGCAAGCACAGCCATCTCTTCTTTTTCCTCTCCCAAGCTTTCCAGGGGTACCAGTGTGGGATTGAGGTTCTGTGTGGATTCTCTTCTGACTGTTGGTGTGCCAGCAGTGGGTCTCCCTTCCAGCAGCTTGTCATCACTTCTTTGCCATCTCCTTCTAAGTCAAATAAGCTCTCTCTAATCTGTCACAATCACAATGAATAGGTTCACCCTGAGCAGTTCAAATACCCGGGCTTTGCCTACCAGCCCCATATCTGGGACACTGGCTATTTCAGCAGCTCTATCTGCAGCTGGAGAAGGATGGACATGTCCACCCTTAGACTCAATAGTATCTGGAAAGTTCCCATAGGATTTGCTTCCTGAGTGCATACTGTGAACTTAGAAGGTGCATTAATAACAGGAACTTCTTTATTGTGTTACTGAATGACATTAAAATTGTGTGTCAATGCTTGTTTTAGTTTTATTCTGCTACTAAACAAGCTGAAGGCTTTAAGGATATTTTTTGTTCTCTTGTGTCAGAGGGGTCTACCCAGGGTGGAAAAGAAAATCAGTGTTTCAGGGTTGTTTAACTGTGGGGTTTTCTTCATGTGTTTCTTGTTTCATTATGAGGAAGGAATTAAAAATCCCTCCTAGACAGTACTTAAAATATCAAAGTCATTGTTTAATGCCTTTGAGTCACTGTACAACTAATTCAATTGCACAGTGCAGTGCAGTTTCACGGTATGTGAAACACAGATAGTAGAGAGGAATGATTGGAAAGTTGAATAAACACAGCATTAGTTTGCAAAGTCTAAAACTTTCTGATGACTTCTTTAGCAATGATCCAGCACAACAGCTCATCAGCAGAAGTGAGAACAGAAGCTTTTAAACCTGGAGTCCCTGCCTCCTCTACCTGAGCTAAGCCAGCTGGGTTCATGCTGGCTGGAGGCTCTTGACCCTCCTCTGAACCAGCCACAGGAGGTGGCTTGGGTCAGCACTGGATGTCAGCAGCTTTTGGTGAGGTAGACAAGGGTCAGAGCTCTGATGATCGCTGTGGCTTTGCAGGACCCTTCAGCAAAATTGAGCGTCAGGTGGTCAGGGGCCAAGGCAGCAGAAGACTTGGCCACAAGACACTCATGAGGGCGGTGCACAGCCAACCGGTCTCCCTGTACATTGAAACCAGTGCCGTGTTAGGCACTCAGTAACCTACAGGGACCCGAGGTGTCTAGTGACAGGGGAGGGATTGCAGCTTTTGTGGCACCATCAGTAAAGGGTCATTTCGTGGCCAGCCTGGTACGTCTGACTTCACACCCAACCCTAAGAAGGTGTCACCAACAGGAGGTACTCCGAATAGATGAGGAGTTAGTAGGGAAAGGTACAGATCCATCAGCCTGATTTTGTGTGAGTACTATTGCCATCATAAAGGAGATCATCCCAAATAATAACTGAATTTATCTTTGTGTCAACTTTGCAAGGTACAGGAGCAGTGTTATCCCTGTTTTACAAATAACAGTTTGAGGCACAAAGAGGCTTCAGATTTGCCTCTCTCATCACTTTAGAAGAGGTAGTGGTGGTGTAGACTTATCTGGGTTGGCTCTCATTTAGTTAGGTGTGGTAGTATTTTGCCCACAAACTTTCTTCTGGTTCAGGCTTTATGTGTGTAGAAACAAGACCTGGAGCCCTATCTGCTCTCTGAAAGCACCTGTTAGCCTCCCCATTTCCTCACCAAGACTGCTGGAGCTGTTATGCCTAAATTAGACATTCCCTGCCTCCTTACCCACATGTAGATCTCTAGTAAAGGTGTCCTCATGTGGGTCTGAGTTAGGTGTTCCCATACATGGGAGTGCCAGAGTCCTGAAACAAGCATCCCCCACCCTGCCCTTAAAGCCAAATTGAAGCCACGTGGTTTGGGTATATCTGTGGTTGGTAAGCCACCCTGTGGGAGTAAAACACACTCTGATCATGAATTCCTGCTTTGGTTTCATTTATTCCCACACAAAAACAAACAGAAAGAAATATCTTGAAGGTATCTCGGTCACCATTCAAATGTTGATGCTTAGTGTTTGCGACTGATTAGTATTGCCACTGAATCACAGATATTTCCTGTATTAAGTGGACCTAAAAGTCAATGTCAACATTTTAATGACAACAGCAGTATTGTAGGTAGTGGCAGTTTGGCAAAGAGAGAAAGTAGGAGTGGAATATTTCTTTAATGAACATCCTGAATGGGCACAGATAGGAGGGGAAAAGGAGCAAAAAATGGAAAGGACAAAGAAGCACACATGTGCTCATAAAAGTTTCTGACAAGCTAAAAGCTTCAGAAACAAATTTGAGTTTAAAAATGCATTTGAAAAGTTACATACTCACTTTTGTACAGAACAACAATGGTGGAATGCTAATAACATTTAATTTCCCTTGACTTCTAACCTTCTTAACCTGCTGTGCTGCTAGAACAGCACTGTAAATCAAAATATGCTGTATTGTATGGTGAACATGTGTATTGAGTCATTCCAGACTGCCTGGTGCTTTTTAAAAACAAAACTCACAATAGTGTTTGTGCTGTTTTTCATTTTTCATAGACCTTTCCCCTCAATCATGCTGCAACTGGTTAGGTTATGTATTAAAAATACAATATAAAAAAGAGGGAGGGAAGATGTAGGGGTAGACATAATACCACAGAAAGCAGAGCACAGACAAATAGGCCGAAATATCCTTGACATTACTTTCCCCTTTGTTCTAAATGTTCTTCCAATTTCAATAAAAACAAATTGGAATACTGCCTGGGGTCTACTAAATCATTAGTAAATTAAGAATCTGTTTTTAATAACATTTCACTTGTAAATAATGCATTAATTGACTTGCTTGAAAGTTAGCTTGAATGTTAGAAACTCTGGCACTAAATGTGTAATGAAAGAAGTGCGCTGTTTGAGGAGGCTGGATGGTAAATGTAACAAATTAAATATGACAGTTGATATTTGTGAAAATGGTGATATAATTAGAGGACACCTGCAGCTGTTTTCCAACCAAAACAACAGAAATTAAACATGTATAAAGTATGTGTGTCATATTTTCTCTTGGCATGTTTCTTTTATTCTCTTTAGGGCTTTTTTTTATGCAAGTCTTTCTATTTTTTCCTTACCTTTTGTCAGGTCATATGACTAGCAGGTGTCTACTTATCCAACTATACCATTTGTTAGATCTATAAGTGATCATTTTGCAGTGTAAAGACAAAGAACCTGAATCTTATTTACCAAGCAAGAGCTGGAAGTTACTAGAGCACATGACACATGCCCAAGCATACTTTAACCCTTGATGGTTGGGACTAGTCAAGAATTATACCAGGACACTTCCTGTGCAGTCCTCACCTGCAGATAGCTCACTTACTTATTTCTCCACCCTGGCTTTGATAGTCTTGGTGAGGATTTCTGTAAACTAAGAGATGATGTGATGCAATGTATAAGCATTGCAAATGTATAGTGTTCCTTCTTGGCATGTGTGCAGTTGAAACAGAACATGATGCTGCCCCGGCCATCTCACAAGGGTTTTGAACACCAAGTTTCTAATGATGAAGGGAAAACGTGAAGCTCTTGAACAACATAGATCCCCATGCCATGCCACTACTGGGAAAGTGTGAAGCAAATTGACCAAAGATGGTCAAAAGTATCACTGGAGCCAAAGATTCTGGGTATTTCAGTTCATGGACTCTTCCATCTGTCCTTGCTCCTTTCCAGTCGGTGTACAGACAGCATCCTGCCAAAGGATATAGAATTTGGACTTGCAAAAGCAGGAGTCTCTAGACTGACTCTCTTCAGAGTTACAGCAGCAACAATGCAGTGGAATTACTCAGGTATAAATAAACAGAGCCTAAATGGAACATAAAATTTTACTCCTACTTAATGCCATGTGACCATTTTTCCTGATGTCAGAGTTAACGGGCATAGAAACTGCACTGTTGGACTGGGCATGAGGCACACTGAAGCCAGTACCACTTCTGTTCCCATAGATTCCACCTGAGGAAGGACTTCAAGCTGTCCCAGAGTCACTTTCTCTAAGCTTTGACATAAAGCAATTTCCCCACAGTGAAAGGAAAAACAATACAGGGCAAGGCAAGCTGTCCTCACCAAGAGACTCAGCTCTCACTGGGGAGTTTTCTCTGTGGCTGAGGCACACAGAGCAAACTTATGTGGGGAAAGTCCCATTGCACCACACAACCAGCTGTGGATACTGTAAATCTTCAGCATGCCCTTTATCAGCTGTCAGAAACACAGACATTCATAAACAAAGGAGAGCAGGAGACCAAAATTCACTTTAAAATAAACAATGTGGACTTTGATTTGGAATGTGCTAACAGGATAGATATGAGCTATTTAAATAAACATACCAGCCAATTGTGTCAACTTTGCTTTGGGGGCAACAATACCTTTGTTACTGGGGTTTGTATCTGTCTTGATTAGAGCCATGTCAAGCAGCTGTTGAGATTGACTCTGATGACAGATAGGATGTAATGTACATGACACTGGAAGCAAAGTATCATGGAGACAAATTGTGTGATGGCTGAGAAAATCTTTATGGCTTTTTCAGATATGGCAGATTTCTTCCCTGTAGATGCAAATCTATTTATTTGTCTTAAAGTTACAGACTTATGGCTGCTCTTGCAGGTACCTGTTTTTATGTAATAACTTCCATTCTCCAGAGCCTCCCCCAGCCCAAGCAGGGGGCTGTTTCCACCCTGCAGCTTCTGGGCAGCACACTCTGCATGCTCTGTTTATTCCTGTAGGGGTGTATATGACAATTATGGAAGAGAAGCCATTTGCTGCCTCCAAGGACAAGGCAGTAATAAAGTTCCACAGAAAGTGCACCCTGCTTTTCTTGTTATAAATCACACCAGTACATAGTCGGGCTAGTCCCACATGCTTGCAAAGCTTTCAAGATGTGTTCCCCCTTAAGCTGATTTTACAGGTACTATTTCCTGCTCATCATGTAGATCTCAACTGACTTGATGGTAATTGGTGATGGAGCTTGGTGGGCAGGTGATATAGGAGAGGAGCAGCTCACAGGGCCAGGTTCCAAACCTCTGCTGTGTCAGCAGTCACTCTGTGACTCTCCTTTTCAGGAGCAAGATCTTCACTGTATTAAAGCTGAGGGGAGTTCTTACTCTTTAAAAGAACAATTTTCTTGAGCGATTTTCTGTTCCTATTCTGTATGGACTTTTTCATTGGTAACCAGTAGTTTCTGTGGGGCAGATGTATCAAGAGCTGCATTTCCCAGGTAAAAACCATGAAGTAAAAACTATTACAATATTTACCAGAAGGAAGGAGTTGTTCAGCCTCCCTTCATCTTCCACTTGTACAAGAAGTTTCCCATCCATATCAAAGCTGATAATACACCTTTATTTTGGTTCCTTTGTAGGGCGTTTTGCAGATGCTGATGTTCTGAATGGATTAGGGATTCATTGCAATTTTTATTTCTTTCATCAGTATATTCAAACACTGTAGATACTCAATTTACCTAAACCCCCTCTATGATTAAATAGCATCAGCAACAGAGATGATGACTCCAAAGACTAATAGTTTTTTATGGTCTAAGGGGAATGTGCCTAGGAAGATGGCTTTCAGCTTGTTGTCTGTAGGTTTGCAGCAGTGACTCAGAGAACCAAAGCTACAAGGGGTTTGACTACACCCAAATTTGCTTTTCGGGGACAAATTTGTTGGCTTAAATGAAGCCTACTAAATATGTGGCCAAGATTTGCCTTACCCCAAAAAATGCCCCTTCCTTCCCTATGTAATGTTACACTGATTTGAAGGTTTTCTCAGCTATAGAGTGCTACAGATCAAAATACAAACCTAATCATTAGGAAAAAAAATTAAAATTAAAAAATTAGTATTCCCAAACATAAGGAAGATGTGCTGGCTTAGTTAAATAAGGCGCAACTGGTATTATTTAATTAAAATCTGGAGTGCAGCTGTTAGAGAAAAATCTAGCCAGTTTCAGATAGAAAAATATGCCCTAATAATGTGTTTCAACATCATTTTGATGCTAAACTCAAGAGTATGGTAGGTGTGAATGTTTTGCATGCGCATGCATATGTATACATACACATCTGTGTCTCTGACAGAGGGGGAAAAGACAAATGTGTTCAAATACGTTTCCTGTATTGAGGGAAACTATAAATAAAACTAGACTTATGTGAGCCAGCAGCCAGGAGGCTCTGAGGACGCACAGTGTGTGCTTGGAGGGTGAGGACAAGGAGAGGTGATGCTGGGAGCTGCTTTGCCTATGCAGTGAGCCTGGGTTTTCTGTCTTTGTCCACCCAGACATACACAGTGGACAGAAGAAAATGTCTTTGCTTTGTTTGCTGAGTGAAGAATCATTTTAGCTATGCAGTTTTTCAGTTTTCTCCAAGAATTATGAAGATGCATTAATTTTCTATAAGGAATAATTATTAGTTAATTGCATTTCTGCTGTAAATATCTAAACTTACTGGGCCAACATCTTGTTTTGCTACCTAAAGCAGAATTTTCAGAGAAATAATTGTATGTATTAGTCTGGCAGAAAAAATAGCATCTTTTGGAGGATGTTTCTGAGAAACAAGGCAGTTATGTAAACCAAGGAAAGAGAAACACAACACAAACCCTGGTCATTATTATTATTTATTATAGTAACTATTTATAGAGCACTGTAATTTTGCATGACATTCTTCAAAGAGTAAAGAAGGCAAATGGTGAGACCCAGAGTACACTCTGCTGCACATAGTATCTGACTGAGTAAGGGCTGTAAGTAAGGGTAGTAAGTAGCTAAACTAAGCTACTTTTCTCCCCGTTCTTGGGTTGTCAATCCAGGTTTCTGAAGCTGTATCTTGTCTTGTCCTTATTATATTCCCTTTCCAGGACAAGAGATTTTTAAGCAAGACCTCACAATCCAAGGAGTTCTCAGGGAAATAGACCTGGTTTTCCTTCTGCTCTCTGCCAGAGAGAGGGCTCAAAGTCAGGCCTCTTGGTAACTGTCACAGGGAACTTGCAGTGTGCAACAGATGGATATAGAAAAGGACAAAATGGAGCAAAAGGAGAAGCAGGCAAAAGAGGTTAAGCTCTAAAATAAGATCATTTTATTCATTACACCTTCAGATGGAACAGTACCATCCATATGTGATGAAAAAGGGTCTTGATGGTATTTTGATGACAACATTATTTTATTTCAGTTCATTAAATAATTGACATTTGCAGATTTTTACCCTCTATATCACATTTGTCCAGAACAGGTATAGGTTTCCTAAGATTTTCTTCTCTCTCTGTTATTTTACAGCTTCTGTGTAGCAATTGTTTGGTCAATAAGAGCAAATAGTCCACCTTTTCATAGTTCACCGTTTGTCTGCAAGTGAAATTCACTTTATTTTGAAATAGGTTTCATTTGTCAAGAGATAGTGGTGGATGGTCTGCTTTTCTTACATCCACAGTTCCCATGTAGGAGCTTTAGGTAGCAATCCCAGACTTTTTCCTCCCCAAGTAGTTGTCAAAGAATACACAAAATCACTAGGATAGCCAGCATGCCAAAAGCAGAAAGCAAGGTAAAATGGCCTATCAGAGGGAACCTGAGGGGGTGAGGTGAGGCAGGGAATATTTGAAGCAGAGAAAGGCATCTCTTACTCCATTGATGCAGACCCAAGTCTGAAAATCTTGATGAGAGTGAGGGGAAAAAAATTCAAGCAACAAAATATGGGGTTTTTTCAGCAGTTTTAGTCCATACAAAAAAGCAATGCTTAATGAGAGAACTAAAGACCAGGGGAGAGAGGGGGACCTGGAGAACAAGATGGGTGAGGCAGGAGGGCCAGGTCAGTGCTAAATGGGATCAGGGCACAGGAGTCTGCAGGAGGAGGGAGCTGGCCTAACAACTGCCAAGTGGGCACAGGAGAGTGCAGGTGAAGGAAAACTTGCCCTCCAAACTCTTCCCCAGTCATATTGGTTTTCCTGCTCTCATCTGTAACACCTGGGAAAAGAAGCATTACAGCTCCTGTCCTGTCCTGCCTGCCTGTATGCCCTCAGGGATTTTGAACCACAAGGAATCCCCATGTTGTTTGGAGCCATTGAAGTGTGCAGGATAGGCTGCCACCAGGAGCTCCTTGGGCTCTTCCTAACGTGCCTACTGTGCCTCCTGCTCCTCCCAGGCACAGTGAACTGAGCTGAAGAGCCTGAATGCTGAATATGTTTGTTCTTGACAATTTAAATTAGACTCTTATATTTAAAGCATGTTTTTCTATTTTATCTACTGCCTGAATCTCAGATGCTGAAATATTCACAAAGCTCTTCGTTCTTTGGGGAGCAAGACACGGGTTTTCCCCAGTGGCACCGTGATAGCTTCTGATCCGCCAGCCTCCCGCTGTCCACTGTCACTGCAGCTCACAGTCAGTGAGTGGCCCGAGGAATAGCTGGCACTCAAGGACCCCCCTCCAGTGCCCATAACTCTGAAACTACATGACATCTTAACCTTTATGAAATTTCTTCAAGACAGCATTTTAAAACACCCAAATCTTTCCTGACCTTTACATTTTAGTAGAGGGGGTTTGTTTTGTTATTTTTTTAAATTGATGTTCCTACAATTTTTTTCTTTAGCTGTGGCATTTTTAAGCTGGTTCAAGAGGAACTTTGCTTTGCCCTTCCCATCCTTGCTGAGCCCAATCATTAATCATAAAGGGAAAGCACTCCAGACTCAAGCCTAACTTTATAATGTTTTTGTGTTTGTGACATTTTATCTCTCTCAGCCAGTGGGAAGTTCTTATCCTTTTAATTTGTAATCTGTAAGTTTCAGTTTGACCCTAGATGCTGACTTCCTTTCTAGTACCTCATCCTCATTCTCACCTGTTTCACCAGGCAGTGGCTTGGTGATTGTGTATCGGATGTACAGATGATTCAGGGACTCGCCCAAGGGGATCAGTGATTGGTGCCCTGGATCATCAGGAAGCTGACCCCTTTTCATATGTGGGGAATCAAGATACCTTCAAGAGAAAGCTAATGGTTCAATTTGACAGTAATACACTGCCTAAATCTAGAATAAATCTGTTGAGTACTTCAGCAAAGCTGATAGTGCAAAGCTGACACAAGTGCGGAATCAGTCCTGGCATTTTTACACAAAACTGTGAATATTTGTAAAAGAAAACTGGAAACTCAAAAGCATTACAGTTTTTTTCTATGGCACTTGCTCTCTTTACTGTAAGTAGAAGCTCTGTATCCTGCAGCATGCAGCACTCTCCTATAAGACCTCATTTTTTAGATAGGGAAAACTTTCCACATTTGTACCTAGTCATTACCTAATACATCTCATCAAATCTTTCATGATATCAGGCATTACAACACTCAAGGCTCAGAGTCTAAATACCCTCGAGTGGTCCTTTTGGATTTGTTTGTATAGTATGGTTCTGTTGCAACTGGGAACACAGACACAGCTTTGTAGGCACAAAGATGAGTTCTGCTAAGCCTGTGTAAGTCCCTGCTCTTTAGCCCAAAAAAACTGAAGGTCAGTTCAAAGCTGCTTGTTGAGGGAAACTAATCCTGCAAACAGTACATTCACTGGCCATTATTTCCAAATCCAAACTATCTTATAGTCATGAAATGGAAAGTTTATGGGGAAAACAAATGCTGCATTTATTACTGTGATGCAACATTCATAAAATATATTTCATTGGGGGGGAGTTTACACAGGGGGTAATGAGATTTTTCCTTTATACATTATTTACAGCTGCTTAATCCAGGTGCTGTAGGTTATTTTTTTATCCCTCAGTTTCACAGCTACAAAACACTTCAGTATTTCTAATTTATTTCTGCTTACAATACAGATGTTCTCAATTGTGTCTCTAACTACATTTCAACTGTTATGATCACTTTTATTTGTTTGTGTCACTGTACACTTAGAGGTTGAATGTGCACTACACAATAGTCAGGTTCCAAGAAGGCTGTAAAAAGCCTCTGGTGATTTAGTTACCAACAAATTAAACTATGCCTAACAGTAATATCTTTATCATTAGTAGTTTTAATCTTCAGATTATTTCCTTGCTGTTTATATTGCTCTGTGCATGGGCTCTTATATCTTCACATAAAGGTTTTATCCTTTTAAATAGCATTTTTCAAGATGACCATTTGGAAACAACATTTGGAGGAACATTTGGATTGCATCCTCTAACTAAATTTCCAAGCTGTTGGTAACGGACTAAAGAAAATGTGGCCTGCACTGAATACTAAAGAGCTGCAAATGTAAGAGCCTTGAAGGTTATGTGTAAATATTGACTTTTTTATTTTATTTAGCATACAAAAATGAACTTGCAATGTTGCTTATCTGATCATACAGCAGTGACTGCATCTGCATCATCTGAGATGTATTCCTCACACTTCTGACTTTCATAGGTGTTCCAGAGTTTTCTCTCTGAGGATGTTATTGATGTCCCTGATTAGGGAACAGATATCTGGGGACTGTGTCCATACAGGAACATGTCAACCAAGAGGCAACAAATGGAAGCAGAGAAAAAAAAATCCTTTCATCTTCAAAGGCCATGTTATATGTGCAGATATGGGTCCCAATAAAACCATTAACGTTCTTTCCTGAGATGTGGATGGGACTTTAGGGCACTCAGCATCCAGCAAAACAAAGTCTTTGGTTCATCCTAGAGGAAGCAGAGAAAAATAACTGTAACATTACATATATCCCAGCTGTTCTTTACACTTAGCCATACTGTCCTTTCCCCTTGAGCGTGAGTCTGTTGTCATTTCTTTTTAACCAGAGGTTTCTGTGGAAACTTCAGGGTCTTTATATTTACATGCTTTTTCTTAAAACACTGAAAAGGAGTCTGATGTGCAGATAATAAAGCTTGTAGTTCTTCAGGGATGTTTTTAATACTAAATTAATTTATATGTTAAGTACTAAGATGGTCACTGCGCAGTTTGTAATTCCAGGGCATGAAACATAAGGGCCCCACAATATTCCCCTTAAAATCTAATCAGAAAGCCATGAAATCTTGGCTGTTCGCATGACAGATCTGGATAACTGCTTCATGAATGGCACTACAGTCACCAAAAATCCACAGTAATGATTTGAGAACACATTAGTTCTCTCTCTGGACAGCCTAACCTGAACCCCAACACTATCAGGAATTTTTCTAAAGTGTCTGGTTCCCCTTTTTAGTACTCCTAGTTCCTACATGAAACCCTGACATGCTGTTTACATCAGCTGGCTGCCTCTTGTGCTCCTCTGGGGGTGTCTTGAAAACTATTTTTTTTTCCACATGTGAGAGAAGGATTTAATAAATTGCAGAATCATAAATTTCATTATGGGAGCAGAAGGAAGAACAGTAACTTCTTTGTGCTACATGGAGTCTACGTAATTTACATAAATACTGCTTATTTCTTTAGCAGATAGAGTAATTAAGAAATGACCAGCATGGCTCTTGTGTGGTCATCTTCCTTGTTCTTCTATAAACTTAATTTAATATATTCTTCCTTTTACTTATTTGCTAAAAGGTTTCTGACTCTCCCAGTCACCTGTTTTTACTGGACACAGTGGTGAGCCTTACCAAGAGGTGCAGTACACTGCCTACAGAGCTGCTTTGCCCAAATCAGTTTGTCCCTGATCCACTTGTCTTGAAGAAAACCAGACATCAAGGTAACCAGGCCAGCATGCATTTGGCAGGTCATGCACAGTATGGAGAACACATGTTATTTGTCCTTTCTAATTAATTTTTCTCTGCCTTGCAATAGAGTAAGTAGCCTCATTCTGTATTAGTCAAAGCTTCTAAGAAGACTCCTTCTGTGCTTCCAGAGTAGTCCCGTAGTGGCAGTGGAGCACTGTGGAAATAAAAGACAAGAGACATATGCCAAGGATGAAGCGTGCTGTGGAAGGGATGAACCCATGTCCCTCACCCCCAAATATGACCAAGGGTGATCCTATGGTGGCTGGTAGGTGCATGTGTCTATCTGTCCAGTTTGTGGCTTCTAGCTGGGCTCATGGGAAGGCTGCATTACAGAGCTGACATGTCCCATGCCAGCCAGATGAGTGCTAGAGTATTGTTGAATGATCTGGGATTGTCTAACCTTAGCAAGGGTCTTAAAGAAGATAATGTGGCTTTTCAACTACACAAGAAACACTGCTCCAAAGAAAAGGATATCAAGGAAAACCTTTCATATGTTCCTGAGGAAAGTAAATACCAGCAGGCTTCAATTATGGTAAGAAAGCTGTCAGTTAAACATTAGTAAATACTTGGTATTCTGGTAGGAATCTGGTGGCATACAGCAGTAGATCAGGAAGGCACAGGGTCTTTGTCACTGGACATCTTTATGAATAGTATCTGAAAGGAATGACAAAGGCATAACAGAGCCTTTATTGACCTTGGGTGCCTGGCCAACACAGAGTGGTCAACTGAAAGCCAGTGAGCGCCTAGTGAGTAAAATCTAGCAGGAAACACATAGATTTGGGTCACTTTTGCCACTGGGACTTCAGGATGAGGTAGGAGGCATCCCTTGTGCATTTTGACAATGGGAATCTCCCTCAACTTTGGAAGCAGATTTTTGTCAACGCAAAACACTTTTCCCTTGCCAAACCCATATACTACCTTCATCTTATCTAGAGAAAGCTTCAGCCAACTGGCTTTCATCCATGTCTTATCTCTGCCAGACACAAGGAAGCTGTAACATATGGCTTCAATGAAAAGGAGACATAGAGCTTGGTGTCATCAGGATATTGATGACATTGTAGCCTATGCCATTTCACAATATCCTCAAGTGGTTTCATATGGGTTTTGAATAAGAAAAGTAACAGCAGTGAACCCTCTGGTACTTTAAGCTGTGAGTTCTGGGAGAGAAAAAACCATTTATCCGTGCTTTTGGGATCTTCTTGACAGAAATTGTCAGAACACTTCAAAGACTTTCTTCTCTCCTATCAGCCATTTTGCCACAAAAGCAATGTGAAACAGCAACAGGAAGCAGACATAATGTCTGGACTTTGGTCTGACTCAGATGCAGTGGCAAAGCACAGGAAGAATTAGCAACACTAAGTTAAAATAATGTATTACAGTATGTATGTGTATGTACGTGGGTCTGATGAAGTCATGTAGCTTTACGATGACAGAAATTTCCTACCTTTGCTGTAAAATTGCTAAAGTCACCAATCCAAACCTACAATCTGACTATTAAGTGGAAGAATAAACTTTTTTTGTAGTTTAGGAATTTGAATCTCAAAGCTATAAAATTAGAACATTCAGCACAGCTGATTGCAGAAGTCTTTCAATGAGACCTGCCTTAACAGATTACAAGACAGACAGGTAATTTCTTAGTTGGTTCAATCAACCAGTAAAAGTAACAGGTGAAGTGATGTGACCCCTGTGTGAAAACGGGAAGTTAGATCCCACTGATAAAATGGGGGAAGAAGATATAAAATCTCACATCAGCAGTTTCTCTGTAGGCAGACGTGTCTTTCCCCCCAGGCGTACATCCATCTGGAGTTCCAACCTGCACTGTGCCAAACAAGATTAACTTAAGTGCCCAGCCATTTTGTTTGGAGTATATCATTGGTATCCATCTTTGGTTAGTATACAGATTTGCTAATAGCAATTTCTATGGTATCCAGTCTTGAAAGGTCTTTGCTTCTTATTTAAAAAACATATCCGTGTGTTACTCATGTGTCATGTTTTCTGTCATCAGTGATGACAAAACTGCACTGAAATGACTATATTTGCCTGTCACATGCCTCAGACATGATAATAGAAATAAAATAAATACTTCAGAATCTGGTTAGCTCACCTTCCTCAGCCATTTCAACATAACCACAGAGAGGGTGTCCTGGAGACCCCAGATGCTCCACTGGAAGACTATTCAAAATAAAGCCTTATTAGTAAGGCCATCTGACTTTTCTCCCTTCCCTGCTGCGATATTTGGTGAATAAGACATAAACCATTCCGGTGAAATATTCAGGCCTGAAAAATGGTGCATTTTGCACCAAAAACATGGAGACTGACAGGTGCCTGAGCAGAGAAGGAGATGGATGAGTGAGATGTTGAAGCTGGCCCACCACCATCCCACTGTTACAGAGAGAAAGGGAGTTCTACGTACAGGAATTGATGTAGGGTAGATGTGAAGCAAAGGAGTGAAATCCATCTTGTTTTCTTCTAAGAGATGCCAGCTGAGCTGGAGTGATGCTGTGCAGTAGATTGCAATGAAAACACACAGCTTGTGATAAGCTGACAGGAGCTGGACTGAGCATAAATGGCTTAGAAACATGAGTGGGTAAAGGCAAAGCTTTTGCTTTTGTGTTTTAAAAGGACATATTTGCTATGCTTTGCTTTTTAGACTATAACACATTGTGTTACTGCCAGCAACTGTATTTATAACACCTTACACTTCCCATGTGCCAAATTTTTGTCCTTATATGTGCATGTTCTCATTTTTTGAGCTATGGAACCATTATAATTATCATTAGAACTTTGTGACCGAGGATCTTAGACTTTCTCAGCATGACTTGTTTTCTCAAGACATCCTGGCTGCAGTGGTGGAACTGTGCTGACATTTGCACAGACCTGGGACATGTCTGGTTGCAGTGCAGACCTGAAGATCCTAGGTGAAGAAGCCGAGCCACTGTGTTTTGGCCTGATTTATAAGAAAACTGCTTCTCAGCAAATGTAGCCTGTGTTATCCTTTCTGCTAATGGAAAAAATGGCAAGCCATAGCAAAACAAGCCCACAGCCAAAACATATGTTTTGGCCAAGGGTCATAATGATTTCTATCAGATATCTGTGTGTGTTTGTTCCATACCAACTAAAACATTTCATGTCCTTGGGCAATACAGAAGAGGGCAAACGTCCACAAGTCTGACTGACTATGGGTGGTTATAAGATATATTACAATTGGTAAATTGTGCTTAAAAACCATACAGGATGAGAACAAAATGGTGTAACTGGGAAATGGTCTTTTAGAGATGGAAGCTGAATTTTTTTTTATTATGTGGAATAATTTCCTCACTCTCAAGACAGAGGCTTTGCATCAAAGAAGGCAGTGGATGTTGTTAGGTTCAGTGAGAAATACAATCCTTCAGATAGAAGGAGAGGGAGAGTAGGCATGGCATGCTTTGGCGTACATGGGACGACAAACAGATTCAGTGAAATCTAGTTGCTTCCTAATTCCAGTTCTGAGAATGAATCACATAATTAGCCACATTAGCTAGTGGCTAATGTCCACTAGCTGCTGACAAGAATTTTCTGCCCTACTTTGTGATTGACAGCCAAGTAATTTGGATGGGTTTGAGCAGGGGGAGTTGTCGTGGTCTGGCCTGCTGCATCTTGGTCCCAGGTCTCTTGCCATATTCTTTGCAGCTTTGCTACCAACTTCCTGCTATGGACTTCTGTGTTTAACTTCCATTATTTCACTTGAACCTATTTGGGAAAAAGTCATCATTGTAACACCATTTTAGAAGTGGCTTTTCATGGAAACAGCTAATGGAATTTATGCAGTAAAATGCTACTATTGAAGTCCTCTGATAAATCACACAGACTAGAAAATTGCTGATTTAGGGTATAAGTGGATAGGATGGCAAATGCTCTAATGTGTTTGAAACTGGTTTATACATATACCACTCTATTTTTTTTATCAGTCCAGAGAATTACAGAAGCCTTCCACAAATATAGCTCTCTGTTTTAAGCACCAACATCATAATAGGTTTTTATACTCTTGCTCTGCTCTGCACTCATGTAGTCCTGGAAGAGCTCCATGGACTTCAAGACTCAAGGCAATACTGCAGTTACATAGAATTAGAAGGCCTTTTCTTTAGCAAAGAGATTAGGTAATGTAACAAAACCAGTGAACCAAGGCCAGCTGTGGTGTAAACAGTGATTTTACTTCTCAAGACAAATTTTTAAATGGTGCAAATGAATCTGCTGTGCTCTAACAACCCCCTTTTTATCTCCTTTGTGTCAGTAGCATAGACAAAAGAGTTGGAGTCGCAGCAAAAAAAACCCCCTATTTAATATCTTATATGTGGCAAAACTCTTCTACTGCATCTTTTCTTTGTTACTGCTTTTCCTGCTCCATGCCCATTTCTGCACCTACTGATGTGGGAGCTGAACATGGCCAAAGACTGACTATACTTACATCAAGATCCATATATAAAAGGGCATTTGAATTAGTTATCACTTTGCCTGTAGATTTCAGAAGTTTAGATCTCCAGCTTGGGCAGATGTAAACTTCTTCGAAGTATAGCAGTAGCTCAGGCAGGTGGGTTCAACGAGCTGCGTGTAGGAACTGGGAGCAAAGCACTGAGACAAACAGGTACATGCTGATTCTTGTGATTAGGCCAGAAAAGCTCTCTCAGTGTTGTCCAGTGCTGCAGAGATATATCTTGTAATCAAGGACTGAATGTTTAAGGCTTTAAACACACACTTCTGTAATGAAACATCTAACAGGTGGGATTGCTGGGCCTACAACCAGGTTTTCTTGTTCTTTGGCTTTCTGGGATCAGCAAATATCTGTATGATGCCTGGGGAACAAATTCTCAGCTGCTGAAGCTCCACCATTGCAGGTTCGTGCTCAGGACTGTGGAGGAGGCCTGGCTCATTCCCGTTCTGGAAGCAATGACTAGGAACTGCCCTAAGCCTCATGTTGTCACGTGTCACTGCACTGGTGTGTGCCAAGAGGTGAAGTAAGCAACACAGAGGGCATGTGGAAAGAGAGAAGACAGGAGAAGCTCAGTTTGGCAGATGCTGGAGCACAGCAGGCTTCCAGCAGTTTATTTTGAATGTATTTGTTTGCTAAATAACCATGCTTTACTGCAGTGGAGTATCTTCAGCTTCAGTAATATTTTGCTATTATTAAAGACCAAAGTGGACAGCAGTTATAGGAACATGGTGGTGCTCCTGACTAGGATTCACTGTTCATTAACCTTTCAGACACTGTGTGATTTTAGAAGGGCTGTTTTTTCCTCATTTTTTGTAATACTTGTAGTTCTTAAATATGCCTGTTTTAATAGCAAGAAGTTAAACTGCAGAAAGGTCATGTTATCTGGTTTGCACATAGGCTGCCTCCATCACACTTGTGTGTAATCAAAGAAAATATAATTACAGCTCTGCAAATTTGAGGCCAAATCCTGCAGTTTAGTCTGCTCATCCTCTGCTTACATAAATGGGCGAGTCCTTGGGTTTTGCTTGACTAACAAGTACCATCCTGTATTAACAGAAAGGAAATCTTTTCTAGGATTTAGAGCAGCTGGCTTATTAAATCCAGTAGACCAACTGAAACCTTGGTATCAGGCAGCAATGATTCTTCAGAAATGACTGGAGCTGTACCAGTCTTACATTTTGGGACTGAGATCAGAACCAGACCCACTCTGCTGAAAAATAAAGCAGTTCTGTCATTTGCTGGTAATGAGGAATCACTTACCCAAATCATTAATCTATGTCCAGGCTGAAGTTGTACACTATAAATACGTTACATGGACTCCATGGGGTGCTCTTCTAAATAAGCTCCACAGTGTTTACTAATAAGTCTCTTTTTTCTTCTTCATGCAGCTTGTCCTCTAAGGGTGATAGATTATTCTGCACTAGCATTTTGATCCAATCCTATTAAAACCATTTTTAGTTCCAGGAAGACTTTTAATCTTTTTTTGTCTTCCAGAACTATTACAAATATTCACAAATTCAGGGTCATGCTGTCTGTAACCACATACCTTTAAATCCAAATATTTGAGGTGGGATTTATGGGAGGGAGTGGTTTACAGCAGGATTTCCCAAAACAGGGTATGAAGTGCTGGGAGGGAGATTAGTAATTCTGCTTCTAACGTTAGTACCATTTTGTATATGAGAGGGGAGAGGATGAATGGAATAGTTCACCGGGGGGAGAGGCATAGGGCAGAGTAATTTGCAAAGTTCTGGTTTACAGAATTTTAAAAAGTAAATGCACTTTTTCCTAGGCTGTAGATTAAGGTGTATTGTTCGGCATCAGCTAGCTTCTAGTTATCCATGACTTCACAATGTTTACAGCATTCTCCACCCTGGTAATAGTGTCTCAGAAACCCCTCTGCCCTATGTGAAAATGCTGTGCACTTCTTGCTTACCAAGGGACTTAAGTTAATATAAGAGCACTCAATGTTGTAATGTTAAATGCCAAAGGACCAATACCTGAAAGGTCTAAGACTAAAAGCATCAGACTACACAATTTCCTATTTACTATAGATGGTATATTTAGTAACTAATCATCCAACCTAACAATATAAAATAGTATTTGACAAAAAGGTCAAATGTTTAATACTAGGGCTAGGAGAGTCATAAAAATCTATGAGGGGAATGCTCCATGGAACAGCCAGCCAGCTGCAGCTCCCGGCTCTGTCACTGTATCTCTCAGTTACTCCTTTCATTCTATAAAAATGTCATAGTCTCTTAAGCTCAAATGATTCCATACATTTCCTGCTTCTGGAGGATGTAACTCTAAAGTAGGCTCAGTCCCTGGTTGCCAGGCCAAACAGCTCTGTCTCTGGAAGTTTCCTCTCTTTAAGTCTTCTAGAGCTCTTCGAAAAGTGTCACACTTTATGGTATAAACAAAGGTTCCCTGGATAATGTGGAGAACTCTATATTTTATGGAAATCCCATTAGAATGCAATGAAAGAGACTTTTTAAATTAAATAATTGCTTTATAATACCTAGCAGACTTTATGTTCCAGGTTTGTTGGCCAAATGGACCTCAGCCAGAGGAGTGAGAGGAGTGAACCAAACTGAGAGCTGGTGTAAATGGGCCTAATTTTCACATTCTTTTTGCATTTGACCAACACATGCAGGGACTAGAAGGAGCCACTGTTGCTGCTGATCTATAGAGCAATCTGGGCATCAGCCATATTTTAGAACCTCATTGTCACTGTAAAACATGAAAACAAAACACAGCAGCAACTGAGACTAAATGCTGGACTCAGATCCAGACTGGAGGACACACGTACAAGATTTTATTGTTAATACTGTCCTTCCTTAGCTCCCATCTCTCTGATACTTTTCCCACACTGTTATTCATTACTCCCTTCATGACTTTTGGAAGTTTGGATTTTTTTATCATCTTCTATTTGCCTGCAGGGGCATCAGTTATTTTACTTCTGCCCATGGGATCCCACTTCAATTGCAGCTGCTTGAATTAACATGTTTCCTTGCTGCATCTCCTGGCTGAGGAAAGTGCAAGTGTTGTCATGGCCAGCAGAACAAACAGGTGACTCAGTTCCATCCTGTAACTGATTTCTGTGGCATTTTTTGTAAACTCATGTGGTTTAATAGCAGGTGGGTGGGTTTAGAGGTTGGTTTTTTTTTTTTTTT
>VXAX01003742.1:1479040-1509040 GCA_013399835.1 Leptocoma aspasia
TTTTTTTGATCAGCAACTATATACTATGGGGGGGCAGGTATTTGGAAAAAAAATGGGACACACCTTTTTAATTCTCATGAATGCATTTTCATGGGAAGCCTTCTTACAACAACAGAGTGAGAACAAGTTAAATATTTTGTTTCAAAGGGATTATCCCTACCCAGCAGGGAACAGCTGGCATAAAATGTTGATCCACCTCCCATTGCAAACAAGAGCCAAACTCCTATTGATTTCATTGGTACAGAATCAAGCTCTTATTAAGTCCACAGCCAGCTTTGCACAACTCCTGTCCCTGTCTGCTTCTCTTACATATAGGCCTGACCCTCTCTGGCTGTGGAGAACCCAAGATTTGTTGTGGCTGTAAAGAAACTGAAAGCATTTTAAGATGTAAATGAGTAAATTAGTATAACAGCTTTTTCCAAATGTGTTCAGTTGTGGAGCACATCACAAGTAGCCCCATTGACTTCAGTCTAGCCCATGTGTCTAGATAGCCAAATGACAAGCAGCAAATTGTATCCAGGATCTTGACTCAGTAAAATGAGCCAGTTCCTTTTTTTTTTTCTGGGTTAACATGCCTCCTCTCTAGCTTATGTTTCATTCCTGTGTTCAGCCACTTGAAAAGGAGAATTTCAAGTTTTGCATACAGTTATATTGCAGTATATTTAATACAAGAGCACCAGTTTCTGAAATGTTTTGAAAGACATCACTCGCAGCCACAGACTTATTTCCTCTCCAGAGCATTCACATCAAGGCATAGATGTATGTAGAACTGTTTAGAGAACATACATTAATTACAAAAAGAACTAGACAATTTTTAGGATCCTAATCTCTGATATTGATAGGCTTCCTGTCACCCACATCCAGTCCTTTCCTGGTTATATTGTTTGAATGTGTTTCTGCTAAGTGGCAGAGCAGGCTGAAACTATTAGTGCCTAGGAACTGGGAAAAAAAAGTAATAACAAGTGATTGGGTTGTTAAGAGCCTCGTTGTATGTGACAACAAAAAAACTGGGCCTGTGCTGTCATATGTCATCTATAAGTTAGCACTATGAACAAGATGTTTTCATATCCTTTCTAATACTTTGAGATAGACCAGAATTTATCACAGCTACCTTCATTTTACTCAGTTAATAATGAATGATCAGTGAAACATTTTGGAATAAGGAAGCTAGATGATTCATGTAACCTCTGCTGTGAAAGGTTTTCAAAGTTTAAAACATAAAAAGAGAAAGTAAAGGTAGCTGTATCTTTTAAAAAGCAAAAAAAAAATGTAGGAGAGATGAGAAGTTTTAATTGAATAGCATAGTTTGTGAGATCATCACACAGGTTTGATTTTTTGATAATCAGATTGAGTTTCATTCATGTTCAACATTTGCATGAGTTCTCAAACAATGAAACTGTCTTTGTGGGCCTTTTTTGACTTCATGGCCATCATGATTTTCAGGGATGAAAGTCATGCTTTGATGATAATGGTGTGATTGTATGGGTGCTGTATAAACTGCAGTTTTTAACTGCTGGGGTAGGTGCTGTGTAAAAAGCTGTGTTTCTTCTTCTTTATTAGAACTGATCCAAGGTATAAAGAGTCCAAAGTCTGACTTCCTCAACTGTTCACGGATAACAAGGTATCCAAAAATTTTGCCACAGCAAAATTTCATAGCACGCACCTCTGATAAGTCTGCACTAAGAATAAAGGGCCAAGTTCTCTTCTGGGATAAAAATCACAAATTTTTTTGGTGTTTGTTGAGCTTCCACTACCTTTTCCAGCAGAGACCTTGGTTACTAGTACAGAGCTCATGTAAAGAGACAGGTCTTTACCTTTCCAAATTCTACCGTCAGTGTTTGGAGACTTCTTTTATCTTTGTGCCAGTGCACAGAAAGAAGTATAATATGATGCATGCCTGACTTCATCATAAAACTTCAACTTTTGGAGCCTGTGGGTGGAGAATTAAGTGGCCCATTTAGGTAGTCTGTAATAATAATTGTCATTCCTCTTGCATCATATTCACAAGTGTGCAAGGATCCTGTTTCTGAAAGATTGGACATGCTGAGCTGCTGTTCTATACTAGTATTTTAGTCCCTGTGCTTTTGTATTTGTTAGAGTTAATTCTTTTGAACTTCATGGCTGGCTAAAAATTCGAGGTATTCTAGGTTGTACTAATTATGAAGAGAAAGGGTTATGAGAGTCACAAACTGCTTTTATGTGACTACAAAGAAAGGACAAAGATCTGTTTTTCTGACCACTGGACAAGTCAAACAGCTATAAAAATAAAATAAGTTCACCCAACTGTCTGTGAGACCTCTTTCACTCACAGACCTCAGCCCACTCCTTATGCTCACATTTGGCCTCTCTTAGGGAGGCACTGGCTGCACGTTCTGCCGCCTCTCTTCATTTCTGCAGTGCCTCTGTGGCTTTTCTTCCCACCCAGTCTGGTGGTCTCTCAGTGCAGTATTCAGGAACTGTGCTTCTTTCATAGTTCATGTCTCTGATCAGACTGGCCCTGTGTTTGCTGTGTGCAGTGATACGTGCCTGCCCTTTGCTTCAAGACTGAGTACCTTCACTGGGGAGCTGAGTTGCTCCTTCCCAGCTAACTCAACTGAAGGGCAATGACTACCACAACCAGCTCTGACGTTTCATGCATACACTTCTACATCTGGTTTATATCAAAATTATTCCCATAATTCCTACCATCATAAAAAAGCAAGCCTAAAAAGAAGAGGAATAAACATAGAGTGGTTTAAAATTGTATACTAGGAATAATTAAATTCTTAGTAAGAGACTTCTGTCATTTCCCTGTTTTCACTCACCATGAGGAGGACAGCATGTTCTCATCTCTGTAGAGTCACATAAATTACTTGATTAAAGTGCATGTTGCAGAGCTTAATCTGGACATTTGGAACCTCCTTGCTGTTTTCTCAAGGTATTTGTTAGATGAGGAAAAAAAAGTCCTGGGCTTAATTCATCTTGTTATATTGTAGATATATTTTCCAGACATTTGCAAATAGAGTAAAGAACAAGAGTTCTTCAGCTATTTAAAGTCTTTGAAAGAAGAAAGGCAGTTTAGATTACCAGCAGTCTACAATGTGCATGGCACAAAAATGTCAGTTTTAATGGCAAAGTTCAGGATAAAACTGTGTCAGCTAATTTAATCATTTACCATGAAATACCAGTTATCTTAATCTTACATGCAGTCCTTAAGTCTGCTGCATATTTTTGTGTAATTGAATCCTGTCCCTAAAAGGGACAAAGCAAGGAATTTGCTTTTTAGTAAAAAGTTAGGCTCTAAATATTCCTGTTTATAAATTGTATTTGTGGCATTGTCAGATATTTTGATAGTGAGCAGCTAATATTTCTGATGAGTCTATTTTTTCTCTGTTTCCTATTTGTCTTCCATGCTACAGAAATCATATTAGTATTCAGTTTCTATGGAACTTAACCGAATTCTCTGGAAAAAAACCTGCAGATATTGTTCCCAGAACTTAAGGCAAATAAATTAGCATCTAACCCAGATGACACATTTTATTCATGTGGTTTGCTTTCCGTCTAGATACCTGATGTATTACTTCATCAGCAAATTCAACAAGGCCAAGATGTCTTCATTTTCCTTCAGAGCAAGAGCTGTAAGAGCAGTGTGGTGGAAGTATTGGTGTTCTGTGGCCAGGCGGCGAGAACCCATCAACAGCTGTGATGAGCAGAGCAGACACGGGAGACAGGAGGCAGCTGAAGCCAAAGAGGACCCACGCCTGGAGCTGTGTCTGTGTGATTGGAGCAGAGAGAGGCCAGGACCCAAGGAAATCCCAGCAGCAAGGGAAAAAAACAGATTGACTCTCAGTGACTCATTTAGCTCCTGGATTGGACAGATCTCTCCCCTGCTGGCAATTTGGCTGAGCATCAATGGACAGATACCAGGATGAATAGCTTAAAATAATTAGGGGTTGGGAATTTGCAAAACTGCTAGCCATCCAATTCTTTACTGTGCAATGCGAGGCAGAAAAAAGAAATTACATTTAGGTTATTAAATATTAAGTCAGTGGATTTACTTCCATTTGGTGCAGAACAGGAAACTGGCTAAAATTCAACATTTATATCATTGTGTTGATGGTCTGTTTATCACTGAGCAAGTAAGTGCCTTTTGGCAGGTCAAGCTCTTTGACACATGGGGCAAATGTGTGCTTAATTTCTCCCAAACAGAAGAATGAATATAATAATAATTAACACAGATGAGAACAGAATTAAAATCAAGTACAGTCAGGAGTTCAGTCTAATGCCAGGTGTCTCACATACTAGATGTTCTGGGGCCAGATTTTTCCTGTTGAAGGTAGCAAGGCTTTTGCCTTTGGCACTTATGGGAGCTGAAGTGGGCCTTGGATGTAAAGAGACAGGATTCTCTGTACTTTCTATTCAATGCATAAAACCAGAAGCAACAGGCTCATTTAGTATCAGTAAAGGTCAGTTAAAATTATAGAGACATCCTTTGGAGCAAATCCTCTGCCTTGTATTTGCATATTTATGAATTAGAGATTACGACAGGCTATTTCATTTATTAGAGCAGCACTGCTATAGTTAATAGTCTGTCAGTATTTCCATTATAAACCCCGTTTTTCAGTGTTTAATATCTCAGCCATTTAAAATCACATCAGGAAGCAAGTTGGTCTTACGTTGCTGGCCAGGTGCAATTTTTGTTATGGATTATTTTCAATAATGAAATACTGCTCATCATATATGCAGATGAGCCACAGCATTTCTGTTGGAGGGACATAGCAAGGTGTGTAGATTCATTGTGGCTTTGTTTTTCTTTAGGGGAAAAGAGGGATTTGACCAGTCATGTCAGCTGTGGCCTTATGTTTGAAGAACAGTTTTTCAAGTAACTGCTCTCAGAGGAAACACTGGTTCTCAGTGGGAAATCAGGTTGCTGTTTGCTTGCCAGTGGTGACCAAGGTAAACAGGTGAGGATGGTTACCCTGTCCCTCTGAAGTTTCTCATCTACCAGTCATGGGTGAAGCACCCCAGGCAAGAAAGCAGTGAACATAAAAGAAGAGCCTTTAGAAGTAACAGGAGCCCCAATTACAAATTCAGAAAGCTGGCCTCTTTTTAAGTGTCTGCCAGCAGCAGAGAAGTGCAGTACTATCCTGACTTTATTGCTGATATTTGGGGTAGAGGGGTTGCTGAGGCTTTAGGGGCACTTATGAAGCTACTTGCACGTGTCCCTAAACTGAACAGTGTCATTTATTTCAGCAGTCTCACGTCATTCTTCCAAACAGCCCCACTTTGCTTTCATAGAAGTGTTAGTTCACTAAAAAGTAACTGCCTGGCGAGGGCAAATGTTCAGACTAAAATACCAATTTTTAACTTGCTAGGGCAGCAAAAAGTTACTCTTCAGACTAGCTGAAAGAAGCTGGTCTTACACTATAACCTCTTGCCCTATGAAAAGAGAAACAGTCCAAACAGAAACTCCTGAGGAGTGGTTTGTTTTCAAGGTCTTGAAAAATCATTTGCTGCCTCAGTAACTGACAAAATAGAAATCAAATTCATGAAGAGAAAAACAATGAAGCTATGTGCAAAATATCTTTTGCTCTTTTGCTTCACAAACACAGTTGGAGGTGGGAACATAGTCCGTATTTTCCATCTTTCCCACCACAAAGGTCTATGTACACAACTGAGGGTTCCAGGGAAACTAGCAATGGCCAGAAACACTGAAACATCGTATTTGATCCACTTGGTGCATTGCAGCTAATCAAACATGCCCTAGGCAAGACCCAGAGCTTGGCCTCTGTGACACCTTCTGTAAATTTTGACTGAATTAAGATTAACAGCAAGTTTAGAAGTTACATTACACAAAAAAAAAAATTAAGCACATGTAAGACAAGATTGCAACAAAAAGTCTCAGATCTTAAATCCCTCAAATCCAAATGGTAAACCAGACTTTTCATCCAGTCTCTCATCAACATCATGAGAACCAAGAGACCAGATCAGGACACTCCACTCAGGCTTATGGAAAGTCTGTTCCAAATCCAAGTGGCAAGGGCTAATCAGTAGTGCTTTCTTATAACAACAGTATTTGGGATATTTTGTAAGTAATTGCTAACTAAAAGTGCATTTTCCAGACTCCTTCCATAGTTGCCATTGTAAAGAACAATCTTCTTTCTCTAGGCACATCACAGTGCCTTTTCAGTCAAAAATTATCTCTGGTCATGAGAAGTGATCATAACTCAGAAGGAGGCAGACTACAGAAATTCTAACTGTTTTGAATACATAATTACTTCAACAGTTTTATAAAAAAGGTGTAAAAAAGGGAGTTTCTGCCAAACATGTAGAAAATGTCATACATTTTAAAATTAAGTATGAAGTATTACATGCTGTTTGCTGGAAACTCTGTCCAGGCTCAGTAAGCTATCTGGGCAGCATTGTTTACTAGATATATTTGTTATTCTTTGTCTTTAATTTGCAGTGACATAACATCTTGCACAACTGACTTGAGTACATCTTTGAACGCTAAAAATACTAATTATTATGTAATTAGTCAACAGGATGTGTGTAATTGTGCAATACCAGCATTCCTGGGTGTGGTTAAGTACATAGGTAGAATGCCAGCAGTCATCTAGATGTAGTATTATAAAATTACACAACAACATACACCCTGGGTGGATACTCTAATTATATTTTACATTTAAACAATAGCTACATTAGCAAAATGGAACTCATTATTTTTAAAAATACCTTCCCACAGGCATGGATCATAGTAGATTATGGTAATAATATTGCCCAAATAGAGTATCTTTCATCCCCCAAGGGACGCAGCCTTCTTCATAAACATATAAATAGGAGACAGAAACCAGGCATAAAGAGCCCTTCATTCACTCATGGCATAAAACCACCCCAAAACAGACACGTGACAATTGCTGAGTCATGCACCGGAATAATTGAAGGCAGAGAATCACCAGGAAGGACTTTCCATCTCATGAAGAATCCCATGAGATTAACCAGAAATGTGACTAGAACGGTTATATTTTTATGGCTTAGCAGACATCAGGACAGTTCTTAAACCATGGTGGAAACAGAGCCACACAGTGAGTCAGATTCTTCTTTGAACTTACTCAGGAAGATCTAGGTTACAGCCATCAAATGTCTTGAGCATTTGAGTTAATTCTGTTCTCTGCTAAGATTTACTGCCAATGTGGTGTAAAAGTCTGCTGCACTCCCAGCCAAAACTTCCCTGCCTGATCATCCCTTATTCTTTACGTGGTACATCTGCAGTGACTGACAGGTATGCATGGCACTGGGGCCAGCACTACAGAGATGGTAACTTATGCAGCACAAACAGAAAACATAGTACACCAGTATTTACTCTCTTTTGATATGGTTTCAAGGTGAGAAATCCAGGAATGGAAAGGTGAAAATTCCAACACCAAAAAAAAACCAAACTAAAAAACCATAAGCTGTGACTCATCATTAATGTAAAATGTCAGAGCCTAAAGCTCTTTTTTTTCATGTGCCTAGGTGCAGAAGGGTGAGGTGCCCTTTGAGGATGATTTTATCTTTTACTTTTGAGTCTGAAGATCTTGGATGTGGTTTGACATGTTCATAAAAATATTGTGATGAAGTTGAGTTGCCATCTGGAAATGATACATACAGAGATGTAAGAAAGCTTGAGGAGAAAACTGCAGATGCTGGAAGAAGAATCAGCAGTGCACACGAATGAGGTTAAAAATTGCAGACAATTAGCTACAAGATGACTCCTGCTAAATAAATCATCAAAGACTTGACTACTGCTTCCAGGTTTCTACTGCAATATTAGCTCATTGGAACAGTCAAAAAGATGTTAATTTGGCCAAAGTTTTAGAAATGTGCTATTCTTGTTTGAATTAACAAATCAACCAACAAGGCCAATCTATACTGTCCTGCCAAGGCTATACAGCTTTTAGGGAAGCTATTATATTTAATGCTCAGGATCAAGGGCCCCATGATATGCAAAATAAGCCTCTTTGTGTTAAATGAAAGCTGCACGGGAAAGAAAACCTGAGCTTGTCATAGAATTTCACATCTCGTTTCAGCATTCAATAAAGTGCTTTGGATGTCCAATCTAATAGAGAAGCACAATCTTTTTTCTGTATGCCTCCAGAGATCAAGACTTGCTCTGTTCTCATTTAGTTTAATCCAAGACTCAAAGTAAAAAGAAAATATTCCAATTGCTTCCAATAGGCATCCAGTCAGTTTTGTGCTGTGGTTTTACTTAAATGTAAATTCAGCGCTAAATTCCTCTCAAGAAAAGGAGGGGTAAGTGATAGGAGTCTGCACACTTAACTTTCCACCCTCCTGTTATTTGCTGCTGAAAGAACCTATCCTTTGGCTTGGCAAAAACTTCTTAATTTGTCTGGTCCTTCTGCAGGGTTGACTGGTATAAAAAAAAACATGCTCACCTCAACCTTCTTTATTGCTACATCGAGGCAGCTCACTACAGTTGTACTCTTTTCTACTGCTTGAGATTTACTTGTGTCCCTGGTGTGTTGTGATAAGCCTCTGAATGTCACTGCTGTGAAGGTTTTGTTCTTCCCAAAGACTCTCCCGAGGTTCAGTGAAGGCAAGTAGGGTTTGCTTGGGTTTAATGGTAAATTCTGTATGTGACTATAATAAAGGGAAATATGCAAAGTGTTGGTTAAATTTAATAGGAATTTGGAATGTTTGACTTGTCAAAAGGCCCGTTGGTATTATGTGGACTTCTGACATTGCTCATAGCAGGAGGACCTCACCCCATGGTGAGTGCCAGGTCAAGGCCTAGTTATCACATACATGCAATTTAAACCATCTTCAGAATTAGTCTTAAGTCTTACTATCACTTAGTAGTATAAAATAAGAAACATGATCTGAAAAACACTAGAGAGAAATACTGAAGTTTTGCACATCAAAAAGGCTAATTAGAAACTCTTTTCTTTTATAACAAATAAGCCAAGCATATTGACATTAATTATAGGAAATACTCAAGGTTTGGAATAATCTATTGAAGAGCACAGATGTATACCAAATCCTATGTAAATGAGTGTGTGCAACTGTTCTTCAGGTGACACATTTAATTATAAAATAAGCTGTGTGTTCAGGTTTCTTTTTAAGGGGTAGAACATCATAAATTAGGCTTCTCTCTCTTCCTTGCTCTTACTCAACACAGTGAGATTGTTATTTCTGTAGTCATATCTGTTCATCACAGCCTAACATGCATTCCAGGGGCTTGGAGCAGATTCTTCCTGTACCTGAAGTAGTAGCAGTTCTGTTTACTTTAGTACTAGTAAATCTGTAGTTGTTCTGTCAGCTTTACTGGAATTGGATCACTGTAACTAGCAGCAGAATTTGTTCTCTGGTGGTAAAATTCCTTTGGTTTCAAAAAAGCTAATGGAATTCATAACTGCTATTGTATTTTTCAATCTGTGTCCCAGAGCTGACTAGTGGCATTGGTTTCTTAAAAAAATACTATGACTACGATTTGCTACATTGCCCATTAGTTTTGCCAGTAGAGACTCTTAATAACCCTGGGAAGAAAATTTCACATCTCCCTTCTTCTACCCTGTCTGGCTGCAAAGAAATCCTCTTAACTTTTGATAGCTTTACTTCATGGGGGAAAGGTTCTTCTCTGTCAGGACCATGACAGGTGGGCTCAGCAGGCTGAATCACTCCACCCCAAATGCTCCTTCCATCTTACTTGCTGCCTCTATACAGATGAAAGATGCTGTGCTTTCCAGGTCAAATTTCATTAATGAATCTCCCAAATACTTGTCTAAGCATACTCCTTAAATTAGATGAGATGTCTGCCTGCCCTGTGGCCATTGTAGATTATCACCCAGCTGGGACTGGTAAACTTCCTGAAACCTGCTCCACAATCTCCAAACCATCCTATAAATGCCAGGGCTTAGCACTTTGACTCTTAGAAACACTCATCTGCAAGGGCATATGTTGGTAGGGAATTGGTTGCTCTCTCCCATCACTAGTAGAGAATATTGATGTTACCATTGCTGGTTCAACTTCTTTAATTCTCCCAATTTTCCTAACAATTATCTGAACATTTCACAGGTGTGTCCAGAGCTACTGTGTCAGCACAAGTTCTAAAAAGCTCATAGTGAAGTGTCTGCTTTCACCTCTCAGATTCAAGCTGATTAAAGGGTTTGAGGAAAAGTGCCCTGGGCAATGAAGAACAATGAAGATCATTCAGATGACCTACAGGTATTATTCCAGATCGCTAAAAATTAGGAAAAAACAATTGTACTCTAACATTAAAACAGTAATTTCTATATAGCCTTAAGAATTATCAACAGCTGGCCTCCAGTCTAGCTTGACGATTCTGGTAACTTCACGACATGCTGCCCAAGTCTGAACAAGATTGCCTAGGCCATAAGTTATAGAGAGGGTACATAACACTGGCCAAACTTCAGTGTCTGGCCTGTTCTTACACTTCTGCTTCTGAACATCCACTACTGGTTATTATCAGACATAAAATATTGCAATAGTTAGATTTTTCTCAGCCTTGTGTTCTTTGTCTTAGGTTTTTTATGTTTACCTCATTTTTAGTGAGTCTGAAAAGGAGACAGCTTCTGTCCTAATTGCACTGTCATAAGGAAAACAATAAGCAATTTTTACTGACCCTGGTCACCCAAGGGCATCCTTTTACAAAGAGACATCTCTGACACGTGGATCCATGTTGACTGACATGATAGGTTATAAAAGAAACCAGCTTGGAGTTGCATATCTTTCAGTGGCAACTAAATGCAGAAAAGAGTTGCAAGAGTGGGAGCAACAGGAGATTGTCAGTTGGTTGTGAAGTCAGAGTGAAAGTTTTGCATATAATTTCATCTATTTGAGAGGCAGATGGTTCTGTTAGTAACTATTCCTTACATATAGATCAGAAGGTCTTCTAAATACCTTCCTACGTCTGCTTTGGATAAAAGTATATTAAAAAGCTGAACCCGTGAGCTTTCACCTTCAGTGTGCAGTCAGTAGTAGATTAGAAGGAAAAGGAGCTGTTACACCTGTGAAATTAAATTTGACTCAAAGATAGTTTAGGATGATAATGAAGCTGAACGTTCAAAATATAGTGTGATATCTGTATAAAGTGTATTGACCTGCTGTCTAACTTTTTTGTTCTTGCTTGAAATCTAAAATTTGGTTTCAAATAAAAATCACTTCCTACCAGTTCATAATACAAGTACATTATTGAATTCTGACCGAGGCAGTGTTGCTCAGAGATGAGGGGCCCAGTCCTGGCCTTGTGGGATGGGGTCAGGATCATTTTGCCGGATGTGACAGTTTCCAGACCACAGGCAATTCTGACTGTAGGGAAAGGTGAAGGAGATGGGCACCTACCCTAGAGAGAGATTACAAGCAGCAAAAAAGCCAAGTCACAAATGAAAACTTTCTGTCCTTTTCTACTGGTCTTCTAATGAAATTTTCAAAATTTGGGATGAGTGGCAAATTTGTCAGCGAATCCAAGGGAACCAGAATAGGGATGGTCAGCTACCATGGGATACCAAGGCATCAGGTAAGATGACAGCCATGTGGGAGAAGAAATGGAGGGGCAAAGGGAGGGAAGAAGGCAGGCTGGCTCATGGGGGTGATCTGACTGGCAGCAGGGCGTGCAGGGGAGGGAGAGACTGCTGCCAGTCAGGATATATCTGGAAGCTATAAAACTGGTGCTGAGGCATGAGGTGCTGGAATCATCTGTCTGAAAAGAAAAGGGTAGAGAAGAAGAGTAGTAAAACTTTGGGGTTAGCATTGTGGGTGGCAGAGGGAAGAATAGGGCTCCTTCTGCACCCACCCTGTTCCTAGGTAGGGTGACCTGGCCATAGCTCCAGGGCTGAGGAGGGTTCATTGTCTCTGAGTTCATGACATTATTAAAAAAACATAAAAGGGAGAGAAGCCTAAATCTCTTACTGCTTGACTGGGCAAACAAGAGCTTAACAATGAAGTGAAAGTCTTTCTACCTTCCCCCAAAAGCAGCTAATCTTCAGCCAAAGGCTTTACCTGGGGCTTTTCTGGAGGCCACCTCTGCCCCGTGGGTGACATCCCTGTCTCTGCTTGAGCCTTGCAGGGCAGTGAGAGTGCCAGGCACCTCTGAGCTATGAGGGGGATATTGAGGAGGGAGGGAGGTTTGTACCAGTTAATTAGCAGCACTATGGTGGTTTCTGCAGCCCACAGTAACCTTCACAAGACCTGCAGTGAAGCAAAGGTATTTGGGGATATATGGTTGAGGCTGGAAGTCGATTTATTTGAGCTCTTCTTTCTTTGAGCATCGAGTTCATTGTTCTTCCAGCTCCCTTTAGAGGCTGTGCCGTCAGCTGTCCAGGCTGGGCAGCCCAGAGTCAAAAGGAAAGGAGCCTTTTGCCCATCACTGTCACATAAATCAGGGCCCAAATCTGTAAAATGTGAGAAAATGAGAGATTCGATTATCCATATGGATCACTCTGGATTTATTCCAGATTGCTTCATTAATAGCAATCAAAGACATCACTTTAATGGATTTTTTATCCTCAAAATTATGATCATGGGGAATTTGTTCTGGCTATTGGTTTTGAAAAGGCTTTTGATTCTGTTCAATAGCCTTAACTTATTTCAGATTTAGGTAACAGTAGGATTTGGTCTTAAATATGTTAGATAGGTCAATCTCCTTTATTCAAATCCGCTGTTATGTTAAAACTAATGACCACAGTTTGAAGATGATTTATATACTGAGGCTTAGGCATGAGAGTCTTTTTTCTCTGATACTTTTGCTGTTACAGAGGAGCCTTTGTTTTGGGATAAGTCACCATTTTTAAGGGAAAAGTCAGTGATGTTTTCCATTTTGCTCTTAGTTGGAGGATATGTTATTTTTTTAATGAAGATTTTCTTTAATGAAGATTATGCTGGAAGTCACTGAATGATGTTCATGTTTCTTCTTTGTTAATTGGGGTAAAACTCTTAAAGCCATTAGGTGATTTAAATGTAGCTCTATTTGAGCAATATCCTTTATTGGATCCCCCATTATCCTTTAAACATCTTGGTGTGCAAGGGGATAAAATTAGAATGAATTTGTTTGCTTTAAATTGCCAGCCTCTGCTTGATAAAACTATTAGCTATTTAGCTAATTGGGCTGCTCTTCCATTATCATTAATTGGCAGAATTGATACAATTAAAATGGGGGGTTTATCTAAAGTGTATGTGTTTTTTCCTAGGTATTCCTATCAAGTTTCCTAACATGTTCAGGGAGTCTTACATTCTGCAATTAGTTTTGTTTTCAAGGTTAGAGGTAAATTCAAGATTGATTTTGAAACTCTAAAGCTTCTTACAGAGTCAGCTGGACTGACTCCTGCTAATTTTGTTGTCAGTTTTGTCTGCCTCGGTGCAACATGTTTTGTGATTTAGACAATGCCCAGAGTTATGGGGCTGTGGAGAGTGTGGGGTGCTGCAACCCCGGGCTGAGCACATCTTTGCAGAAGGTCAGGGCGAGGCTTGTCCCAGGGCTGTGCCCAGCAAGGTGCTAAACACCCATTATTCCCTGGCCCACCAAGTATTTTAACACAGCCAGAACTTTTAACCACACAAGCCCAGTGACGCCAATTAGCTTACTCATACTAGTAAAGTTAAACAAAGGCTGCGCTTGGTTGGGGCCACAGTAATCATCACGTTGTCAGTTTGAGACTCCCACTGAATCCATTGCAAAATAGCACCACTTTCATCTTACACCTTGGCTGTGCTCTCAGCTGATGTTGCCCTCCCTATGAGCAGGGCAGGACACTGTTTGGAGGAGTTGCTCTGCCAATCCTCTTGTCACATGTCCAAGGCATCAAGAAACTGCAACCTCTGCTCCTGCCATCCCTGGAGGACATGCCATCCCTTTTAGGCTGCTGGTACAAATCGTGCTTCTCCCTTCTAACTAACACTATGATTCATGTCAGCCATTAGCCTCAAATAAATGAATGGGCTGAAAGAAAATTAAAACCAAATCACACTTCTATCAAAGGGAGTTCTTGTTGACAAGCAGTGCCTCTATTGCCAGAATTAGTCATCTGGGTCTGACTTTTGCACTAGAGGCTAAGAAAACCAGAGGATGATTAATTGGGCAGGACCAGGAGGATGTTGCCCCTCCCCTACAGCTGGCCAGTGGGGGCAGTTTCTAAATCACACCATGAGGGCAGTGGTTATATCACTGAACACCAGCACTACTGCTGCTTCACTTCCACCACAATTTTAGGTAGTGCTGGGGTACTGCATTAGTTCTTCACCACCCAAACATGCCCTTATACTGTGATTTTCTTTACCTTATCTTGCAAGCCAGGTAGAGCTGGGTCTATTGCCTTTTAAAGCTGCTTAAAATTTCTATCTAGAACATAAAATTGTTTTAGAATATAAAACAGTCTGCAAAATAAATTTTAAAAAATATCTTGTCTATAAAATATGTGCAAATATAATAATATATAATTTTAACTAAAAAAAGTCCGGCGCTTTCCTGTAGACATGATCCAGTATATGTGTAACATGTTTCAACACTGGAGCAAACTTGATGCAATGCTGCCCTTCTTAATTCATTTGAGTCATTGTCATTTTAGACTATACCAAAGTCATTTCATGAAACACATCATGCTTCATGGGTTAATCCTGATTTAGCTGTGACGCTTTGCTTTTGGGTATTATCTAAATTGTTTTGCCCATCTCTTCTTCATTCATTTTGTCTGTCATGAATATTATTCTACATGGATTTCACTCATACATTTATTTGTATTTAAATTATGCATCTCTTTAAGGAGATAGACCCATCAAGTGATACAATACTTGATGGCACAAAGAATGAGGCATTGTTTACTTTTGCATAAAAGGCCATGAAGATGGAGTACACAGTTTATAGGATACTAATGAATTATTTGGATGGTTGATCTTAAGTCAGACTCAATACAGCTAAGCTTGGTAGCCAATGCATTTAAAATGTAATGGATAATAGTCCAAGAGCCAAAAATACTGTAGGTCTAGCTTGCACAGGTTGGCCCTTACTGACAACCTTCTTGAGGCACCTTTGCTCTGAGTGGCTGGGGAAGTACCTCCTCACAGGCTCATGGGCTGCCTTCTTCCCACTCCAGGGACAGAGGTTGGCCTGCTGCTCTGGGTCTTGGACACTCCTTCTGGGGAGACAGAGAGCTTCTGAGTCTCTGGAGTCCCAACCTGGCATGTTTCATGAGAGCTGAATGAATTCACTGGAATGAAAGTCACCTTGGGCTGAGGGGCTTGTTGCAGCTCCCTCAGGAAGAACGAATGCAGTTAGAAACCCCACATTCCCACAGACTCGTCATGATTCAGGGAAAAGGAGGAGGGAGCAGAAACAGAACCCTCAGAATAAGGACTACCTCACAGCACTAAATGCACTGATCCTGTGTTGTTTGTATTTCTGAATTAGTTGCAGTTAATAAGGAGCATCACACTGGGTAAAACTCAAGTGAAGGAGATGAGCATCAAGCCCAGGCAGAGCAGAGGAGCTGCAATGCAGGAGCCAGTCCTCCCTGTGCAACCTTTAAGGTATATTAGGCTCAAAACCTCCTTCGTGCTAGCATTGCTGTTTATTTGCTTCCATATCAGCTCTGAATTTGGCTTATTGGCACCAGTAGAGAGTCCAGAATAGGTGACATCCTGTGTTGAAACATTACTGTGGCATACAATGCCCTCTCCTCATTTGAAAGTAGAGATATAACTCTGTATGTCATTAACTAAGACAATAATAAATTAATACAATAGCCAAGTAATAGTGCTGTAATGCTTTCATGTATGAATTGGAATGTGAATACTGAGCTTTTCATTTCATGGTTGAAAAATACATGAGTTGACCCAAATATTAATTTCTGTATTTCAATCATTTACATATTATGGGTCAATAATCATTTCTTGCACAAATGACTTTTCAAATGAGAAGCAGTATATTGTAATAGTCTATCATATTTACAAACATCTCATTGTTTTCCTAACTTAGCACTTAGTATTTAAAATATACTGGACAAGATATTGTTTGCCAAATACAATACAAAACTGGGTCATGTAAAATTCAGATACTATTTTCTTTTACTCTTATCCATGATTTATAATATTCATAAACTGTGGAGTGGCAGGCCTCTGCCCCTGGCAGGCCCACGTCCCCACTTTGGAACGGGCATAGTTTTCTGGCAACGGTTTAGGAGACCTGACACCTCTTTTGCTCTTTCCTGATCTTAAAAATCTCACCCCTTTGAGCAGCAATCCCTGTCAGAAGAACTAATGGTGGGGGTTTTGAGAAGTTTATTATATCCCAAGATTTCTTTACAGCATGCAGTGGCATCCAACAAAATGCCTAGGATGTCTTTTTTCAATTACTTTGCAAAGCTAAAATAGTATAAGTATTCTTGGTTTTTGCTTACTGGTATTGAACTTAGTCCATCATTTTGGGCTGTTCATTGTTTCATCATATTCTACCCCTTTATTAGCCAACATATCCCAACAGAAACCGTTTGTCTTAGAGTTAATGTGTTCAAGTGTTCAAGTACTGAATTAATCAGGGACTAGTGCAACATATATATGCTGCCCAGCAAGATGAATTTACACATCTGCCTTTTCCCCTAATTATAATTCCAGAGGTTGAATGTCAACAGCATATGGGTATATCCTCAAAGAGGCATGCAAACACACACATACAGGCACACACACTGTACATTAATCTCTCTTGGCTTATCTGTTGCTGTCTTTAATTTGTATACTTCAAAATTGAGTGGTGAGGTCATTTATTAGACTGTTTCTGTGAATTTTATGTAGTGATAAGAAAGCAGTAACATGCAATTTGTTTTTATAGGACTCACTTTTGTAAGTATGATCTAATGTTTTCTTCCTTTAACTGAACAGTGAGGAAGAGGTGATTTCAGAGCTAACTAAGAGTTAACTGGCTATGTTTCAACTGTCACCATTGTCTTAAATCTACATAGAGAGTGGAGAGAGCCAGAGAGGTGTAAGTACAGCAGGACACTGGGAAAAAAAATGTTTATAAGTAGAAATTTCTCCTCAGAGCAAATTTTTCCAGTTTGTCTTGATTTTTTTCTTTCCCTATTTTTTAAACACAACGTGTGATGGAGATGATTGTTATTATCCAAAGGACCTGACTTGCTGGCTCACTGCATCTCTGTTTATGAAATGCCATAACAAAAGTGAGCTCACGCTTGTGTGCTTCCAATGCGTGATGTTCCTGTGTGCCAGATGGGCACTTTCATGACTGTATGAGCGTGGATTATTTCATTTCCTACATCTGGGACTCCAAATGGCTGCACAGAATGCCACAGGAGAGAGGAACAGATCTTCAGCTGGGGAAACTTACCTTCACAGGGGAACCAGCTACATCAGAGGGGATGAGACAGAAAAGCCCCGAGTGATATCTGAAAGTTCACATAAATCAGGGCCATAAGGGAAACCTTTAGAACCAGGAACAAGACAAAAATAAACAATAACTAATGTTGGATGTCAGCTGTGCAGAGGGGGGAGGGAAAATAAACCATAAGCGGTTTCTTGTCTGGCCACAGAAGATGTCTTTGGAATGCTGTTTTATATTTCAGCTCAGAAACTCTGCTGTGACCTTCAGATATTGCTGGGTATTACAAGCTCTACAGATAGCCAGAGAGAAATATTCCAAGGAGAGATGGCATATACTGTGCCATACTAGTTAATGTTGTGTGCTGCTCACAGCCTTCCGAAACTGTGACCAGGCAGCCTTGTTAAAACAGTGCAGAATCCTACAGTAACAGTCAGGAATGCTGGTTAGTCATAATGTTGTTGCAGGATTTGGGATAATTAGTCGTTTGTTTGTAGGATAAGAGTGCTTTCTTTTCTTTTGTGTTTTTTTTTTTTTAAGCCCAAAACCATGAGAGTAGATCCTAAGTATAGTGAGGATCTGGCTCACTACACTTTTGCAGAGTATGTTGCATTTCAGAGCCAGCAAACAGGAGGAGATGGTGAGAAGAATTAGCTGTAGCAGAAAAAAATACAGTTAAGTCAGTGACTTTCTTAAGATGAAAGAGAGCAAACCCCCAAAAGAGAACAAATGAAAAAAGTAATGAACAAAAAAAAAAAAGTAAGAGCTTGTGACACAAAGTAAGAAAAATAAACAGCAGTTGATTTAACTATTTTGCATAAGATATTTACAAACCACAGCATATTACTGTTTGCTTTATGCATTTTCACATCCTGCTCAGTTTAAAGCAGTAATTTTCTGCAAGGACAACAGAGGGAAAAAAAATGCTTTACACTGCTTATATTAATTACATTTTTTCATTACCCGTCATGTTTTCTACAGGCTTGTGTATTATTACTGTAAAATGTAATGAAACAGAAAAAGAAAAAAAAGAATGGACTTCTGGGAAATTTTCCAATTCTTGAAATGCAATGTTAATTGAGTGCTATTTTTAGGTCATCACAGATAGAACTGAAGCCATTGCCATCAGAGCACAGAATGGGGACAGCCCAGGTGCAACATAAACTGGGTGAGGGAATCAGTTTCTACTAATGGAGAAAAGGAGAGAAACTAACTTGCCAGAGGGGTGGGTTTGAGGCAGTTTCCATTTCTTGATGTAAAGTTCTCAAAGCAGAAATGAAAAGGAAGGGTGCAGAGCTGGCAGGGGTCCAGGGCCCACCATGCCCAACCATGGTCACTCCTGAAGGAGATCCACTGACTCCTGAGTCAGGAGGGCAGAGTAAATGAGAGGCTGTGTCTGGTTTTGTGGCTGACTTTCAACTCTGGGACGGAGGGCACTCTGAAAACCGACATGAAATAAAATCCCCCAAAATGTATCAGAAATCCCTTCAATTTATAGATCTCTTAAAAGGCTGCCAAAAAATCAATTATTTTAATTTGTATGTAGTGCAGCCATGGACTGATTCAAGTTCTTTTGAAGTATTTTTAAACAGTCATTGCACAAAGGCATCCTCTTTCCCATATGTGAAAAAAAAAAAGAATTGAAAATCAGAATTTCTCACAATCACTTTGATTGGAAGAATAGTGCAATTCACATGGGATTCTGCAAGCAAATCTGAGTCCCCTCACTCAGTCTGTTAACTGGGTACCTTTGCTGTCAGTCCCAAGAATCAGTGTACCTCTACTGCTCCCTTTATTATCTGCCTCTTCTCCCAAAGAATGTAGGGAAACTGAACCCATAACAGGGGAAACAGTTACTGGCACTTGGGAGTGGCTGGAGGCTCCCTTTGAAACAGAAGTGGAAAATCATCAGTGGCCACTTACCAAGGCCAAAATCACAGAATCACAGAATCTATTGGGTTGAAAGGATCACCAAGTTCAACTCCTGACTCTGCACAGGACAGTCCCAAGAGTCACACCATGTGCCTGAGAGTGTTGTCCAAATGTTTCTTGAACTCTGTCAGGCTGGTGCTGTGACCACTGCCCTGGGGCAGTGTCCAACCACCTTCCAGGTGAAGAGACTTCTCCTCACATTAAATGACTTGAGGCCATCCCCTTGGGTCCTGTCACTGGTCATCACAGAGCAGAGATCAGTGCTGGCCGCTCCTCTTCCCCTCACAAGGAAGTTGTGACTGCAGTGAGCTCTGCCCTCAGTCTCCTCTTGCCCAGGCTGACCTCAGCTGCTCTTTATATGACTTTCCCTCCAGACACGTCACCATCTTCGTCGCTCTCCTTTGCATGATCTCTGATAGTTTTATATCCTTTTATATTGTGGTGTCCAAAACTGTACACATCAGTCAAAGTGTGGCCACATCAGTGACTTCTGTGAAAGAGGAGAGAGCATCCCACTTGAGGGAAGCCAATCTCCACAAAGCTGTTCATTCTCTGTATAGCACTGCACTGCTATAAAAGCAAGAGCCTCACCCAAACCTTTCGGCAGCCGCTCTAAATGGCAGTGTAGCATGTTTTGGAACGACTGAGATTGACCCAGCTTTCTAGCTGCTTTGGCCCCATCCACCACTCATCAGGTGGTAGAGTTACCAAGCCAGTTCTCTTTGTTTTAGTGTTAGTGGAGATTTGCTAACCAGCCTCTAGATATGAGACTACCCTCGACCCATACTGACCCAGGTCATCAAAGACATTTGGGGCAGGATCCTAAATAAAGACACTTAAGCACCCAAATTGCCAAGATGATCTGGGCTCTTTTACCTTGGTACAAACAGGTTAAATTCTGGCCTTTTTTTATTCATCAGAAGTTTTTTTTTGTTTTCTATGGGTCTGTTAGTCACTTGAGGGACCATGCTCATCCTTTTTCCAATCTCAGCTCAAGAATCCTGACTGTGGCCAAGGGCCACAAGAAATACAAAGCATCAGTAGTGCTCCCTTGAGTGTGGCTCTCCTTGACCTATGCAATAGCATGTGCATCAGGTACCCATCGAGAGTGTGTTTTCACTTCTGCCCATCTTCAATTCTCTACCCTTCCCTTAAGTCACATAACCTGTGACTTATCACAAATACCCACTCAGTGCATTTCAGATGTGTCTTCCCACCTATTCTGCAGCAAATATGGCAGTGGTATATAAGTGTTATGGATTTGCCTGGCAAGGCTTACATGGATAAAAAAAAGCAGAGCAAAACACAAACTGAAGAGTTGGTTTGCTCTCCAGATATCTCTAGTGCTGAGACAGAAGTGATAAGTTATAAATATAAGCCAACATGATTTTCTTTTATCTGACACATTGAATTAAGGCTGTTGTGCTCAAACGCTTACAGCAAAATTGACAAACACCTCCTTTTAGGAATGCTGCATCAAAGGTATTAACATGGCACACACTGCCCTGCACTGGCACACAAGGTGTGTGAACTGTGATATTCTTACTGCAAATCAAGAAAGAAATCCTGCTCCTTCTGACTCTGCTTGTCCTGCCTCCAGCAGCAGTGCCAGCATTTGGACTTCATTTAGTCAAGCCAAGTGGCCCCAGCTTGTTGCAGCCTCACCATGGGCCTTAGCTCATTATTGGCTTGTCAGCACTAATACTTCATCAAGACCAATCTCAAACCTGGCAGCTACCCCTACATTTTTGTATCTCACCATGACAGACCCCTTTTTACGTTTAGATTAGAGTTATTCCTCTTTGCGAGGAAAATTGATCTGGATCCACAGCCCTCCAATTGGGAGTCACAATATTTTTCCATAAAGGACCCAGTCTTGTTTTTTCAGAATGATTCGTTTTTCCTTAGCACCCAAAGTTGTTCTTACAGGCTGTAGTCCAAAAATAGCAGGGCTCCTTTGCAGGCCACAGCAGGTAAACTTTTTTTGTAGCGGGATGACAGGAGCAAGTGTTGGAGCGTATAGAGGGAGCAAAGGGAGTCATGAAACCACAAAGTCTCCTGAAGCATGGACAGCCTGGCTTGAGCCAGCTGGATCCCACTACATCAGCCCTAGGGAATGGCTTCTATGTGAGCCAGCCCCTTCACTGCTCCAGCTGCTGAGGAAAGGGCAATAAATTTGTTAATTTCAAGTTAAACTCATTGCATAAATCAGGAAGTCAGTATTCCAATGGCAATTCAGACTTAAGATAATGTCTTAACATACAAGCAGTCACTGGTTTCCATGAGAATTTTGCCATATCTTTCACCAGAACTAGGATTTAATCTATGGGAGTTTTCATTTCTTTCAACTTGATTAGCTGGCACCTGTCCTCTACTGAAAGACAGTCACAGTGCACCTGAAGAATTGGGATTTCATCAGAGAGAAGGGATTCAAATGTCACTTTGAAAATTTCACTTCGGTGTGTTCATTTTCTGTTTCAGCTGTGTTGGGAATGGCCTGTAGATCTAAACTCAGAGCAGGAGAAATGGGGAGCCATTAATTCTTACCAAAAAATGCTATTCCAGGCCATAGCCCCAACATAAATGAATTTGGCATGTTCAGAGTGAACCATCACTTCCATGATGAAATCAATGGATATAAATTCAGCTTTGGTCAGATGAGGCCTCAAGCTTGCAGACCATGCACCAAATGTTTATTATTGCTCAGAAGATCAGATAGATATTGATTACAGCCCAGTGCTTTCAAAGAGTTCAGTTGTCTTGATCCAAGGAAGTGCTTAAATACATTTCAGGCTCTGGGATTTTCAAAAACCCTTGTGCTCTCAACTTCCAATGACAACATGGAGCCTGGAAGCTTTAAAAATCTGAAGTAGGTACTGATCTGTATTCAGGGGAGCTCATATATCTGTGGAAATCTGCCCCTAATTTATCCAGAAGACCTGTCATTCTGGGTCACATTAGGGACCATGAACACTTCACCTGGCACTACTCTGCAAACTCTGCATGGCTGTGGGTAAAACAGGAAGAAAGAGGTATGGCTCTCAACTAACAGGAAGATGCCATAAGCAATGATGTGTTAGCCAGGATTTTAGAAGATGCCATTGTATACATCAGATGCAGAACCAAATTAGCTGGGCTAATTACAGTTTCTGATTTCTGATCAGCTTGTGAAGCTTCCCACCCTTCTTCTCAGCCTCTGTGTGGTCCCTGCTGAGGATCTGCACTGCTGCAGGTGAAGAAGCCCATCTAGACAACATGGCCTGCATGCATGGGCTCCAAGGCTTTGGCTGCTACAGTACTGGCACCCAACTCACACCACAGCCAGGACAACTCAGATGCTAAACTGGGTGTCCATGCTCACACATGAGCCTTTGAAATGAAAATGTACGTGGACAGGCTCCTGAATACTTTTGTAGATAAGCCAGCACATGACCTGTGTGGTCCCCTTGCAGTCCTACTTAGACTAAATTTTCGAGTAGGCAGTGTGCTCACCCAAGAGGGTGGACATTTGTCATCTAATTGATTAAATCTGTGTTATTCAAGAGGGTGTTCCCAGCCAAACAGTGAAAAGCTTCTAAAGCATTCCAAAACAAATCCCAGAATGACCTGTGCTGCACCCACCCAGAGCTGCCTCTGACCCTGCACTCCTGCGAGTCTGGGAAGTAACGTGGGCTTGAGACCAATCAGATCTGAGCATCAGGGATTTTGTAATACTAGAAAAAGGTGGCTGAATCTCCACTCCCTTTTCCTAGTTGTATGGTGTGAAATGTTGCTGAAGTCAGTGGAGTTGCACTGCTATAAAACCAGATACAACAGAGCAGGTAAATATCTCTATATATCTAGTATTGATAAATTTCATAATGTCAGTGCCAACAGAGTCCAGAGCAGGACTGGCCTCTTGGATTTGCCTCAGTAGATTGCACCTTAGCACTATTATTTTCATCAGGTTTTTGTTACTTTGTCATCTTTCTGGGTATCATCAGAATAAAATTCATCTCCCAACTCCTCAAACCCAAGAATATCCCTCTAAGTTTTAGGGTTGGGATAAAGAGTACCATGTTTAAATGGGGCACTGTGCACAAAAGGCCTACCAGGTTCCCATCAGAAGTTAGTTGAAGACTGGGGGACTGGAAACACTGGCTGCAGCCAATTGCTTTTTTTCTATTTGTTAATCCACTTTGTCCAAACACTATGAACATTCTGTGCATTTAGTTCTAAATATGTCAAATGCTCCTTTAGGGAAGAACTTCAAAAACCAAAACCATCTCTTAAGATCAAATTCATTGCCTGAGCTCAAAATTACTCTCCTCTACACAAATAAACCACACACACATACTTGTGTGCTTTGTCTGCACTGCAGGAATTGTCCTGGGATAGCGCTCTGCTCTCTGTGGAGCCCAGCTAAAAAGCCCGGCTTTCTGATAATGAGAGAGAGCTGCAAATATTAACACATCGTTGTGGGCAGTGGGAAGCAAGAATTATTATCCCAGAACATAACAAATCTAAAAATAAATTGCCTTCATTTTCACCTATTGCACACCGATGGGGGTAAAACAACTTTAATTAGTGTAACAGGACAATAGCAATGGAATTGGCTTGGTCACAAGATTTTTGCAGGATGACACTGATGGTATTACTATCCAACTTCAAAGATTTGGAAAGATGTGGCTGCTAACACTGGAGAATAGAAACCTGTTTTTCATCAACTAGGCTGGCCTGACAAATTAAGTCTGTGGAGTCATTAGATTAAGATAAGAGCTTATCTCCTAGACTGACATTTATTCAGAGGTTTTTATGCTGCTCAGCTAGTAATTAGTGCAGTTGAATTTTTAACACTGCTTTGTCCAGTCATTTGATAAATTTGAAATATATACAGTTTTGATTAAAAAAAACCAACTAAAATCTAAGAATACAATATTATTAGCTTGGAAAGGTTTAAAGAAGGGTTGAGATGATACTAAAAATCTTCAAGGAGGTCAGAAGTGCTTCTGCTGTTGATTCATTTCCATACACAGATTGAGAGGCTCCATAAGCTAATTTTTTAGGCACTAAGCAGCAGATATCTGTAGCAAATCTGTAATTTCTTTCATGCCCATCCATTTTGTAATTCTGCTGCTTTAGAGGGGCAGGAATATGGGCAGGCTGCAGTCCTGCTCATTAATGCTTGTCTGCCTCCTTCAGCACTCAGGTTAGGATTTCAGGTGGGGGCAGTTTCAAAAGGAATCTTCTCTCATATGGCTGATTTAATGGGATAAGGTTTATTTTTCCTGTTCTAATTTTCTTGTAATAACAGATGGATTGTTCCACAGTAAACCAATGCATTACTCTTGGACACATGTTTTTAAATTGCTTTAGACTAACAAGTATCACTTTTTTTAAACAGTTCATTTTGAGTAACTGAAGATCAGAATTGGATTAATAATTAGTGATTAAATGGATGACTGTTTGTTTATGAGCTTTGACAGGTTTGTTACAGCTACATCCTGTTACAGCATTTGTTTTGTCCAAAGTGCAGCCATCTCATCATCTATGGTTGTTACCTTTAGAAAAACACAGACAAGAGGAGTTCATGGTAGTAAATTATGGTTCATCCAACTGCTTTAGTTCTGTGATTACTGGCTTTCACAAAAAACAACAACAACAAAAAAGACCACTTGTTTACATTTTACACCATACTGCCAAGACCCCTGAACTCTGTGGACTCAGAGCCTGGGCCATCAGCTGCAGAGGGTGACACATTGTCACTCACCAGCACTCCTGAGCCTGTAGGAGCAGTGGTATAGTAGGACACAGGCTCTCAGACTGACTGGGACCAGTATCTGCATACTGGTTTTCCATGTCCATTTCTGTGGGTTTTCATGGCACTTATATAACCCCAAAGCATTTCCTTCCATTGGAGGAAATAACCTCCAATTAGAGGAGTTTTGGCATCTCATCAGTACAACAGGTTTTCCATGGTTGGAATGCCATGGATGGGAGGTAAGGTATGAGGCAGGGAGTTATTTCAGCTCTTTGCACAGCCAGGAATGAAACCCCGCTGCTCTCTACTTTCTGAGCCAGACCCTTGACCTAGACCTGCCCTGACTCCTGTATCAATGCAGATGCTTTCAGCCCTCTGTGTCTGCTCAGGCCCTTGATACTTCCCTTTGGAGATGTGAAACCCTATATATTTTGCATCTATTTCACATATGTGTAAAATTCAAGCTCTGTGGCAATCTCTGCCATTGGACACCCCACCATTCCTGGTCTGTAGGTGAAATCTCAGCTTGTTGTCAGGAGTGCCTAGAGGTAGAGATGGAGACAATCTTTTTGCTCATAAAATGGCCTGGAAAGAAATGTGCATCAATCTGAACTACTTGCATCAATTCCCCAAAAGCTTGAAGTACTGTTTTGCTCTCTAGATTTTAGCTGTTAATACTGCCTTTGCAGTCAACCAGGTCAAAAATCCTGCATAATTCCCAATATATAACTCACTTCCCAGCAGAGAGAAATGAAACCCCTTCCTGGACCTTAGGTGAGTGTGAGGGAAAGACCCAATTTCTGATACCTCTAGGGAGGAGCATGGCCTCAACACAGGGAGGAGGAGGTATTTAAATTCAAGCTTCCCAGGATTTGTGGCAGCACCATCCCTATTTTCCTATATTGTTTTACTTTCCTGTGCTGTGCATTGCTGCAGAAGCTGGATAGTGTCAGCACTACCCTGGCAAGCTTCATCCATTGAGCCATTAGACTAAAGGGGAAAAATTGCCATCACCCAGACACACCAACAGAACCACAGGAAGACTTCACCTCTGGGACAAAACCCCAGTTATGTGAAACTGTTAACATCTCCTTTTGATGGGCTGGAGATTACAGCATAGAGGTGTCTTGATGTTGTCTGTCACAGCTGTCTATCAACAGTGCTGGCTGATGGGGCAGTTCTCTGGCCCCACAGCCTTTTCAGACCTACCCTGCTGCCACCATCCTTGTGTAGTTCCATGAGACATAGCACTGACTTGCCCTTTTGCCTTCGGCCAACAATTTAAAGATGATTGCTGCTTGATGGTGCACACAAATAAATTGTCTTGGTTCTGGCCAAAGTGTCTAGAGTCTGAGACCTTCACTGGCCCCACACAGAAAGCCAAGGATTGACAGAAGCACTAGCAAAAGAGAAGTCCAAACAGGTCAAGGGAAGGGGCACTGCAGACTAATAAAACCTGTTACTACACGGAGAACTTTGCTCAACTTCTGATGCCAGTAAGACAGCCTAGACTGGCAGGTAAATCTGTCTGAAAATAGCAGAAATCAAAGTTAGAACAACATACTTATCCCAGGTTACTTAGTAAATATGGAAATACTGTAAAAAGAGAATTGGAGATTTTACAGAAGGAAGGTGTCATTGAATGGTAATAACAGTACAATGATGCTTTACTCTGCCCTCCATTTTTCAGTGTTCTGCTCTCAGGTTCATGGTTGCTCTTCAGCATTTGGCCAAGGTCAGGTGAGAGAGAATTTTTTCTGAAGTTTCCAGTGTTCCTAATCAATTTTAAAGATGATAGTAAAGGGCAGTAACTTTTTTAAACTAGCAAATACATTTTTAGTGTCACCAGAAAATAGTACCTGTTAACTTGGATGTTAATCTGATTTTTATGATTGCTTTTGGCTTCTAAGTTCCGTGCAAGGGGTAGCCATGTCCCCGAAAAAAACTATGCTTGCCCTTTCTAATGGAATTCCGTAGGCTGAAATTTATCCATGGTAAATGTTCCACAATGCAGTAAATTATGCAGGAAGTTCCACACAAACATCCTTTACTCTTAGAAATGAAGGTGAGCATTCCGTAGCACAAGTACATGGTATAGCCATCGTATTGTTTGTGTTTCCCCCAGGAATTCAACACTTTTCACAAATAGCTACACTTGCAGTTCCATAAAACAAATCCAGTGACCCCACAGGACAACTGCAAAGGTAGGGTTAACACCTCTCATTCTATTTTATAGGTACTTAGCACTTATGAAATAAAAGCTCAAGGCAGGCTGTGAGGAACATCTACACTTAGAGAAGTCTTTCTGGAAAGCCAATGGAAATTATTTGCTCAAATATTAGTGGTAAGTCAAGTGCTCAGTGGTCAATGCAGCTGTTGGGTTGGTGGGGTCCTTTGCACCACGTTAGAGTCCCTCTGTAATAGCCCAGCCTCTCCCCAGTTTGTTTTTCTGTTGTATGTTACTCATTAAACCCTTTGCTGTGACATGCCATTGCCAGTGTGCCAAATCCTGAGCAAATCATATCCTCTGTTCTTCTGTTGCAGATTTGTGAGATAATCTATTATAGATTAATCATTTCAGTCTTATGGTGCAATGTCAAAAATAAATTGGGGTTATGAAGCTGGAGGGGAGCCACTTGGGGGTCGTGTGTTCTCACTGCCACTCCTTATTTGACTTTGAAAATGGTGGCATGACGAGATTTTTGAAGCTGATTGTTACCCCATGGAATCCAAATCACAAGGTAAAAATGCTGTGGAGTAAGTTTTCATCTTCACAAATATCAGCTCAATGTTGAACTGTAAACGATTTTCAAGCTATTGCCTTCCCTCTCCTCACAACATGAAACATATCTGGGCTGATCCATTACATCTCTTTAGAATATAAGATGACAGAAAAATAAACAGAATAAAATAAAAGCCAATGCCTTTTAAGGACTGCATATCTGCTGGAGATGGAGGTATCCAACACAGAAAAATAATACAGGCCAGGAACACAGTCAAATATATTGTAAGAAAATATTAGTTTGCATAATTTTAAATATTCTCTAACATTTCATAAGATCCCAAGTGTCAAACAGTGAGTAATTTGTCTAATACTGCAGTTCTTGTTGCTCTCCCAGCTGAATCACAGTAAGTCCTTGGTGTCTCCAAACCAGAGCAGGGGTTAGTGCATACAGAGTCAGTCTCCTCCTTAGCTTCCTGGTCCCTTCTGCAAGACAGGAAGATCCACAATCCTCTCTGAATTAGGTATGAGCTGAGAAATGAGACATTTAGTTCTATCTGTGCTGCCATGTGCCATCCACCTAGACAGCAAGGCTTTATCCTGCCATCAGTTATTGAATGCAGACCTACAGTGACTTCATGACAGGCTTTACCTTCCAAGAGATGGCAAAATATTGTGGGGAATACAAGGAATGGAAAAGCACTATTTTTGTTACAGTTTCTTTTGCTTGCATGCAAGTAAATCAAACCAGACTCCATGCTGAGTGATATATCATATAACCCTTCAATGTGATATGTATCCAACGATTTGTTTTTCACTATGGTAGCTTTTCACAATCCATAAGTCAGATGCAAGGTAGAGAGATTTCCTAGCTTGAAATGCAAAGTGATTTTTTTTAAGATATGCTAGGGATTCTTTTCCCTACCAAGAACAGTTACCGAAGAATATAAATGAAAATATGTGCCAGAGCATATTCACTAATGATTTACTCAAAATATGTGCCAGAGCATATTCACTACTGATTTACTCAAAAGATATGATGGCATCCAGAGTCCCTTACAGAGTTCTTCTGAGCAATTAATGCATTAGAAGCATGCATTCAAGCAAAATGAGACTCTAGCAATAAGATAGCAAACAGAATAAAATTACTAGCATAGTACAAATCTGAATTGGTTTGAATGGATCCATCTTCCATCCAAGACCTATCTTTTATATTCAATGAGTAATCATGGTCATATTTCCAGATCATAGAATATTCTGAGTTGGAAGGGACCCACAGGGATCATCAAGTTGAACTCTCAAGTGAATGGCCCATATGGGGATTGAACCTTGGTGTTATTAGCACCATGTGCAGCATCATGTGCTAAAAAGCTGAACGTGTTACCCTAGTTAGAGAAGAACATAGATAAATGGATAGCATGTCAAAAAGAAAATATGCCTTTAAAATATCATTAGAACATTGATATGATTGGTGAATCATAACAGTATGTTACTTAAAAAGTGATGGGCAGAAAGCCTCAAAATACATGCTAATTGAGCCTGAAAAAGAATTTTCTTTCCTTGCTTTCCCAGCAAAGGCAGTCCTATCCCACTAGCTCTGTTTACTCAGCCTCTCAAAGGCCAATTCCTGTGTGAACACTCATTTCCCTTGGGAACAAGGATAAGAACCAAGTTTATGCTCAGCACCAATCTGACATGGGTCAAAAGATAAACTAGGTCTAATCTAGCACCCAGGCTTGTATCGCAGGATGTCAACATAATGAATGCCACTAGGGCCAGCTCAGAGCAAATCAGAAGTCACAATAAATGCATCCTGAGGTACTCATTATTAATTGATATTTTAGGGACTCAACATGCTGCCCTGGGGACCTCTTGCCATGTCTTGTACACCAGAAAACCCACATTGTGTTTATGTGCATGGACCTTCAGAGGTTTTTGAACACTTGGGAACCTCACCATCTTTTATTGTGTAACCTGTTTTAAGTCATGTACGTGTTTTACCTGCTGAGTATAATACGCATGTAAGATATGTGGTGGTGGTGGAAGTCTTATTCATTGGCACTTAACCCAGGTGTAAATGCCTCATGTGCTGGGAAGCTGTAGATCTAGACAGTGGTGAGGTGTTCTGTTTTCCTGAGATGTGAACTTGAGTTGATCAGCCAGCTGAAATTGCCTCTGATCACTCCAGGTTCTAATTCAGTCACCTGAAAGGTTTCCAAGCAGTTTATCCTTACGTGGTATCTCTGCCTGTTCAGCAATGGCTTAGTCCTGCACAGAACAGCCGAC
>VXAX01003742.1:1511540-1531575 GCA_013399835.1 Leptocoma aspasia
CATTCTGCTTTTGCAGCTCCTGCCCTGCACTGGTTTTGCTTAGATTAGGCCTCTGTCAAATGGTCTGGTCCAGTCTTAAGACCACAATCCCCCTTGGAGCTTAGGCTTTCCTTCTCCGCCAGAGTGGCTAATGCAGAGCCATGTCCCCAGTGCAGAGCCTGGCTCTGATCCAGTGCAGTCCTTGGAGCTGCAGCCTGCTCACAACACTGCTTTAGGGCATTCCCAGATCAGGGCTGGTGTGGGATGGATCTATCCCGAGAGGGAGTAAGGGGCCCATGTATAAGCAGGAGAGTCACCAGCATGGGATGGCAGGAAGCATATCTTTATGTCATCCCCGGCAGGCTTCCAGGAGATGGGGTGATGTGAACCCCTGCCTTGGAGACCACTGGATGAGTCCTCCTCCCCAGTGCTGGGTGTGCTCCTCCTCGCTGGCCAGGACGCTGAGGAGCCCCAGTGTGTGGGTGAGCTGCACTGCCCTTCCTCCAGCACTTCCTCCCAGCCCCTCCCAGCCAACAAAACAGTGCTGAGGGCATGGGGGGGGATCTACAATGTCTACAGCTGGGGGTGTTTATGGTGCCAACAAGATGCCAGTGGCATCTCTGCTTTTCTGAGGTTGTTCTTCAGCTGAATTAATTTCCACTTTGCCAAAGTGGCAAGTTCTTGTGAAGCTCTTGATCGACATGGCTGAAGGTAGTCTGACCCACTTCTGGTGAACTGGAACTGATTCAGTAAAAACAGGTCAGGCCACTATGAGCTGCCCCAAGCCCTGTATGAGTGCCAGCTCCCAGCCACGTTAGCATTCCAGCTGAATCCGTTTGAACATGAGTCCTCAGAGCAGGCTGACACACAAGCAAGGCTGAGCCAGGCATTGGGATGGAGGAGAATGGAAGAGGAAATTAACATTTAGAAAAATGATCAATTTGGGAAGTGCTTGAAACTTACACTAAACAAGAAAATAAAATTTAACCACCAGGTAGGTTTTCTACTCACTGGCCTTGGGCTGTGGCTCAAGATAGTGCTTGGAAAGACCTATGAATGCATGAAAAGAGGTGTGGAATCAGCCTGGTTTGTGCTTTAAACCGCATTGTAGAGATATGGAGAGGTTCATGCTATGGCTAATCACATTCAAAGAAGTCTTTTGGTAGCCCAAAGTAATGTACAGTGAAGATGGGCAGGTGGGATTAAAATATGCGCTTGCCAGATATTTGCTGTGAATATTTGCTGAATAATAGGTCTGTTGTTGTTGTTCATGTTATAAACATCTTAGAAAGCAAAAATTATTTAAAAGGAAATGTCAAAAAAAGAGCTTGCCTCTCTTAACTGTAACACTGACAAGTATGTCTTTGCCCTTCTGCACAGCTCCTCCAGCAATCAGTGGAACTATTAATTAACCTGAGGGCAGTCCCTGGGCCATTGCAAGCACGGCAGGATCCATGCAAGGGGGCAGAGGAAGATACAGGCTCACATTCCAGCCAAGATGTCCACAGAGGGATGTGCTTCCCTCTAAGGAGCACTGACACTGCTGGTCCCACTGACACTGCTGCCTTCTAACATGGATGTTCTTCAGCCTGCATCAGTCATCCACAGGACACAGCTCTTTTCATACCATCTTCCCAACACAGGGCTGAGGTTCCTATGGAAATACTGTCTGTCAGTGTTCCTACCTGTGCCTGTGGTGGGTGCTGAGTCTCAGGTGAGCTACAGACCACTGATTAAATGCACTCCCATACCAGTGGTGAGCAATCACAGCATGCAAGTTTGGACAACCATGTGTTCTCACTGAGCCCTGTTGCACAGTGCAGTAATTAAAAAGTCATGAGTCCTATTTAAATATAGGGCATTCTGTCCTAAACCTTCGAGTGCCTGTGGGTGTGAATAAGCTCATTCTCCAAGGATGTTCTCTGGTCTATGTACATACAGCAGCTTCATCAAAAGGATGTAGGAAATGCCAGATCCAGATATACAGATTCTACTTTTTTTAAAAAATACATCATTGATCAGTCCAGGGATGGCAAAAATTAATAATAATGAGCTAATTACTATACCAGCTGCCTACAAAGAGGGGTCCTGTAGGCAGACTCCTTCTGCCCATTTGCCTGCTGGTTAAACCACCACTCTAGAAATTATAAAACAAAACTTTTTTCCCTTTATAAACATCTATCAGCGTCACCTTAATATGGCCCACAGCACCAACACTGCCTAGCTTTTAAGTTCTCAGAATCCAGCCAGAATCTCCCCTAGCACATTATAACACATTTTACTGGCTTGAGCAGGGTAAAACACAGCCGTCTCCTCAAATGAATGGCTGCTGAGCTCCAGCAGCCCCTGCACAAGGCCGGGCTCACCATCTGTGTTCCTCCCAACGTCCGAAGCCCGTTCACAAGTGCCAGCCCTTTGAAAAGCCAGCCTGTTTTTCTGATTGATTCACTTTTTAATGAACTGGGAAAGCCTGTGAACTTAAACCCTGACACCTCCACCTCCCTGCCTTCCTAGCCATCCCTGTAGCAATGTACTGATTATATTTCAAGTTATTATGGGATTAATACAGCTGCCCCTGGTGCCTCCTTCCCCTGAACTTCATCAGTAAAAGTTGTGTCCTAGTCTTATTCTGGTTAGTTCAGTTTCTTCCTGAATCTCTCCCTGTAACCTGTGATGTGTCGGCAAGGCTGTATCGTATCAGCCCTTCAAAGCTGCCAACACTGCTGATGTTTAAAACCTACTTGTGTCACGGCCTTGCATAAGCTTTGTGTATTTAAGAGGACATCTTGAGCTTTGCTATGCACCACATCAGCTTTCTAAGTGGGTAGCACATACTTAGCAGTATTGAAAATAATGAAATAAGATAATCCACCAAAAAACTTAAATAGATTGTGCCAGTGTCATCTTTCTTTGAATTCACAGTAGAGCTATAAAAAAGTATTTTATGCAGGCAAGTTCAGCAGAAGAAAAAAAATACGATGGGGGGAGCAAAAGACCTGCACCCAGCAGAGTCCAGTTTTTCACCAACAGCATTTCTTTATACAGTACAAGCTTTAGGTTTACTTTTCTTGTTGGTTTATAGGTTGGGGTTTCCCCCCCACTCCCCAAGAATATTATTTTCTAAAAACATAATTAAAAATGTAATTAACTGGCTTATTCTTTGGAATGTGTACAGTTGTTTACAAAAGAATTGCCACACAAGCTGCCACCTTCAACTGTGTTGAAGCAGGGAGTGATGCACTTGTTTACAGCTGTGCATCAATTTCACAATATATTTAGTTTTGGTATAAGTTACATATAAAATTCTTACTGAGTTTAATGTTGCAGCAAATAACACATATAGTAAGTGAGTAGAATTTATCACTGGCTGTAATGTCATTGTACATATTCAAAATATATACGGTGAATGATATATACACATGCACATGCAAACAAAATGGAAATATATTTAGTTCAAGAACTGATGAATGTGCTTGCTTTCATTATTCTCATTTTGTACATAGGAGAATGGAGATCAAGCACATCCATGAAAAGGGTGGCTGGTTGGGATCCCATCTGTGAAGCAGCACAGTCACCAAGGAGCAGGTTGGAGAAGAAACAGCACTTTTGTACCCATGGCACGAGACAGAGGGGCCCTCAGGAGTCAGGCACCCGCTGTGGTTGGTGGGATACTCCCATGGAGTCCCAAGATACTCCCGTGAAGCATAAAATATCCATCCAGGTAAAAAAAAATCTTCCCCCAAGATGTTTTATTCAAGCTTTTTTCTTAAAGAAGGAAGTGGTAATTTTCCCCTTTAAATTCTGTTTTCTCCCCCNCAAAATGTAATTAACAACATATTCCAACAATGTGAGAAAGAAACATCATCTGGTTTAGCTGCAGAGGAATCTGACTGCAAAGGGAGAGCTTTGGCTTGCTCAGCAGCCACCACTAGGAGCAAAGGACACGATGGGCACCAGAGGGGACCCCTCCCCAGTGCTAGGAAAGGTGGCGGGGCAGGCTCTGTCTGTGGGGGCTCCTTTCATGCTGCCCATCTCACTGTGCTCGGCAGCATTCCTCACAGGCAGCTTCACTGGGGCCAGCACCCAACCAGGAAGAACAACTTTTTTGAAAATGTCCATTTTCTCTCCACTATACTCTCTCTCAAAAAAAAAATTCTTTTGGGGCAGGCATGTCTCAAGCCTAATTTTGGTCTTAATGCTACAGTTTGTAGGACTGTTTCAACAAAATTGTTGAGGGTTTTTGTTTTGAGTTTGGTTTTTTGAAGTTAAATACATAGCAGCAAATAAAAACAATTCAAAAAAGCAAAACATTATATTTTTTAAACATTTTGATAATTATTTCAAGCTTTAGCATTTGTAAGCTCAGGTGAATAATGTAGCAAAGAACTGATTTAAGAAGATAAAATGATCACAAAAATGTAAGAGCAATATTACACATGGGAACAAAATAGCAAAATGGTCTACAAGGTCTCCGTTATGATGATGAATATGAGAAAACTTTCAGCTTACATTTGCTGAAAGTTAGCACCTATTAAAATTTCCAGCCTTCCTGGGGTGCATGCCCTGCTGTTTGAAAGCCCGGGCCCTTTTCAGGACTGGTCCTTCAGGGACCTTCAGTGGACAAGCTACAGTTGAGTGGGGTAAAAAAAGCCTCTGGTGAGCCACCCCCAACTACCCCTTCACATCCTATTGCCTCCCACTCTGAACTGTGCAGCCTCCTGCACACCAAAAATATTTCTGTGAGCTTAATGCTAGAACTACTGTTAAAAGAAACACAACAACAGAACTCATTAAAAAATACCCACAGAGGAAGGAAAAAAAAATCCTCAACACAGTAGCGTCTGTCTTCCAGTAAACAGGGCTCTTTTCAGGCCTTGGGCTCAGACATAAGACTACTCTACCAGGGTGAATGAATTACTGTCAGCCGGGCCATTTTCACTTAGGTTTAAGCACAGGCATTTTACCTGCCATTTGCCAGGAGCCAAGAGCTGCTCAGGTGGCATTTGTTATCCATGTGCCACCTGACCAGCAAACCTGCAGCAATCACCCACCCCACGGGTCACACTGCAGGACCCCGCCTTCACCCCCACAAGGAACATCTCTCAAAGACAAGAACCTGTGCCTAAATGAAGCAGTGCTTATCTCATGCATGCCACAGGTGTGATGTCATCCCCTCTGGCAAAGGAACCAGGATGTCTACAGCCTCCACTCCACAAAAATGCAGGAGCTAAAGTTAACATGTCTCAGACTTTGTTAAAATATGGCAATAATTAAAAAACAAAATTACCACTACAAAGTTAATTCCTCTCTGAGTTCTTACAAACAAGTTTTTAATTTGCACCAAAAATTTACATTTCAGATTTGAAGTCAACTAGGAATGGTACAAGCTTGGTCAGGGACTCCAGGCAGTGGCTGATGGGCTCTGCAACGCCTAGGGGCAGGAGCACTGTGGCTTCCCCAGAATATCACAAGCATATAGTTGCCAGCAAACCCCAGGTGCACACAGGTAACCCCATCAGATTGCTTTAAACTCTCATCCCTTGTATGAGCATGAAAATAATCACTGTGTCAGATAAACTTCTGCTTTTTATTAAAAAAAAAACCCAAACAAAGCAAACCAAACCTATAAGGTAATTGATTCCTTTCTTCTAGTCTTTTATTAGTTATGATTAAGGAGCTATAGTAGCCCTGTTTACACAGCTCTAACAAGTCAGGACCTGCAGAACGTTATTGGCTTGGGGCCCACAACTTGCTGTCCATTCTCAACAGAATCAATCTGGAGCTGAAAACATCCCCGCAGGAAGCGTGCACATCCCTGCTTATACAGGAACAGAAACAGCAATAACTTCAGGTCCTGTAAGCTGCAAGTTCAACTTACAGAGATCAGCCCTGACTTGTCATCGCTCTCAGCATGTTGGTGATGAGATCAGAGCACTTCACCAAGGACTCATACTTCCAGCTTGACAAGGGACAGAGGTGAGCCTGTTACACCTCACTGTTACTCGCCTCTCCAACTGCAGAAGGGAATCGAGAGCTCCTCTGTTTAACATGCAGTCACAGCACTGCCAATCTAAAATGGCTGATCAGTAATACTTTAATTGCAGTTTCATAGAAACAAATTGCTGTTTAATTGCAATAAGCTTGTCTGTGGCTTAGCTGGACTGACAATAGGCATACACCTGGTAGTAACAGTAACAAGCAGCAACAAGGGTTATCTGGTACTGCATGTACAGGAGTCTCCGTCTCCTCAAACCCAGAATACAATTTCACACTGATTAAATGTAATACTTAAAAAAATGTATATACATAAATTTCCTAATCTCAATTTGATTTTTTATTTTACTAGAGCTGTTCAGAATAGATACTTAGGTACTTGCAAAAAGCTGCACACTTCACAAACAACTACCAGCAAAATACTTTGATAAAAGATTTAAATTGAAACAATCTTTTGAAATCACAGAATCAGGTTGGAAAAGACCTCTGAGATCATCGAGTTGAACTGAACACCACCGTGCCAACCAGACTGTGGCACTCAGTGCCACGTCCAGTCTTTCCTTAAACACTTCCAGGAGCAGTGACTCCACCCCCTTGACAGCAAGGCATGCTCTGCCAGTGTGTGACTTTTGGGGTTTTTTTCGTATTTACCCTAATGTTAGGTGATGCAAATTTTACCAGTGTTAACTAACAGGGAAAAAGGAAGACAAACTCAGTGTGGTTAATATTCTGAAGATGTGACTTAATTTCATAGGCTTCATTTTGTTAAGACATTCTCATTTTATATTTCATAAGATACTGCATAACCTGTTAAAATATTTAAAGATAAATCATGTAGGACTGAAAAGACAGTATCTTGTTGCAAACAGAATTTGGTTTGGAAAGGCTTAATGTCCCACTGCCTGCCAGGATGCGTAAATCTCATAACTAGACAGCTGGATAGGTAAAAACATTAAACCCATTTAGAGAGCAATCTTTTTACAAAATTGTTTCATTAATAAGAGTGACAATTTATATGATTGAGATGTTTAGATGCAGTATAGACAGAGCATTTTATCCAGGTTCATGAGGATGATTTCAGATTAGTAATATTTCCTTTGATTCTTTTTTTAACAGCATTCATTTTTGAAAGGGAAGCTCTTACTGAATGATTATTTGACTTTTCAGCAGCACTAAATGCAGAGAGTGTATTTCAGCCTCAGTGCAGCAAATACATGTGATAAAAGGTGAACAAGTATGTGTTTTTCTTTACAGATCTCCTTAAAAAGAAGTGTTTTTTTCACATAAGGACAAATCTAAGTATTTCCAGTAGCCTCCTGCCCACACCTACCATCCCCATTACAGACTGTTTCATTGTGTGAAATGCCTCTGGTTTCAAGAAAGTGTTTTACCTAAAGCAAGAATACTACTTAAATATGTTCTATTGTATATTCATAGCTCCATTAAGTCCTCCTGCAATTTAGCACATCAAAGCAAAGGCTTCATCACTTGCATGTGGATTATGCTAACATGAGTGACATTTGTAATCTTATAGGTCTGCAACTTAAGAAATGCTTTTAAAGTAAGCTATTAAATAGGTAGCTCTGCTTTACAAATGAGTCATATAATAGTTTATTTAAAGCTGTTAATGAACTTCAACCTCTACATCACTAAATGCTATACTACATTACTTACTAGAAGTTATTAGCTATCTTCTTAGCACTTCTAGGTTATATTGGACAACCAAAAATCTGTACATGTTAGATTTAAACGCTGTACCTTGAGTGCTTATACTGAAAGAATATAAAAAGATGTCTACAGTCTCACTAATACTTGAATTTTATATTCATATGACTTCAAGTGTCCTTTCAAAGATATTGAAGCAGCACAATTTGCAGGACTCTGAAGACTTTAATGCCAGATCAAAAAGCTTAGAAACTTATTTAAAATACCCACAACTGCATTTAATTAAGTCATACATAGTGTCAGTCATTTATGTTGTGCTTTATGTTATGCAAGTATTCTCTTGTCTTTACTGTCTGATACTGTACGTTGCTACATTTTCTTTTCTCTGAAACAGTGCTTCTTCCTCAAGCACTGAAGTGTTAAAAGAAGAAATTCAGCAGCCCTCCAATGTACTAGAGGTCAAGAAGTAGAATCTGAAACAAAAATATCTGCTGTTGGTTGTTTAGACAGATAAATCTATAAATCAGCTTTTTGTGTATTGGCATCACAACAAAAGTAAGTCAAGCTTACTCCATAACGAAGCAGCTGAGCAGTGAACACCTAAAAAACAGAATTAAACAAAATAATGATGTGTTATGAATGTATTAGTTTCCTATAAAGTAGAGTATTTCTTAATATTGATTTGCTTTGAATTGCAGCAAACGCAGATTCGTTGCTGGCAGGTTCCTGACTGAAGGCATACAGTGGACAGCCACAGATCCATGTAAGTATTCTTACTAAAAAGTCAGATTTTTTTTTCTCAAAAGTATTCTGCACAGATCTACCACTAAACAGCTGAGGGGAAAAACATGCAAAATGAAGTTGTTTCCTTTTTAAGCTTAGAAGTGGCTCTGATGCTTTGTGGGCAGGTGGTTTTTGTTTGTTTGCTTTCAGAGAACAGATCATATTTTGAGATCAGCTAGTTCTCAGAAACAGCCCAGGAAACAGGTTTTTCTTTCCTTAAGATTATCAGTGTTGCAAAGTTAACGTCTCTCACCCCAGCAAACACAACTTTATGTTGTTCAGATCAGAATAGCTATTGTATTCCTTTTCATGAATACTCAATTCTAGTGCTCAGCATGAGGTACAGACCTTTCGTTGGCTTTTATTTTTTTGACCTCGTATGGTATATTCATACCCTCCTATGCTTGCATGCTCAGAGACACAGGCACATCCTTAAAACAGAAGGAACTGGAAAGAGACCACAGTACCTCTGTGTGTGCTGTAATTCACTGCAATGGGAATTATAATGTACTCGCTGTTACCAGAATTAAGAATCTCCATGAAAAAATAAACATAATATTGAAGTAATACTCGTTATCCTTGCCACAAGTAACAGGGTCACATAGTTTAGCAGAGTCTTTCCTGGCATAAGACAAAAGAAAAAATCCAAACCAAAAACCTGCTTTTAAAGGTAATTGACAATTAAGGTAACGACTATGTAAGACGAAGTTGCAGAATGTTTTGAATGTAATTTAAAAAAAAAAAGGCAAAGCTTCTAAAACCCATACTCGGTTTTGTTTTACTTTTTATTATTTAAATACACCATACTAGAGCAAATGTCTCTGAAAATATCACAAATAAAAGATTTTTCTTCATTCAGCAAATTAGAAGTAGGTGAAAATTTCTACACAGTAGCTGCTATGAGCCTGACTTTTCTTTTTTTTTTTTNTCAGTCATTTTAATACACCAATAAATGTGGGAAGGGCAATCAAGAATAAAGAAGGTGCAATGGTATGGAGCTGGCATTGATGCTAGCTACAAAGGTGACTTGTCTACTTGGAGACATGGGATCCATCTGTGATGAACAAAATTTGAGATGAAGGCACGCATTCTGCATTACTCTGACCTTTTAGCAGACCTGTAAGAAATAAAAATGGGTATCTTAGCTAAATTTGAGATAGGAAACTACAACATGACTGCTTTTGTTTTTCCCTATTCACTGATCTGTTTTTTATTAGACTGCTTTCTAACTGTGACTTGATTAAGGCTTTCTACACTGTCCATTCATACTGCTAACGTTTCAACTTTAAATAGCAAAAAGCAAACATTTTTCAGTTTCACTACTAAAGAAAGCAGACATGAAAAAAAGACTACAACAAGAAATAAGTGTACTTTCTGGTAACAAATCATACAGTGAATAAGGTGGTTTTTCTGGGCCCCGTTTGAAAGTGAAGAACCATTATGCCATGCCTTTGAAGAAGCGAGTAATATGATCTTGTAATTGGAAGAAATAGTGTGTAAAGCAAATATGAAGTACAGCCAATATCCTCCCAAGGCAACTTTGGTTCATATGCTGCATTGCACAAGAGCTAAATATAGATATTTCAGGATTCCCCCCTCCCATTTAAATTCCTCATCTGGTACGTTAGTTAACGTTACATAAACATTTTAATATATGAAGTCAAACATGTGCTTTCATACTGGTGTTAATGAATTGTTATAATTAAAAGTGTCTAACTCAATAAAAATCTAAACTTTCATGGATAAAATAGGAATGATCATCCATAGTCTTCAAATACAATCTGTTTGCAATTACCAAAATGAAATAATATATATTAGATTTTTATGGCTTTTAAATGGCATTTTGCGCTTCCCAGGAAGTTCTTTTTTCACCCTTTCTCTAAGTTACTAAAAGCCTGAGGTCTATTAGTAACTGCAACCCCCCACTTTCCAGCTAATTAAAGTAGTAGAGGCTTGGAGGTTTAATTCCCCAGAGCCAAAGCTCAGTGTGAGAAAGGTAATTTGTCTGTCCAGAACAAAGATTAGGGAGCAGCCAGCAAGCATATTTAATAAATGAGCATCAAATATCTTCTACTATGGACACAGACAACACCAATTATGTAACTACAAGGGAATTGTTGAGTGATATGTAAACTAGAAGATTTTTAAGATCTTCTCTAAGAGATGTAATGTAACTCATACTTTATTTAAAAGTATAGAAGCTGAAGACAAACATTTGTTACAAACACTGCCAACCCGTGGAAAATGTACACTTTTAGTAGGTGGTAATACTGTTGCAAACAAGAAATACTACAGGAGTACTATCAGTACAAAGAAAGCAGATAGAATTCTTGACAATACAGCCCCTTCAAATGAAATGGCACATAGCCCATCACAAACTAAGTTTGCGCTCTGCAGGCAAGCAGTATTGAGTTTAGAGAAAACAGGTTTTTTTTAAACTACAGGGCAAGTGATGGGCAGTTATAATTTACATGTGTGAATTGCCTGAGGGAGGCAAAAGGCAGGAAGGCAAACATCCCTGCATTTGTCTCCTTAAAAAAAACCCCAAGTTTTTAAACCAAGTTAAGCCATGCAGCCTTTCCTGCCTGCACTGGTCACCTGTAAACTGCAGTGAGACAGGAGTAAGTTCCTAACTGTCACCTTCATATGCACAACAAAAATGTGTTTTAATGCTGGGAGTGTCTCAATCTCTTTGTTTAAATAAAAAAAACCAAAAAAACAAAAAAACAAACCTGTGGATATTCTGCTATCTTTGTCATCTCTAGTGATAGAATAACATGGAAAATGATTTATCTGTAATGTTTAATAAAAAGTATCTGTTACACCCAACTGTGTTACAGTGGAAGAATATTTTTAATCAGTGGCCCTAAAACATGCAGCTTTCTGGAAAACATCTCTGGTGTTGAAATCTTGAGACTGTTAAAAAAGCAAAATATAAAACATAACTCTCTTAGAAACTGCCCCTGTAGCTTCCAAAGTTCCAGAAACCTGACAAATACATGAATTATCAACTTATCTCTTTAACTGTGTTTCTTTTCTGGAGTTATGGTGCTCTGCAATTCCCTCTGAAAACCNCCATGGGAAGTAGCAACATTAGGACAAAAACACTTACATGCATACATACATTGTATTTTACAGAGATACAATAAAAGTGTTTGTGATAGAATATCACAAAAGCCACATCTTTATCTCATGTTCAGTTTGATTGAAACACGTTTCCTTACAACACTTAAATATACAAAGAGCAAATAGAATGTTGTTAAGGTAAAACACAGGGTACAAACTGGCCAGTGCCCTGCTAATTGTTAATGAGGGTAAAAAGCAGATTTCAATGCTTCTTTTAATTAGCTTCATTAGTCATCTTCCCCACCCACCCCCCCCAAGATGTCCTCCGGTGNGAATAAGGTGGTTTTTCTGGGCCCCGTTTGAAAGTGAAGAACCATTATGCCATGCCTTTGAAGAAGCGAGTAATATGATCTTGTAATTGGAAGAAATAGTGTGTAAAGCAAATATGAAGTACAGCCAATATCCTCCCAAGGCAACTTTGGTTCATATGCTGCATTGCACAAGAGCTAAATATAGATATTTCAGGATTCCCCCCTCCCATTTAAATTCCTCATCTGGTACGTTAGTTAACGTTACATAAACATTTTAATATATGAAGTCAAACATGTGCTTTCATACTGGTGTTAATGAATTGTTATAATTAAAAGTGTCTAACTCAATAAAAATCTAAACTTTCATGGATAAAATAGGAATGATCATCCATAGTCTTCAAATACAATCTGTTTGCAATTACCAAAATGAAATAATATATATTAGATTTTTATGGCTTTTAAATGGCATTTTGCGCTTCCCAGGAAGTTCTTTTTTCACCCTTTCTCTAAGTTACTAAAAGCCTGAGGTCTATTAGTAACTGCAACCCCCCACTTTCCAGCTAATTAAAGTAGTAGAGGCTTGGAGGTTTAATTCCCCAGAGCCAAAGCTCAGTGTGAGAAAGGTAATTTGTCTGTCCAGAACAAAGATTAGGGAGCAGCCAGCAAGCATATTTAATAAATGAGCATCAAATATCTTCTACTATGGACACAGACAACACCAATTATGTAACTACAAGGGAATTGTTGAGTGATATGTAAACTAGAAGATTTTTAAGATCTTCTCTAAGAGATGTAATGTAACTCATACTTTATTTAAAAGTATAGAAGCTGAAGACAAACATTTGTTACAAACACTGCCAACCCGTGGAAAATGTACACTTTTAGTAGGTGGTAATACTGTTGCAAACAAGAAATACTACAGGAGTACTATCAGTACAAAGAAAGCAGATAGAATTCTTGACAATACAGCCCCTTCAAATGAAATGGCACATAGCCCATCACAAACTAAGTTTGCGCTCTGCAGGCAAGCAGTATTGAGTTTAGAGAAAACAGGTTTTTTTTAAACTACAGGGCAAGTGATGGGCAGTTATAATTTACATGTGTGAATTGCCTGAGGGAGGCAAAAGGCAGGAAGGCAAACATCCCTGCATTTGTCTCCTTAAAAAAAACCCCAAGTTTTTAAACCAAGTTAAGCCATGCAGCCTTTCCTGCCTGCACTGGTCACCTGTAAACTGCAGTGAGACAGGAGTAAGTTCCTAACTGTCACCTTCATATGCACAACAAAAATGTGTTTTAATGCTGGGAGTGTCTCAATCTCTTTGTTTAAATAAAAAAAACCAAAAAAACAAAAAAACAAACCTGTGGATATTCTGCTATCTTTGTCATCTCTAGTGATAGAATAACATGGAAAATGATTTATCTGTAATGTTTAATAAAAAGTATCTGTTACACCCAACTGTGTTACAGTGGAAGAATATTTTTAATCAGTGGCCCTAAAACATGCAGCTTTCTGGAAAACATCTCTGGTGTTGAAATCTTGAGACTGTTAAAAAAGCAAAATATAAAACATAACTCTCTTAGAAACTGCCCCTGTAGCTTCCAAAGTTCCAGAAACCTGACAAATACATGAATTATCAACTTATCTCTTTAACTGTGTTTCTTTTCTGGAGTTATGGTGCTCTGCAATTCCCTCTGAAAACCAGTGGAAGTCAGAACAATTTCTAGAGATATTGTATTATAAAGAAAAAAACCCCCTTCAAACTACGTGTCCCCTCAACCTTCTCCCCAGGAGCTGCTCACCTGGCTCAGCTCTGGCTGCAGCAATGCCACTGCAGCCAGTGACAGGAGCTAACCAAAACCTGCAAGCCCAGTCCCGTTTTACTTCTCTTTTCCATGTTCTATGTTCCTCATCATGTCTGCTGCTTTTATTGCAACTAAATCATTTTTATGTTTTGCTAAGGCAGAGAAAGAAACTGATAAAACTAAATGACAATTTAGACACCTATTTGAAGTTACATTAAACTTTACATTTGTAGAAGACAAGTGGATAAACCACTCTCAGAATGGTAAACCTTTTACTGCAGTGTATAAAGATGAATGGTTTTACCTATATTTTGAAATGGGATACCTATAAATATTCATTTAACAGAATCACTGCTAGCTAGTCTGTATTAGAGATTTGTTTCATTAAAATTCACAACAGTATAAATCTATGAATCTTTAACTGTATTTGTACTTCCTTGAGAAGAGGCTGCACATTCTCTTCTAATCTTAATTATCTTTGTTCTGCCTAACTATGTAGCATTTTTGTACTCAATTCTCTCATCACCTCGATTGACAAATTAAGTAAATAAAAAAGGTCCACGTTTTATTTTGATGTAATTACATTCACTGTATAAGACTGCAAAGAATACTTAAAATTAATCAGTAAATTTATGCACAGAAAAAAAAAAAAGCAAACACAGATATTGAAATGTAGCAACACAACCAAAAAGAAAATAATGTAAAATAAAAAACAGTTTCTGTTGTCTCTGACATATTTCTCCACTGACTAAAAGCATTACAAAATATACTGTACACTACAGAATAGATCAGCCTAGCATTTGTCCCGGATTTTTTTTTAATCTTCTGAATTCCTACTTGCAGATAAATGTTATTTTTTGTGATCCTTACAGACATTAATGAAGTTCCTATTGTAAATCTATAAAGAATTACCAACTGAAGTGTGCACTTTTTGTTTCATTGCAATAACTCAGTGCTGTGTGATTGCCTGGGTTAATGATGAAAAAGTCAAATATACTATCAGAGCTGATGGAAAAATCTATCACCAATCTGAAATTAAAATTCATCTGTGGTCAATAAGATTTAATATCCATGCAAGTGGCGCTGTAAAGAGTAAATGAATCAATGTCATCAATACATAATCAGTATGAAATATGATGTGAATAAAATTATGTGCAAGAGTCATACATCCACTCTTTTCTGGACCAGGGTGGAATGAACAGTCTCTTAACTCAAGGTTGACAGTAATTGTTACAAATTAGGCACAGCAGTTATCAAAATGCACTCAACTTGCATAGCTTTAGGACTGATTAAGAAGATTAAAATACATCTAAAACTATCTAGTTTCAGAGTTACAAGACAACTGTTGATCAGAAATTTTTTTCCTTCTTCTTCACTCTGTGATCTGTACAGTCATTTTTTACTCATTTAGCTAGAAACCAAAACTATCAACCACAGAGACACACAATCTCCAGTTGAGCTATTACTGGTACGGAACGGTAAGTAAATAGCACTTTGGTTTTAAAATCTGAGTTATGGCACACAAAACAGGCAAGAAAATACTTCTGAAAGAGTACCCCAGCATGCTTCCTCAACTAAAGCCTTAATATTAAAATGAAATACATTTGTTTAGTCCAGGAACTTTCTCTTCACAAGACATCTATTTCCATATTAAAGGATCTAATTTTCCTCCCTCAGAAACCTGCTCTCTTGTAGCCCTTAATTTCAAGATTATAAAATAAAATACTTCTCTTTCTTCAAAGTTTGTATTAATGTATGCTCTCCATTTTGCTTTGTACATAAGTTCAACACCTGTACAGATGCACGTGCACAAACCAAAATAAACTGACTCGCTCTGTATGTCATATTTAAAAGGTTACTATTTTCTCCCCACACCCTGTGCCTAAATAACTTAAGGTAAGTTCAGCTACCTAAAGGTCTCTTTGCTGGGGCAGAGAATGTCCACTATTAGAATGAAAAGAAATTGATCTTCATTTAGCTCTAAGAAAGCTTATTAGTAATTGTGGAGTATTCACCTTCTGGTCTGGCAGTAGTGGATTACTCTGAAGTGAATTCAAATGGCCATTGATGAGAGCTGTAGGTCTATCATGTTCACAAAATAAACTGCCATTGATGTAGTGAAACCGATCTCCGGGGACCAGGCGATTCCGGCAGGTAGAGCATGTAAAACACTGGGAAAGGAAAGAGACAGCAAGTGAAACTACAGCACAAATTAAGTATGCTGCAGGTTTGAAAATTACACTTCAGAGACTGCAAGTGCAGTTGAGATATGGAGCTGCTTGGTTTCTACTATCTCCAAATATGGCATTAGTCTTACCTGTTGGGACTACGCAGTACATAACTCAAGCAGAGTTTTACCGATTACGAGGGAACAAAGCTATGCACTAAGGAAAGCTTTGTAATAGATATGCCTTCTTCTAGTTATTATTTTGCATTCCATTCATAAGCAGATGCAGGTTTTACACTGAAGAGGCATGGCAGTACTAATCAGCTGCTAAAAAACAAAGTACACAGGAAAAAACCCTCACCTTAAGATGATAGACATTGCCTTGTGCCCTCATGACCAGCTCACTAGCAGGAATGGACTGTCCACAGGCACTGCAAGCACCACTATTTCCAAATAACCTGAAACAGAGGTGATGATCATGAATAATTTAATACACAGAAGGCTCTAGGCATTTTTGCACATCACTGCCATGGTTTATTACACAACTATTTTAGACTTCTGACCCCCGTCTTCCAACTTATTTATGTTTCATAATATGAAAAAGTTTATTTTTGTGTAACAACTGGTAGCTTCACCTTACCTTGGATGTGGTTACACAGGATTTAATCAGAAATATTGACTTACACCTCTAGAAACACAAACAATTCTGTACTACACACATTTTATCAGATTACTGGGTTCATCATAAAAAAAAGATACAATTCATGACTGGAGTTTAAATGCATTGTGTCCTTGAAATTATATGAAGAACTCTTTTGTACTTTAATCATATCTTGAGATATGAGTCATCAAAAGGGTTAAGAGGATTTGATTGTATATCTAAGAAGACATCATGCTCAGTGTATTGAAACTCCAGTAAACCTCCATCAGTGCAGAGTTTCCATTAGAAACTCTCTGCTATCCAGGTTGATATATAATGTGTATGGGTTAACCTTTTCAATCATGGTGTCAACACTTTAGATTTGCCTCTGCTCATCTCTTTCATCCTAACCTTCTCTCTCTCTTGATAATGAAATGCTTGCTCCAACTTCCCTCTATCTGCTCCTGAGTCCACAATTTAGATTACTTCATCTCTGCTAGCAACAAACTGAATGAAATTTCGATTTGAGCAGAAAGTAATTTACCGGGATCTGGACCCATTTGTCATCATATCTCTCTGGGTGTTTGCTGTATCACTGCAGTTTTCCTATGCAATCAAATGAGACCACAACATCTGCCATTGGGGGGGGGCACACGCAGTGGGGGGAAGGGGGGAATAGGCAGAAGAGTGGTGAAGAAAAATATATACATAATTCTTCAAATCCATTTAAAGGCACAACACATCGATTCAAAATATAATACAGTAATGATTATTGAGTTCTACTTTTACAGGCTGCCTTAGCTAGAATTAGAAAAACCTTTATTTGCTTTTGCACGAATCTCTAATAGACACAAATATTTATAAAGACTACCACAATTCATTTTGCAGTAAAAAAGGAAAGTGAACTAGATGGCAGGGTCACAGACCCACTTTTCTGCACGATGTAAAACACAGTAATAGGATTTACAAATTAGCGTATTGGTGTCATAATAAATATTAATATTTGCATCTCCTTCCTGTCCAAATAAAGTCATAAAATTCTGTTTGTGTCAACCTAGGACACGCATTACAACAGAATACCCGTAATCTGAATGATTGCAGTGTGCCTCTGTATAAAAATAATTGCTTTGAATTTTCAGAATCTGAGCTTGCAGAGGAGGCTTGTCATGTTCAAACTACTAATTTGCTGTCGCCACTTTATTGAAAATAGCCTGTAAGTTGTTATTAAATGTATCGACTGAACGACAGAGAGAGTAGTAAAACTGCCCCTTAAGATGGCTTTTAATAGGAAGCTGAGAAACAAATTTTGCAGCAGCATCGATTTGAAGAGTTCAATCAAAACTCCATTTCAAAACTAATTAGTCTGAGATCCACGACACATTGACACATTCTTGCAGAATCACAGCGGTTACAAAGGGAAAGCTGAACTAATACATTGTCAGGACCTCCCCGCCAAAGGGACTAAACTGTCTGGAAACTAAAGGTCCATTATTAGGGCATCTTCCAAAGCAGGACCAGTTCCGAGCAGTTACACGATATACCGAGGTTACTTCCAAAGCACTGCAATATGCATTCGTCTTCCTTCATCGTTACTGGTAATGAAGTTGGCACTAGAGACAGTGCACGGGAAGGGCTGTGAGAGAAGGCAGAAAGGCACTGCTACATTTCTAGAGCAAAGATCCAACAGTCCAGAGTAAGGGGGTGGCAGCAAGGGCATTGCCGGGTAGAAGGGCGAAGACGGACAGATGATGTCAGCTGTCCAGGAGAGTCTGAACGTGGTGAGCTCTCACAACCACCCTCTTCCCCCATACAATTGCACCACCCAACTGAAAACACAGCTTTCAGAATGCTGATCTCATTGCATTACTTGTCTTCATTAAGCATTCGTTACACTATTCTCTCTGAACTAGAGTGGTCCTACACCTTGAATAACTGTGAAGTCTAATAAATGGAGTCAAACTAATCCCGAGGCTTTCCACACATCTTAAGTTTCCCCTAAGCATGTTCCCAGAACAACTCTACTTTGGGAAGCCACTTCAGCTGAATCTTCTGCTAAAATTCCTAAAAATTACTTACAAACTCAGAATACCTTTCTGCTGCTTATTATTATTTACCAAGACAATTAAACTTATTTTTCCTTCTCTACTGCTATGAATGGTTTTATTCTGTAATGCCATTAACAGGAAGAAGTTTTCTCTTTTAAAAAAATGTTATTTCTCCTTACCAGCAAAGGAAGTCTTCCACATTAACTATTCTTTACTGAAAAAGTTGTTTTGCATGGTTTCTGGGAAGCTGGAGAGCTAATTATCTAACCAGGGGGACTGTCCAGGACAGTATTTGATTTAAAAGGCTTGAGGCTTTAGGTGCTCAATTAAGTAGCTATCGGTCTCAGACTGGACTTTAATGGGCTCTTTTCTCTTTAACTGCAGCAATGGGTAGAGATACCCCAGGTCAGGCTAATTAAAGCCAGGGGACTCTTTAATTGTGATGACAGAATTGGTTTCAGTTTCCTCTTTGGGTCCTCAGTCCAAGAAGGTCATTAATATTTCAACATTTGGGCAATGCAATCAATCACAAACATCAAGAGGTTCCCTGTACGGACAAGGCAGCTCTTCTACACTTAGCAGCATTTTACTGAGCCACCTTAAATTAACTACTGTGTGGTTCCAACACAGCATTCCCCGCACCCCCAAACGCTTCTAGTTTGTTTTGGTTTTTTTTTGGTTNTCTGTAGGAGAGTGGGAATGAAAGCAACAAGAAATCTTCCCAACCCAGTTTCCGATCTTGCTGCTCAAAATTCAGCATCAGCAGAAACACGTCTCTAGCAACTTGTACTAACAAAATAAGGTTCCACTGCTCTCCAAAATCGAGGAGACAGATTTAAGCACTCTGATTCTTGCATGATATGGTGCACATTTGTGTCCACATTCGTACATCCAAGCCCTAGTAAAGAGAAATGCACATCCAGACCTACTGATCCAGAAGGAATCAGTGTTTTTGTACATTCCCCGCATTTAATCTAAATTCTGCACCAGCTATATTAAATGTAACAAAGAAAGGCAACACAGAAATTATGCCTGAAGCCAAGTCCATTAAAGGTACTTCAGAATAACTAGAGACCAAGCACCTTAAAAGCACCAGAAGCTATTGATACTTAAAAGGGGGGCTGTGTATAATGGCAAGTGCTGCATTAGAGGAAGAAAAAAAGGGGAAAAAAAAAAAACCAGCCAAATTACGCTTGGTTAATTCAGAGTAACAGATCTGCCCCCAAGTGAATTGGAGGCCTTGAATTAATTCTGTTATGACAAATCAAGATAAACGTTCCCCCTAAATTGCATGCGATTTAATTAATTTTTGAGATCCTGTTTTTTTTTTTTTTGCTAGCTAATAGTTCACATGCTCCTGTGCTGTCATTGTGCTTGAGTGGGCAGACTTCAAAGTGATATTAAATAACCAACTATTAGATTTACCTAGCACGTCCTATTGGAAAAGTGCCATTTAATTACCTAGCCTGTTCAATTAAAGGGACAGCATTCCCTGAATATAGCAGCTTGCCGCTGATTACCAGGGAAATGAACCGGCTGCCCGGCGGGCCCCTCCCCGGAGCGGCCTCACTGCGGCGCGGCC